>CM035444.1:52081137-52258637 GCA_020310875.1 Ceratopteris richardii
GATGTAAAAGAGTTGGTAAGTTCATTTTGATTATTTTTCGAACTTAAAGAGGTCGTTTCCGTGTTATTTGTTATCTCCTAGTGGCTTATCAATATAGGTGCCAAAGTTTCTCTTTTGTTCATGTCTTCAAGCTTCCTCAGATTTATTACACATTTCATTGCTCGGGCAGGTTCCTGAACTGTTCTATTCACCAGAGGTATTGATGAATATTAATAATATCAATTTTGGAAGAACTCAGAGGGGCAATCAGCTAGGTAAGTATGCATGGAACAATCAAGTTCCAACAAGAGTTGTGACTCTGACTCTGATGTGATATTTGCTATTGCAGGGGATGTGCAGCTACCTCCTTGGGCTAACTGTCCTGTGGACTTCATTCGCAAGCATCGTGCAGCACTTGAAAGCCCTTATGTTTCTGCTAACCTTCATAATTGGATTGACCTAATTTTTGGGTCAGTAGAGCAAATGCATGATAGCACTTGGTGATTTCTGTCTTCCCAAGGAATTAAATGAACTGAATTGTCCCCATTTGGTAGGTACAAGCAGAAAGGATCAGAAGCTGTTATAGCCAACAATGTGTTCTTTTACACAACATATGAAGGATCTGTAGATGTAGATAATATTAAAGATCCAGTAAGCTACATACAATCCCTGTTGTAGGTCGTGTATTGTCCCATTGGAAATCTGTCTCATTTCGTGATCTTTTGGATTTCAAAAATTGAGTTGTTAACACAGTTTAGTTATTAGGTTGATCATCTATAGGGGTCATGATATTTATGAATAATTTGCAAAAAAAAAATCCGTTTGAAAAGGCATTGCGCATGAAAACATTTTTCTCTTCTAGAAATCATGTCTCTTTAAAGATGTTAGAGAGCCAGAATTATTTTCAATCAAATGATTTCACATACAAGAAACAGAGTGCCTAAGAAGACAGACTACCAACCTATGCTGTGACCAACCATTCTCTCTCTCTCTCTCTCTCTCTCTCTCTCTCTCTCTCTCTCTCTCTCTCTCTCTCTCTCTCTCTCTCTCTCTCTCTCTCTCTCTCTCTCTCTCTCTCTCTGTATATATATATATATATATATATATATATATATATATATATATATATATATATATATATATATATATATATATATATATATATATATATATATATATATATATATATATATATATATATATATATATATATATATATATATATATATATATATATATATATATATATTTATTTATTTATTTTTTATTTATTTTTTTTTTCTTTTTTTTTTTTTTTGGGGTGAAAAGATCACTTTTGCATTAATATAGAATAATGTACAGTAAGCAAGGGAAGGAAGCTCCTTCTCCTTGAATGCTACTTCCAGCTAACATGCTAAGAGAACTTTATCCCCTAAGAGCATCAAAACCTATCCAATAAGGTAACAATTGCTGATCTATGTTCAGCTGACATGACATCGATATCCATTCTCAATTTTGCTTTGCATAACGTCCAAGAGAAGTGCAGCACAGAACTCTTGTTTCCAAACACCACCTTATTCCTTAGCTTCCAAATGTTGAAAAGCATGAAAAAGACATATATATATATATATATATATATATATATATATATATATATATATATATATATATATATATATATATATATATACATATATATATATATATGCACAGTTCAAGGGTTCGTTCATCATAAGCAAGCAAGAGGATGCTTAAGCTTTTAAGGGGCTTGCTTTTGTCTTATGATTGTGCGATTCGTAACTTTGTAAGGGTAAGTGAAATAAGAAGTGACTATTCTTCACCAATGCTTTTAGACGTTTTGCTTCAACCGAATGCTTTGATACAAATATTAAAGTCTGAATGACCAAAAAATGCAGGTAGAAGTAGATGGACCCTCAGAAATTTGAAGATACCTTTCGTAGACTGGTTGCATAGAAAATTAGGAGAATAAACTTGAGAAGGAACGTAGGGAGGGCCGTCAGATTATGCTGTGAATTTTTACAATTGGGTGACATGTTTTATTGAACTCTATCACTTTATTGTTAAAGAACTCTTTAATGGAAGTAGATAGGGTTTTATCGAAGAAAATGGAAAGACACACACACTCACACACACACACACACTTGAGAAGGAAAGTAGGGAGGGCCAGCAGATTATGCTGTGAATTTTTACAATTGGGTGATATGTTTTATTGAACTCTGTCACTTTGTTGGTAATATTCACAAGCATAAGAACTCTTTAATGGACGTAGATAGGGTTTTATCGAAGAAAATGGAAAGACACACACTCACACATACGTGAATAGGATGTGCATGTGTGTGTGTGTGTGTGTGTGTGTGTGTGTGTGCGTGCGCGTGCGCATCTGTGTACGTGTGTATGCACACATGTGCATACATATATCTGTTCTATTAGTTTATTCGGTTATCATTTTCTGTGATTAGATGAAGGCAACACTTGTACCATATCCAAGGTGATGCTAATGTGTTCAAGAAAGCTGCAAGGACCATCTAATCTTTAGGAATTTTTCATTTCCTGTGATTAGAAGTCTTTTCAGGAGAAAAGGGAATCAAAATAATATATGGAGCAAACCTAGCATTTATTCTTTTTTAAAGTCCTTTAAGGAGATCATTTATTTCCTGTAAACTGAAAATGTTTTTTGGCAGAAAGTAGGAAAAGATTGATTTATTTCCTTGCAGAACTTTTTTATAACCACGTACCAGACTGAAACATTTCAAAATTCTGTATCTAGCTGTTTCTGAGTCGGGTGTGAACTGTATTGTTGGATTCATATGAGGAATTTTCTGTAGGTGAAAAGAAAAGGGACTCAAGAACAAATCACATACTTCGGACAAACACCTTCTCAGCTTCTAAGATATCCTCACATAAGGAGACTGCCATTAGAAGAAGTTCTACATTTGCAGGTTTTTGTTCGACTTATGAATTCTACAGAAAATTCGGATCTTTGATTGAGTTTCTTTTTACAATTCTTGAAACTCTAGTAAATGCTGTATCATGGATATGAATACATGCATCAGTGATAATAGGTCACAGGTACTTTGAATATCAACTTCCTTGAAATTTGGAAAATGGATGTGATTGAATATTCTTTTATAACTAGGAAATAATGTACTCATTCGCATCTCTCTACATTTCTCATGATATTGTGTACCACTCTTTTAGACATATAGGTATTGTCAGGTGTCTTAACGTAGTTGTCAAGATAATGTTAAAATATGAAATCGCACTGGCAAATATTGATCATGAGTTTATTGGTAGTTTTGTAAATCACAATTCTAGGAATGAATTTCTATATGCAATCAAGCACGACCAAAAACAAGTATGGAAGGTCAAAATGCTTGCAATCAATATGGTCTCCATTCGCATTCTTAAAGGCACTCTGGAACACTCAATACTAACCATGACGAGAACCCAAGCTTTGAGAAGGTTTGAAGAAGCTGAAAACGCATGAGAGTCAACATGATATAAATTTGGATTAAAGAAGTTATCAAATTGGATGGTAAAGTAGTGCAATGGGCAAAATATCAAGAATACAGAATTTAAACCAAGATATTCAGTTTTTTATAATGCAAAAGATTTATTAAAAATAAATAAATAAATAAAAAGAAAACCACCAAGAAATGAAATCCAGGACGAGCTCTAAGCTTTCACTCCCTCTCTCCAGGTCTCTATCAGCTATAGCCTCGTGTAGGGTGTAGTGTGTCCTCTTCTCTTGAGGCTTCTCCTTTTTATATGGGAGGGGTGGCGAACAGGTTACAGTAGGAGATTCTGTTACATAAGAGTAATGGAAAGTTAATGCACTAGGCAGTTTCAATTGTCAGCATGTCCGCCAGTACCAGACTTTGTCTTGTAGTGATGAGTGGTTGGGGTCCACTTGGCCGCTTTATTGGGTTTGCTTGTTGTCTTTGTCTTGTTGTCTTGCAGGGTTTGTCCCTTGATGAATCTGGGTGTGTCGGCGCCTTTCTCTAGAACTTCAGCGCCTTAGTGCCGGATTCGAGCATCTCGACGTCTTGGTACCCAACTCCAGCATCTGGACGTCTTGGCGCCAAACTCCAACATCTGGACGTCTTGGTACCCAACTCTTGTACTTGGGCTCCCTAGTGCCCAGTTGGAGTATCTTTTGACTTTTTCTCTGTCCTTCAAAAAATTTATTCTATAGGTTGCCCGCCACTAGTGTCTCTCACTCTCGGAGAGAAAGGAAAAATAATATACTCAGTTACAGAAAGAGATAGAATGGAGTGATTACATCAAAACAAGGAAATGGAGATGTGCGCATGAAGTGTCAAATATAATTCTGCAAAAGAGTTTCTGAAAATACAAAATGAAATACTATGGCACTAGTAGAGAATGAAATACTAGGACACTGTGAAGCAATAAAATCTATGCTACTAGCCAAAATGACAAGTCTGCTAGTCACATGCAGGCTCTTTCCCAGGCCTCTTGTTCTCAGCTGGATCTTCCTCTTGATCTTCATCTTCTTCTTGAGCTTGCGGGACTTCCTCTGTGTCGGAAGAAGAAATCAGTGATTTTAAGACATTAGATTTTGACTTTAAGGGATCTCTTTGCTTTCTTAAGCTTGAATTCTCTGCCTGTAGCTTCTTGTTTTCTTTCTTAAGATCCTTGTTCTTAGCCTTCAATTTACCTATTCTTCTCTTCTTCATCTTCCAAAAATTTGATTTTTCCTCAGCCTTGTTCGCGTCCTTGAAGTGCTCGGATAATTCTTTGATTTGCATGTACATTTCTTTGGTGACTAGGCACACCCTGAGACATTCCTCATTCAACATACAAATATGAGTCCATAGTCGATGTTCTAGATTGATACAAGTCTGTCTTCAAAAGTTTTTTCAGCATATTTGTTAATCTATTTTTTGCAGCATCCATTTGCGCCATACCTCTCAAGTGATCAAGAATTGTGGGTCAGACATTTCGCTCATATTTTTCCTTTGTTGGGATTTTTTGGAGCTCTGGAACTTGTGAGGTGCCTTCTCCTAAGAGGTGTTCAAGGTTGATGCCTCTATATACTTGTGAAATGGTAGGCTGGAGGGAATCGAGTATGGGATCCGAAGGCATTTTTGTAGCGGGGTTGTGCCTACTAGGAGAGAATCTTAATGGATGGGGTAGGGGTATGATATTAAATGGTGGTTGCTAAACGGTGTGCTCACTGTGAGGGGGAAGAACGAGTGTGTCACTTGGAGGGATAGATGTTTGGGGTGGATGTGGTGGCGATGGGGGGTGTGGTGGTGGTGGTGGTGGTGGTGATGGGGAGTGAGGAGGTGTAGGTGGGTTTTGAGGAGATGGTGGAGGTGTAGGTAAGGCTTGAAACGATAAGTGGATGGGATCGATAGGTGGATCGATGGTTATGTGAGTGGATGGGATGGGAGCTGAAGTGGAATGGGGTTTGATAGTAGGTGCGTCTGATGTGTGGTGTGACGTGCGTGAAGGTGGGGGAGATGAAACGTCTGGAGATGCCTTCCTAGAGGTAGTAGGCATGAGACGAATGGGTGGAAATGGAGTATTTGATGATGTGCATATTTTCTTTGTAGTGCGGGCATACCCTTGCTGATCGATGGGGAGAGAATCGAGCGCCTCCCTAGAATCCTTTTGGATCTTTGCTCTTCGTTTCTTCTAAGGATGAGCTGTATGAGGTTGTTTGGATGATGCAGGGTGCAACACATCTTTTGAATGAAGTGCTGAAAAGTACCTACAAATGTACAACATAATATGACCTCCTACAACTTTGAAGGTAAGAGCTTTCTTTGCTACCTCCTGCCCATAGAGCTTCTTTCTTTGAGCTAACATCTCAAGAAGGGTTTTATGATAGGGATATGGTTTTGCATGCATGAAGCAGAGGAGTGGCTCACATATATTTTTATATCTGTGAAGTGTAAATTGTCCTTAAGTAGAAAGAAAGCCTTGAATAAGAGAAGCCTTTGCATCATGATCTAATTACAATTTGCAACTGAAAAGTTAGTTGCATATGTCTGTAAGATATATGTGACTTGTAATTCAGCATAATTTCCTTCTTTCTTTGTTTCTCAAATATTTTGGCTGCCTAACATAATGGTCAGCTTCTCCTTAGTGACCCTGCCCCCAGAAAGGGATGGAAATGATTTGAAGAGTTTTAGGATTTCTGTATCGCAAGTTTGGGGGTCATTCAGGGAAGGAAAAGTGGCTTTTGCTATCTTGAGAAGTCCCATAGTGCCCAATTCCTCTAGAGTGAAGGAGTTTTATAGCTTACCTTAAATGCTCATATCTAATTTCAAGGAGAGCTCCCATGGGATGGAGATGATGACCTCCGTCGTAGTTGCCACATTCGCTACATTTGCTGATTGGGTCACCGTGGCCGTGGTCTGAATTGTAGTTGTATCCTCATCTTCTTGAGTTTCCTCTTCGAGTGACTCGGACTCTGAAGAATTCTCTTGAGCAACAACATATAATGAGTCACTCGAGTCTCCATTAGAAGAGGATTGCTCAGATTCACTCTCTGTATCTGTTTTAAACTCGGAAGTTTTGTCTACCATATCCTCCACAGAAGATGCCATTACTAAGTAACAATGGAAGCTAAGCTAGGCTTGGTTTCTATAGGGGATTTTCACGCAACTGAGGAGGTACAGCAGGTAATGAAGCCCTGTTGTAGAGTTATTGGAGAATTCTCTCTGAGGACACCAAATGTCTTCTTCAACTGTCGCCCAGTTGGGTGTATCCTTCAGATGTCGCAGTTGGTGGCGGCCGTAGTAGCCATGGTAGCGGAGGCTCTATGTTTAGCAATCTCTCATCTACAAGGGTCATTGTGAAGCAGTCTCTTCTCTGCAAGGGTCCGTGTTCAGCAATCTCTACAAGGCACCTTAGTAATATGGTCGATTGTAGTGATTAGACGATTAGATTACTAATTGCTTTCATTGATCGGATCATTAGCCATCCGTCAGAAGGACCTTTCCGTTATAATATTGAGCGCTAGGTGATCTAGGCCCTCATGAGCTAGAGGATATGGTGTGTGGCGTCGTCCATTGGGAAGAGTAGCTAAATGCAGGCTGGGAGTCGCCCTAGGGAAGTAGACGGTGGCGAGAAGATGATGCAAGGCTGATTGCGATAGATTGAATTGCTGCCGTGGGTCTAAAATATTGGGTACAAGATGCCATAATTAGTAGTGACGATTGAGCACTACGTGTGGTTGTAGTTGTGCTGCCTAAATTAGGTGGTGGCGCCGCCTAAATTAGGATAGCATCGAAGGCGTAGTATCTGAATGTGACGAATGTGATTTGTTTTTGACCGATGTGAATTCGGGTCTTGGTGAATTCGCTTGTGTGAGGTTGAAGAGGGGTCCTCTAATTGGGATGCCCAACGTCTTTAAAATTATTCATGAATGTTATTACATCTGTGAGGAGCAGAGGATGGTCCCACAACCAAATAGCCAGTAGAAGATTTTGTGGATTATCCTCTTCTCCTAAGTTGACTTCCTTGACGGGCTCCGGAGTTGCCCCTTCCTCATCCTTAAACAACATTTCCTTTGTGAAGGTTGGGCTATCATTGATGGTGATCTCCTGTGTCTTTTCCTACATCCATCCTACTGGGACTTCTACCAATGGGAATATGCTTTCTACTAGTTGTTCTTCTGTTCGGCTTCCTTCAATTCCTTTCGAAACTTTACCTCTTTTGGAGTCTTTAGCCGGCTCTCCTAATACTACAGACTCCACAGTAGGTTCTTCTCCACAGTAGGTTCTTCTTCTTCTTTCTCCTTGATTGCTATTGTAAAGCATGAAACATTTTATGTCTCCTCAATCCAATCCATGATGTCACCTAGATCTTCCGTAGATAATTCTTCTCCTATATCAACTTCTTCCTTAATGTCAAGTGATTTCCCTTTAGTTGACTCTGTATGAGGTTTTCCTGATGCCCATTGGGCCACCCAACCAATTGTAGGGGTAGCCCAAGGGGAGGATAAGCTACCCATTCAGGTGCCCAATGTGGAGGCCTTTGAGCAGAGAATGGAGCCCAAGCCTCTCGAGTGGAACAACTCCTTGGAGGCGGAGGTGCCCAGCTCGGACTAGGAGGTGGAATTGCTGAGCTACTTGGAGGTGGAGGAGGCGTCCAACTGGGACTAGGGGGTGTAGATGCCGAGGGAGGTGAAGACGCCCAAGGAGGTGAAGACCCCCAACTTGAATTAGGAGGTGGAGACGCCTAGGGAGGTGAAGACTCCCTTTCTTGTCCTGATATTTCCACATTCTCGAGAACCCATGGTGGAGGAGGCATGGCCCAAATGCTTGCTCCTTCTTGTCCAATTTTCTCTTCTTCTTCTCTATTGTTATCTTTCTTGCTTTCTTCTGTACTTTGCTCTGGATGGAGAACAACTTGAGAAGTACCTAGGGCTTCGTCCGCTCCTACTTCCATCTCAAGTGGCCTCGTCACCTTATCTGGTTCAGCCACCCATAAGGTGTCACTACCCCAGTCGTGTACCGCTTTACTGTGGCATAGCCATGGCCTTCCTTTCAAGAGGGGAAATCCTCCCTTCACCTTTGGGAGTGTTATTACCACAAAATCCAACACAAATTTTAACTTATGAATGACAACTTCGACCTTTTCCACTATGCCTAGTGGGCTTACCTTGCTTTGGTCTGCCAATGATACTGTAAAATGTGCAGCCTTAGTTGGTTTTAAGTTTACCAATGTCATTGTGTATTCAGGCATCAAATTAATACCGGATCCCCCATCAACTATTACTCCTACCAAGAGAGTTCCCTTGATACTTATAGTTAATCTAGGGCTCTTGTAATCAGTAAGAGGTGCCATCCTAGATAGTTATGAGCTATAAGTTGAGGGCATAGGTATTTGTTGAGAAATTAGAGAAGTGAAGCCTTGCCCGCCACTTAATATGGTGCCAGGGTCTAACCCATTTATGGCAGCCATTATTTCTCCTCTGAATCTAGGACTCATAGCTAACAAGTTAAATAGAGATACTTGTTGGTAAGTGTTTTGCAAGACTTGAATTGCAGTGAGAAAACCTTCTTGATTGCTGTAGATCAACTTCTTGATCTATATGCTCGATGTGGTGTGTCCTCTTAAGTGCAATATGCACTGTGGATTGCAATTTGAAGACTCAACAGGGAAGAAAAATAGCAGCTACAATGACACAGTGAAATAAGAGAAAGAACCTGAAATTACGAGTAAAATGAAAGGGAGAAGCTGAAATTATGAGTCTAAACAGCTCAAAAGAAAATTATACAAACTCTGGGCAATCAGTAGGAGACATAAGCATACACCTTCACTCTAAGAGCTGCACTTCGATTCTCTAAACATACATGCTCAAGACTCTAGTCTTCCAACTAGCTTCTCACGAGAAGATTGGCCAATCACTGCTTTCCCACTACTCACTCAAAGTGCCAAGCTAGCTGATTCCAATTCTACCAAGTGGAGCACTCACTCAAAGTGCCAAGCTAGCTGATTCCAATTACTACCACGTGGGCACTTTCCCACTACTCACTCAAAGTGCCAAGCTAGCTGATTCCAATTCTACCAAGTGGAGCACTAGAGGTAAGCTAAGAGCTCTACACACACAAAGAGAAGGCAAGGCTGCAGGAGTACATTCCTTCCTTGAGTCTCTCTCCCTGCTTCTCTTCCCTTGTCCCCTTTGTTGAAGGAGAGGTCTACTTATATAGTTTTCGTGAAAGTGAAGGATAGCAAACGGGGACAAAAATAGTTTCTTCTTTGGCAGAGAGCATCTGACACTTTTGACAATTTTGGTACTCTGGAAGCTTCTTCTTGGTCCACTTTTCCTGCGCCATCACTATCTTCCAAATTCTTGTATTCGGCGTCGTCCACCGTCCATGAGTTCTCCGCGTGCAAGTGGCTGCAAATTTAGACTATATGGAGATCTGGGAAATTTAGTCGCTTTTTCAAGTGAAAAAGTAGACTAAATCAAAAGTAAACCCTTTTCTTAAAAATTAGCCTACTTTTGAAGTAAGTAGACTAACTTCATAGAATTGGTGAACTTTTGAGTAAGTCGACTAACTTGTAAAATTTCACTAAAAAAATCGACTATTTGGTCAACTTAGAAAAATTAGACAACTTAGAGATTTAGACGACTTGGGAAAATCGACTAATTGGACAACTTAGGAAATTAGACAACTGGGAGAATTAGACGACTTGGGAAAATAGGTGAAATGGGAATTTAGACAACTTGGGAAAATAGGTGAAATGGGAATTTAGGCAACTTGGGAAAATAGGTGAAATGGGAAATAGGCAACTTGGGAAAATAGGTGAAATGGAATTTAGTCAACTTCGGAAAAGAGGTGAAATGGGAATTAGACAACTTGGGAAAATAGGTGAATTGGGAAAATAGGCAACTTGGGAAAATAGGTGAAATGGGAATTAGGGAACTTAGGAAAATAGGTGAAATGGGAAATTTGGGCTTCTTCATGAGCTGGATCCTCTTCCACCATTTTCTCTCTCTTCGTTTCTTCTGCTTCTCCTTTTATTCGAAATCGAGGTAACTTGCCTTGTGCTTGGCTTCTGCATCTTGAAAAGCAAAACAAAAAATACATTATTTCATGGGTGTATCAGAATACCCCGCTACAGGTTGCCCACCACTTAGACATTCTCCGTCCTCGAAGAAAAATATTTTTTTTTTCTTTTTCTTTTCTTCTTTTCTTTTTTTTCTCCCTTTTTCTCTTTTTTCTTCTCTCTTTTTTTTTTTTTGTAAAGAATGTAAGTGAGTTAATATGGAAAAAAGGAAGACATTTGCAAGTAAAATGCAATACATACTTCTTACAAAAGGAAGTAACTAGACAAAAAGATGGTGGATACAAAGTAAATAGAACATCTAATGCTATCCACGGTGCGTTTTGGGTCGCCATAAAGAGAGTTTTTGCCTTGTCATGGATGTCTTTATAGAACGTTGCTTCCCTCCGCAACTTCTCGTTCTCCTCTTTGAGTTCCTGGTTGTTCTTCTCTAGTTGCTTGTTCTGGTCTTCTAAGTCTGCGATTCGTCTGTGAAGCTGAAGTACTTGTTGGTTTGCCTCGCCCACAAATGAGGAGATCCCTTTGTGATAGTCATGGAGTAGTGAGAGAGATTCTAACGTGTTTCTTGCATGAAGGTTTGCTATATGGATGTTTTCTAATGCGGGGAGTACATAAGTGGAAGAACAAGGTGCGAATGGAGGTGTGCTAGAATGCATGGGTTGGGTGGAGGTGGAGTGCATGTGTGAACTTGAAGGGGTAAGTAACTAAGATGATCGGGGCAGGTGAACTTGGTGATGGCATAGGAGGAGGTATGGGAGGTATGGGGATAGGTGGAACATGGATAGGTGTATGATGAGGTTGAATCGAAGGTGACGTACATGGTGAAGGAATGTGGATAAGAGATGGTGCATGTGGAGTGGAAATAGGAGGAGATGGTGGTGATGTGGGTGGAATATATGAAGCACTATGGTGAGTGTGAACCTGAGGATTGGGAGCTTTTTTCCGCACATATGTACGTGAAGATGAAGGGGGAGGAGTACCTTTTGATGCAGCATAACCTTTATCACCAATTGGAAGGGCTCGGATGTCTTCTAATGCATCACCTTTTACTCGTGCTCGTTTGACCGGGATCTTCTTTCTTACAGGAGTGGATGTATTGCGCTTCATGGAAGATGGTTGATCCACATTCCTTGGTATTTCCGTAAGTCTCGATGGTAAATCATTTAGCCACAAGAGTATCACAGAAGAGTAGACGTGAAATTTCTTTGCGTCTTTTTGTACCTGTACTGCATGTCTTTTCCTTTTTTCCATGATGGATGCCCATATTAGATGATGAAAGGGATATGGACGCACCCAGGCAAGACATAAAAGCGCGTCACAAGCAGCCATATTGTTGAACGGGAACTTGGATTCGACCCTTCTTAAGAGGATAAAATACTGACAAGCACATAAGATGTGATAGTACCTTTCTGAGAGGTCGTTGGTGGTGAACAACTTCGCACATTCCTCACATACCTTGCTTGCGTCGACTCCTGAGTATGATCTCCCTGGCAGAAGCCGTTCTGACTCTTTCATCCCCACAACCTTGTTTAGCGTTTTCTTGGTAAGAGTTCCTGCAGAGAAGTGGGGAAAGGACTCGAAGAAGTCAATCGCCTCGTCCGTTGCAATATCTTTGGTAAGTGGTACTTTGGCAATCTCTGTGAGGTGCATAGTGTGCAACTCATCCGCTGTGAAGATCACTTCCAAAGATGCTGGTGGAAGAGCATCGTGGGCGATCAAAGTGAGTGAGTCTTCTCCATCACTTGAGGAATGGGCTGAACCGACATCTTGCTGGTACGGTTGGTCATCGGAGTCATTGCTTCCCATTGAGTTCCTTGAAGATGATGAATGTGACATGATACTTTGTGATTGGGTGCTCTTTTTCTTTTTGGTAAATGCTCACCTTACCTTGCAAGTTCCTGGATTTTACCTGGCATAAGCTGATGCTTTTCTTTTTCAAAAGCACGAGCAACACACACCAACAACTCCTGTTGCCTAAGGTCAATTCTGAGCAGCCAATATTCATCTGACTCAATTTTCAGCAGCCAACATTCAATTTCTGTAGATACTCTGAGAAGCTTGTTCCTCTTGGATCAGCAGCTTGTTCCTCTTGCATCAGCAGTGATCAACTGAGCAGTCGACTCGAGAGATAGTAGAGGCATGGTTGGATCTTGATCGCTAGTCGACTGGAGAGATAGTAGAGGCATGGTTGGATCGCAAGAGTCACCTTCAAAAAATCGGTTTATGCATTATGATAGATCAGCAAGGCGATGAGCAGCAGCAAGATCGATAGCCGCAGCACGATCAATGGGAAAAAATCGACTTCGCAAGTAGACTATGTCGACTTATGCGATACCACAAAATCGGCCTATGACCCTTAAAAAAAATCGACTTTGACACTTTGGAGAACAAAAATCGACTTTTATCGAGAAATCGACCCAATCATAAAAAATCGACCTTTTATTATATGCCAAAAAAAATTGACTTAACAACTGCAAGAAATCGTCTTTTTTGATGACCTGAAATCGACCTACACATTAGAAAAAATTCGACCTTCTCCTTTAAAAATCGACCTACCGACCTAAACTTGGAAAAAAATCGACTCAACACAAAAAAGCGACTTTTTTTTTTTTTTAAATCGACCTAAAACACTAAAAAAATCAAATTTTTTTTTTTTTGGAAAAAAAAATCGACTTTTTTTTTTTTAATCAACCTTTTTTTAATAAAATTCGACCTTTTTTTTTTTTTAAGGTTGAAAAAAAAAAATCGACCTTCCTTTTTTTTTTTTTTTTTGGTGGGAAAAACAAATGACCTATTCATAAAAATTGACACTGATCAAAAAAGAAATGGACTCCAATTCAAATGTCAAAAAGAACTTATGCATGTTGTTGAGAGATCTAGTGGATAGAGATGATGGGTTTTATTGATGGGGACTATAGTAAGTGTAATAGAGCATGAAGACGGGACATGGTATTTAAAGAGTTCCTATAGTAGTGATTCACTATCTCATTTTGTTTCTTGGTAGGGTTTGAGACGTGAACGGTTCACCAAAGGAATTTGGGTCCCTTCAAGAGTAGAGAGACGTACCGCCCCTCGAGGAAAGATCTCTTTTACCTTGTAAGGACCTGTCCATCCGGTGGATAACTTCTTTTCCTTCTTGTTGTACAACCTTGGTTGATATAGCAGGACCAATGATCCTTCCTTGACTTCTGTCTTCCACAGATTTCTGTCGTCCCATGCTTTCCGCTTCATCTGCTCTTTCTCGAGAGTTGAATCTACTATTGTCCTCTTTTCCTCGAGTTGATGTAATCTGTTTATATTGATGTTACTCATGACTTGCAAATTATCAATCCTTGGATGTCCCACTCTGCTTGATCCTTTTAGAAATTCTAATGGAGCTATTGCTTCAAGACCATATACTAACTGGAAGGGAGTATGTTTCGTGGTTACCTTGAATGCCGTACTGTATGCCCATACCACACCTATGTAGGTAGTGCCCATGCCGTCCTGTATGCCCATACCACACCTAGGTAGGTAGTGCCCCATGTCAAGGGATGGAGATAGCACATTTTACTCAAGAGCGAGATGAGTACCTTGTTGGTGCTTTCCGCTTGACCATTGGCTCGTGGGTAATATGCACATGATTTTTTGTGGAAAATTTTGTACTTCATAAATATTTCAGTTAGGGTTTTGTTGATGAAATGAGATCCTTGGTCACTTGTAACTTCAACTGGACAGCCATACCTGCAGAAAATATTCTCATACAAGAAAGAGGCTATCGTATGAGAAGTGCAATTCTTTGTCGCCAAAACTTCTGCCCATTTGGTGGCGTAATCCATAGCTACCAACAAGTACTTCACATTCGCGGAAGAAGTGATGGGATATATTGGTCCGACAAAATCTAATACCCATTTTTCAAATGGTTTCCATGATAAAGAAATTTGCAAGGGTTGGTTGTTGAGCTTACTTGGTTTTGGTGCACAACGCTGGCAAGTGTCGCATGTCTTTGCATATTCTGTTGCATCTCGAAAAAGATAAGGCCACCATAATCCTCCATGTAAAATCCGATGTGCTGTAATGTGACCTGGATAATGGCATGCAGTTGTTCCTCCATGGGCTTCTTCTAGTATCTGTTGTACTTCATGTGGGAGGACGCATCTCCTATAGATCCCGTCATATCCTACTCGGAAAAGAGTATTTTGAACAATTGAAAAATTCTTCCTTTTTAGGAGCAATCATCTTCGTTCGAGTGGTGTGAGGTTAGGTGGGCACGTTCCCGTGGTTAACAAATGATGAACGTCCTGGTACCAAGTAGGGTAAGTGCTTACTTGAAATAAAGATTGATCTGGGAGGTTGTCTTCTATGCCCATAACTGGTTCCGGATGTCCTTTAATCCTTGAAAGGTGATATGCCATCACATGGTGCTTCCCAGGTCGTTGAACTAGTTCGAAGTGGAATTCTTGGAATAAGAGTAGCCACCTCCAGACTCTTCCATAGATGTTTGGCTTGTTTAGCAAATATTTGATTGCCTGATGGTCAGTGATGACTGTGAAGTGAATTCCCAACAAATAATGACGGAACTTCTTGAGGGCGAAAACAGTAGCGAGTGCTTCTCTTTCAGTAGTACTATAGTTGTACTCTGCTTTGATTAAGATTCTACTAGCATAGTAAATGGGTCGGTCAAGTTTATGTTCTTTGTTACGTTGCGTGAGTATGGCTCCTACCTCTATAGAACTTGCATCCACATGAACGTGGAAGGTAGCATTCCAATCTGGTGCTACTAGAATAGGTGCACTGATAAGTTTGGTCTTTAGAAGGGTGAATGCATTGTCTTCTACTTCAGTCCACTGAAAGGGTACCATTTTGCTAACGAGCCTAGAGAGGGGCTTAGTTATCTCAGCATACATTTTTATGAACTTGCGGTGATAGCCAGTATCTCCTAAGAAACTCTGGATTTCTTTTGCATTAATTGGTTTGGGCATATGAAGTATTGCTTTGATTTTGTCAGGATCGGGAGCCATACCTTTTGCTGAGACTATGTGACCCAAGAGTGTCCCTTTGGTCACCAAAAAGTGACATTTGTTTGGATTGAGTTTCAATTTGGCTTCTCTACAAGCACTAAAAACCTATTCCAATTGACAAAGATGATCAGTGAAGTTTTCTATTGGAGTAGAACATCCAGTGCCTGAAAAGGTGGAGAAGTCGTCCATAAAGATTCTCAGGAATTTTGGCAACAACAATCGGAAGATTGAGTAAACCACTCGATTGAAAGAGGCAGGAGCATTGCATAATCCAAAAGCAATCTTAGTATATACATATGTACCCCATGGAGTTACAAATGCAGTCTTAGCTTGGTCCTTTGGATGGATGAACACTTGGTTGTATCCGCTAAATCCATCCATGAAACTGTATAAAACATGACCAGCCACGTCTTCCAAAACTTGTTCTGAAAATGGGGTTGGAAACCCATCGGGAATCGTAACCTTGTTGAGAGCCCGAAAATCGACACAAACACGTATCTTGTTGGATTGCTTCTTTTGGACTATTACCATCGATGATAACCATTCAGAATGCTCCACTGGGACAATGATTCTCGCATCCTCTAGCTTTTCTATTTCTTTTTTGACCTCTTCTGCATACTTTGGATTAAGTCGATAAATCCTTCCTCTTACTAGCTTAGCATCATAAATCAATGGAATAGAATGCTCTCCAAGATGAACCGGAATTCCTTCTAAGTCATGGTAACTCCATGCAAACACATCCTTGAAGTTTCGCATGAAAGTGGTTACCTGATGGAGCAAGGACGGATGATCCCAAAGCCATGTTGCGAGTAAGATTGGTTGTGAATGCTCCTCGGTTCCAAGATTGACTTGTCTTACAGGTTGAGAGGTCATGGCTGATTCTTCGTTTTGGTCTTCAAAAATACATTGTGGATAGGCCGGCGATTCCTCTATGTTGATTTTGGATTCCTTTTCTTGCATCCATGAAGGTGAAAGCTCTTTCATCCACGGTATGTCGGAGGGTATCGATAAGTCGTCTATTGCAGCTCTTTTCTCCTTTCCTTGTGTCAAATCCTTCGAAACTCCTTTCTTTCCTCTCCTCAAGTCCATGACGGGTTCTCCAAGCCCAAGAGTTTCTACCTGTTCAGAGTCTCCTTCACAAATAGATATGCCATAACAGGGAAAGGCTTCCATCCATTCCAAAAGATCTTGGTCATCGTTTATTTCAATTTCATTACATGCTTCCGCGATAGGAATGTGTTGTTCTTCGAGAATAGTGAAAGAATGAGCATTACCTCCATGAGATCCTTTCGGATCTAAGTGTACTTGTTTCTGTATTTTCCCTGGCAGGTTAACTACGATTATTACTCCATTTATAGTTATTCCATATATAGTGACTAATAGACATGGACTCCTGAAGTCGGTTAGAGAGTTGGTTGATACCTTTGTGAAGTTCTCGGAAATCGAAGCTTTCATCAGGTTCGTTGGAGTGTGCCCACCACTTATTTCAAGCATTGTCGGAGGAGAATATGTCTCTATGATCCCTATAACATCACTTCTAAATCTTTCATCCATTCTTAATAGATCATACAATGATACCTGCTGGAAGGTGTTCTTTAATATTTCCTCCGTCTTGATGATGGAGGGTATTGGCGAAGGTAGAGGAGGCTTGTTACATGAATGGAGTTCCCCCATCGTTTCTTCAAAAACTTTGTCTATTTCCTGCAAACCTTCATAATTTTTCGTACCTGAGTTTTTTTCTTGGAGGACCCTTGCTTCTGCTTTCTTTTTCTGGGCTCTAGTCTGCACCCCTTGTTCTTGATCCGTTTCTTGCAACGCCACCACTCTAGCTTCTAGACCTGAGCTAAATGATGGGCTTGCATTGAGTTCTTGATTTCCTTCTTCTATTTGTTGTGAAACAGGTTCTAACTCTGGAGCGTAGCTTGGGGTTTCTTTTTTTGGTCCATGATTGTGCAGGGAAACATCTCCATGAAGTTGACCAAGATCACTTAGTGGAGTGGCATGAATCTGGGCAAAAGAGTCGGTTTGAAAAAATAGTCTATTTTCTTGAATTGAGTCATCCTGGGAAAATAAGTCGACTTCAAAAATTTGACCTTTTTTAAGTAGACTATTTTTAAAAGTTTGGGCAACTTCAAGTTGACCATTTTCTAAAAATTGGTCTACTTTGTGAACGTGGTCATTTTTACAAAATTGGTCAAATTTTTTAGTCACTTGCTCCTCTTTTAAGTCGACTTGCTGAACTTTACAAAATTGGTCAAATTTTTTAGTGTCCATATTTCCCAGGGGCATCACACCCATTTGGGTCCTCTTTCTCAGATAAGTGCCACTGTGAGTGTACAGGAGAAAATTGGGTACCTCGATATTTAAGAGTGTTGCTCTCTTCTCTCTTACTTGAATGAATTGCTGGTTGCTTTCCCTTATCGGCAGAGATAACATTGACTTGGTAGGATGGAGCTGATCCGCTTGTAGAAGCCTTCTGCTTCGGACAATCCTTCGAATAATGATCCATTGTATCCGGGCAAAACCTGCAAGGTGGAGACCCTTCTGGGAGGGAGCATTTTCCTTGAAAATGCCCATATTCGCCACATCTATAGCACATGATAGGACGAGCTGGTCTTCTACATGGAGGTTTTCGTTCATTAGAGGAGTTTACCTCAGGAGTGGTATACATGCTTTCGATTTGAAATCTTGGAGTAGGTAATAAGGGCTGATGTACGGATACACTTGGTGACGCCCAATTTGCTTGCATCCCCTTGAGAAAGTAGCAATCCCTTGCTTCATGGCCTGGTTTTCCACAAAACTGACACACCAACCTTTCCGGACAATCTTGAGAAGAATGTCCTGATTTCTTACATAAGGTGCATCCAATCGATGTTTTTACCTCTTTTTGCGTTCTAAGCTCCTCCAATTCTTGTCATAGTAGAGCTAGCGCTTCATCCCTTTCTTGCCAAGCAGCTTTTTCCTCTTGTAAGGTCTTTTGTAACTTGAGGGCTTCTAACTCTCTTCTTAGTTGTGCAAGAGGATCACTTGTAAATTCATCCGTACCTTCATGATCTTTGAACTGCCTCCCATGATGCATCAGCTTGTAGCATATCAAGAATGCGTTCTTAGAGTTACCTGGGGACAATGAGAACACCATAGTCCAGTTCTTACCTCCCTTAATGTTAAGCTCTTGTCGTATCTGAGCGAAACCTTCTGAGGTACCTTTGTCTTCTTCTCGATTTCTTTGAAGCTTTCAGGCTTCTAGTTTGTTTCTCAAGGCTGTCACAACATCTTCATCTTGGGGGAAAGTCTTACCTGGCTGTGTTCCAAAATGAACCCATGTAGCCTCAATCCTTGTGGAAGCTGCTTTGAATTCTCTTAAAGTGGCATCCGGTCGCAAAAGCTCTCTCAGCTTCTGTTGTGTGGATTTCGGCAAGGCTTTTTCCTTCCATTTCTTGACAAGGAAATCCCCCCTTTGAATTCTCTTAAAGTGGCATCCGGTCGCAAAAGCTCTCTCAGCTTCTGTTGTGTGGATTTCGGCAAGGCTTTTTCCACCCATTTCTTGACAAGGAAATCCCTTGGTGGTTCAAGCAATCTTTCCACGAGTGTTTTTGCCCGTGTCATAAGTTCTGAAAATGATTCTCCCATATGCAAAATTAGATTCTCAAGTTCATCTAATGTTCTTTCTGTAGAGTAACCTGGCCGAAATGCTTCCGTGAATTCGGTCCTCAATGCTTCCCATGTTTGGAAATGGTTCTCTGCATACTGGTTGAACCATTTGTTGGCCAATCCTTCAAGTGTTGATGGAAAGAGAGCAAGGAAGGCGTCTTGTCATTGCTGTAAGCCCCTGCTCTTACAAATTGAAAGAAATCTTCATACATGATCTTCAGGATCTCCATTAGCACCACCATGAAATGAAGAAAATCTAATATTTATCCTTGACAGAAGCGCGGAAAGTTCCTCTGCGTTCTGTGGAGTTACATGGGGTAAATGTAGTGGTGAAGGCAGTTTTGAGGGCATCCCAGGTGGTGAAGTATGCTTCATCATGTTGATTGTACCATGGATCTGCGAGCCCTTCAAGAGTGGCCGGAAACAAGGCAAGGAAGGAATCATCTCGTTGATGTAAACCCCTACTCTTACATAGGGAAAGAAACCTCCTGACGTGATCATCCGCATCCTCATGAGGGGCTACCTTGAAGGAAGGAAATTTGATGTTGATCCGAGAGAGCAAGTTAGTCAAGTCGTCCCCCATCGCTGCCATGTCCGTTGAAGGAGGAGTTGAGTGCCGATCCGAGATGCCTCCCGACAATGATGCGTCAGGAAATGGAAATGGAAGTGGTGGAGCTCTAGGAGGGATGTATTGTAATCTTTTCCGTTGATAACTCTTTATGGGAGTCTTTACGGGACTAAGGGATCCTTCCTTATGGCTGGAGCGAGTATGAGTCATAGACTATCGCTCTAACGCTCTTCATCAACTCGATACTTCTAAGGGCTGAACTTCTAACAAGTTCAAATTGCAACCAAGGTCCCACCGGGCGTGCCAAAATGAGCACCTGGAGATCAACTTCTTGATCTACAGGTGCTCATTTTAAGTGCAATATGCACTGTGGGTTGCAATTTGAAGACTCAATGGGGAAGAACAATAACAGCTACAATGACACAGTGAAATAAGAGAAAGAACATGAAATTACGAGTGAAATGAAAGGGAGAAGCTGAAATTATGAGTCTAAACAGCTCAAAAGAAGATTATACAAACTCTGGGCAATCAGTAGGAGACATAAGCATACACCTTCACTCTAAGAGCTGCACTTAGACTCTCTAAACATACATGCTCAAGACTCTAGTCTTTCAACTAGCTGCTCACGTGAAGATTGGCCAATCACTGCTTGCCCACTACTCACTCAAAGTGCCAAGCTAGCTGATTCCAATTCTACCAAGTGGAGCACTAGAGGTAAGCTAAGAGCTCTACACACACAAAGAGAAGGCAAGGCTGCAGGAGTACATTCCTTCCTTGAGTCTCTCTCCTTGCTTCTCTTCTTCCCTTGTCCCCTTTGTTGAAGGAGAGGTCTACTTATATAGTTTTCCTGAAAGTGAAGGATAGCAAAAGAGGACAAAATTAGTTTCTTCTTTGGCAGAGAGCATCTGACACTTTTGACAATTTTGGTACTCTGGAAGCTTCTTCTTGGTCCACTTTTCCTGCGCCGTCACTATCTTCCAAATTCTTGTATTCAGCGCTGTCCACCGTCCATGAGTTCTCCGCGTGCAAGTGGCTGCAAATTTAGACTATATGGAGATCTGGGAAATTTAGTCTCTTTTTCAAGTGAAAAATTAGACTAAATCAAAAGTAAACCCTTTTCTTAAAAATTAAACTACTTTTGAAGTAAGTAGACTAACTTCATAAAATTGGTGATCTTTTGAGTGAGTCGACTAACTTGTAAAATTTGACTAAAAAAATCGACTATTTGGTCAACTTAGGAAAATTAGACAACTTAGAGATTTAGACGACTTGGGAAAATAGGTCAACTTGGGAAAATCGACTAATTGGACAACTTAGGAAATTAGACAACTGGGAGAATTAGACGACTTGGGAAAATAGGTGAAATGGGAATTTAGACAACTTGGGAAAATAGGTGAAATGGGAATTTAGGCAACTTGGGAAAATAGGTGAAATGGGAAATAGGCAACTTGGAAAAATAGGTGAAATGGAATTTAGTCAACTTGGGAAAAGAGGTGAAATGGGAATTAGACAACTTGGGAAAATAGGTGAAATGGGAAAATAGGCAACTTGGGAAAATAGGTGAAATGGGAATTAGGGAACTTAGGAAAATAGGTGAAATGGGAAATTTGGGCTTCTTCATGAGCTTGATCCTCTTCCACCATTTTCTCGCTCTTCGTTTCTTCTGCTTCTCCTTTTGTTCGAAATCGAGGTAACTTGCCTTGTGCTTGGCTTCTGCATCTTGAAAAGCAAAACAAAAAATACATTATTTCATGGGTGTATCCATAGTTGTTTCTGACGGGTTTTTGACTTCTGACTTCTGACGTTTACCCGACGTCTGACGGGTAAGGTAAAACGTTCCTGACGTTATCTGACGCTGCCAATTTTTTCCCCTAAAAATAGAGTAGATTTACCATGATAGCAATAGTATTATGTTCATAACAATGGATTAATCATTGTACGATATCAAATAACATTATAATCACATTGTTGCAATTTGTAAATTTTGTGCATATGGCTATAAGCTAAAGGCTATATATAGTCTACTACCTTCAAAAGAAAATAGATACTTTGTCACGAGTTGGACTTTTTGGACTGTGTATATCATGCATACTGGTAGTTGTTGGGAGCAGCACATGGGAGTATACTATATACTTTCATGGTTACAAAAACACCACTTAACAGAGGAGATTGGACTCTGCCTTCTGGAGTACTAAATACAACAGACCTGCTGGAGCACTCAACAAGGTCATGAGTCATATGTGAGCTATAAAGTAGTTGGTATTTGGAATACTTCATCCTTTAGATTCAAGGATATGGAGTTGAGACTGTAAATTGTAGTGGGCAGAGCATGCAGGCTGTAGATTTACCTCTCAGGACAGTGAAAGAAAAGCTTGAAAGCAGAAATTGCAGCCATTGTGGTGATTTCAATGCATGAACAGATTGCTACAGTTGGCTTGCATGAGGCTCAGCAGTTAAGTCACTGTGCACGAACTGAATGCCTCAAAAAACTCCCTAAAAACATAAGAAACGAGAAAAAAATTATTCCCCTGCAATAGTCAAGTCAGCTACCCGTCAGCTAAGTCAGGGTCAGGTACATGTTTCCTGACGTCAGCTATACGTAGCTGACGGGTCAAGAAACAACTATGAGTGTATCAGAATACCCCGCTACAATTGCTCCTTGAAATAGCTCCATTATGAAATTGCCTTAGGTCCACCTTAGATACTGCATAGGCCTTGTCGATAATGTGTTCGAGAGTATCTTCATTTCTTTTTACTCTTCCCGGTGAGATTTTCTCCTTGTCTTGGTTGTGTTTGGCTTCCTGAGAAGGTTCATGATCTATGGTCTTTTTCCCCTTATCCTTCATTGAACAAGCTAGATCTGTTGTTTCCTTGGCAGCATCCTTCAAGGCTTCCTTTTGCTTTTGTCCCCTAGTCATTACTCCGGGAAGTTCCCCAAGCTGCACTACTCTGGCACTTGGAGAGTCTACATTGCCCTTATTATTAGTTACTGTGATCATATGTAGGGGGCAATAGTTACCTTGTGTGCTTGTGGATGACATTGACTTCGGGCAGTCGTTCGTGTAATGATCCCTTGTGTCGAGACAGTTTTTGCATGGTGGGGCATCTTGGGGAAGGGAACACTTACTTTGGAAGTGTCCATACTCTCCACAGCGGTAACACAACATAGGCCTGGGTGGTCGGTTCTGACGAGGCCTACCTTCTTGCCGTTGATGTCCTTGACTGGTGCAAAAAATTGTTATAGAAGGTGTTCCAGTGGACGGTATGGGTGGTTGTCCTAACAAGGAGGATTGAGCCACACCTACCCATTAAGCTGCCGGTGGTTGTCTTGACCCAAGACCCTTCAAAAAATAACAATCCTTGGCCTCATGGCCACCCTTTCCACAAAACTGGCATGTTAGCCTCCTTGGACACTCTTGTGTTGTGTGTCCTTGAGTAGTACAATGAGAACACCATAGTCCAGTTCTTACCTCCCTTAATGTTAAGCTCTTGTCGTATCTGAGCGAAACCTTCTGAGGTACCTTTGTCTTCTTCTCTATTTCTTTGAAGCTTTAAGGCTTCTAGTTTGTTTCTCAAGGCTGTCACAACATCTTCATCCTGGGGGAAAGTCTTACCTGGCTGTCTTCCAAAATGAACCCATGTAGCCTCAATCCTTGTGGAAGCTGCTTTGAATTCTCTTAAAGTGGCATCCGGTCGCAAAAGCTCTCTCAGCTTCTGTTGTGTGGATTTCGGCAAGGCTTTTTCCACCCATTTCTTGACAAGGAAATCCCCGCTTTGAATTCTCTTAAAGTGGCATCCGGTCGCAAAAGCTCTCTCAGCTTCTGTTGTGTGGATTTCGGCAAGGCTTTTTCCACCCATTTCTTGACAAGGAAATCCCCTGGTGGTTCAAGCAATCTTTCCACGAGTGTTCTTTCCCGTGTCATAAGTTCTGAAAATGATTCTCCCATATGCAAAATTAGATTCTCAAGTTCATCTAATGTTCTTTCTGTAGAGTAACCTGGCCGAAATGCTTCCGTGAATTCGGTCCTCAATGCTTCCCATGTTTGGAAATGGTTCTCTGCATACTGGTTGAACCATTTGTTGGCCAATCCTTCAAGTGTTGATGGAAAGAGAGCAAGGAAGGTGTCTTGTGTATGGCTCTTAAGCCCACGGAACAAATGATTGTGAAAGCCTTTATTTTGCTCAAACCCCTCGCAATTGGTCTAACTGGATCACCTGGAACCCACAATTATCTCGCAATGGATTCTTCCTATGTCTATGCACTAGCTCGTATGTTCCCGGCAAACGCACCAAAATGATAGGGGTCTTGAGCCCAAGGAAAAATGCCAATAGATGCTTACTTTGTTGCCCAAGTGCCTCAAAATCCACCAATAACTTCCGAATATATTTGCAAAATAAGGGGAATGAAGACCTTTCCATTGAGCCATTACTCCAACGGTTTAGGGTTTAGGTGTGTGTTGTGTGTTGTTAGGCTATTCACTGAGGTCAAGAATACAGGTTTACAAGGGTAGTGAAAAGCCCTCACATAAACAATGAACATATACCTTGAAGCTTAATACAACCACCCTATCATCATTATGAGGTGACTTTTTATAACGCAGCACTGTAACCATGAAGGAAGCAGTCTATTGGCCATCCGCCACATAGCTCAAAGCGACCGCGTTATCATGTTATAGTGTGCTCTTCATAATGATAATGCGGTTATAACAAGAGAGACTCAAGAATGGCACATTTGGGCATTGCGGTTTTATAGGATGTTTGCTGTATATCATACTTTAACCACACCCTGATCATTATTATATGTTTCTCAAAATAGAACAGGGATTGTAAGCCAGAAGAGGAAACGAACTGGGTGAACCTGCAGTGTTATTGGCCATTTGTCCAAGGTCCCACTGTTACTGGCAAGGCTTTCCACGCATATTACCATCATCAGGAGGTTTTCATCACATTTTCCAACCGAAATCCAAGTGCACACGAGCCTTAAAAATTTTTTTATAATAGTTCCTTGTCACGTTTTCCGTAACGATTTGTTCACTAATACTTAGTCTTTTATCAGCATCGATCGTAGCTATTGCCGACATTAAACGGACATCTTGCATGGGACATTCTTAAGACCTCTCGACAGCTTCAGTAAGACTGGAATACAGACAAGACTACTTCGACAAGACTGGAATACAGACGAGAATACAGACGACGCTGCAGGAACTACTTCAACAAGACGAGAATACAGACGACGCTGCAGGAACTACTTCAACAAGACTGGAATACAGACGACGCTGCAGGAACTACTTCAACAAGACTGGAATACAGACGAGATCGAACGAGAGAACCTGGCACGAGGCCTTGTATTTGACGGCCGCTAAGTTGGCATATGAACCAACCTTATTTTTGGTGTAGCTTCAATTGCTGAGACTGTGCAGAATGCTCTCACAAGCCTTTAGCTTCAGCTTCTGGAGGTCTGGTCCTGTCTCTCTGACGTCTACATCTTATGGACTGTTCGTTACTTTCGCGTTGATGCTTAGCAGAATCTGCTTGCAGCTTTCTTCAGGTCCGCCCACCTTCTCGACCACAATCTTATGAGATTTGTCGTCAATCTTGTAGATGATGTATCGATGCAGTCTCTTGCTCTTTAGTTCCAGAAACTTTAGCTTACATTCATCGTCAACAGCTATCCCAGACGCTTTGTCTGTGTCTCGTTCTCCTTACAGCGGGAGATCTTTGAAAAGGCCAAAATGCTTCTCCCCCCCCCCCCCCCAGCCACAGCAGCACCGCGTGGTAGTCTCTTACTCTCTTCCACCCGACACCTATCCTCCTCAATCCACGCGTTCCTCCCTTATCCTCCCACGTGGATTCAGATAAGGTATCCCCCTTCAAATTTTGCAAAATATTCATCACATCCCGAAATGACAATCCACCAGGTTCTAGATGTGATACTCCTGGTGCAAAAGCTGGATCAAGGCAGTCACAATCGATAGATATATAGACACCCTTCGCACCCACTCCAAGCTCCCGATTCTCCAAGAATCCCATATCTTTATATAAATTTCTCATCTCAAATAACTCGACTCCAAACTTCTCTATTTGTTGTCTTCCTTCTTTATTTATGGATCTAACTCCAACCTGTAGCAGGCGACGTGCATGTCCACCTTCCATTATCCGTGCAAAGGATGATGCATGAGAATAAATGTTCCCTTCAAAAGCATGGTATATATTAGGATGTGCATCAAAATGCAAGATGTCCACAGGTCCTCCTAACTGCTCTGTGACAGCCCTCACAACAGGATATGTGATAGAGTGGTCACCACCAAGAATCAAAGGGCGTAAAGGAGACTCATTCATCACAAGCTTTACAGAATCACTGATTGTTTTCATCAACAGTTCATCCCCAAACTCATACATGACATTATTGATGTAAGGGTCCCAACTCCACCCGTTATTCTAGGAGTCACTCGTTTAGAAGGATCATAATGTAATATTCGAGCACTTTGTTCAGCCTGAGAATGTGACTTCTTACTGCAAACTTGAGAGGTTGCAGAATCAGTGGCCGCATTGTCACCATTTTGCCATTTGGAAGCTTTATTCATTTCTCCACGTCCGTAGTCATTGAGAAAAGAGGCGTTCATTTGATGGAACGGGGTGCCTTGCATGAATCCTGCCTTTTGACATTGACACACTACGCCATGTACACAATGCATTGACATGGGCAAACAAGAACAAGTAGCCATACCATTCACATGTGGCAATGTTTGTTCCTTCAAAATTCCAGAAGAGTCAACATGAGTATTGTGTTCTTCGTCTAATGGAGGTGCTTCACATGCAGCATGGCACAATAACGTGAATCGGAATTGGTTATCGCCAAAAGCTCCTCTTGTGTCACCAAGGGGTTCCCAGGCCTCATGTTCTGCTTCAAAACATCCAATTTTAATGAGACATGGCATGCCGAAAGCTCCTACAAACTGAAATCAAACATATTTTCCTGCCAAATAGAACCACATTAGTGCATCAAAACCAACCATTTTCTGAGCTAACATCTTGTCATTGTTGTAAGCCCCTGCTCTTACAAATTGAAAGAAATCTTAATACATGATCTTCAGGATCTCCATTAGCACCACCATGAAATGAAGAAAATCTAATATTTATCCTTGACAGAAGCGCGGAAAGTTCCTCTGCCATAGCGGTGTTAAGAAAAGTATCTTGAGGTAAAGTTCTTTGAGTTTTAGCCTTGTCCTCTAATCCTTCTATTCTAGAAGCTAGGCTTGAGGCGGATAGATTTCTTACGGGTGTTAGGTAAGGATCTTGCCTTCTTCTGTGATAGCTTTTGATTGGTGTCTTCTTAGGGCTTAACTTCTTCTCTTTGCTAGCTCTGGTGTGGGTCATGGACCATCTTGGGAACTACTTCCAAGAGAGGAAATAATGAGAGAGTGATTAGATGGGAGTAGGCAGCTCACTTTGATGAAGAAGCTCGATGGAGAAGCTTAATGGAAGAGGAAGTTGCCCAAATGAAAAGAGGTCGCCCAAGTGGAGAAGCTTGAGGAAAGACGAGGTCACCCAGCTTGAGGGAAAAAGAGAGGAGATTGCTCAGGAGGAGGAGTAGGAGTCGCCCAAGAAGCCAAAAAGAGAGGAGGCTCAGGAGGAGTCGTCGCCGAAGAAGCCAATGAAGTAGGTAGTCGCCTTGAGTTTTAGCGGTGGAGAGGAGAAGCTTGAGAAGGGAGAGGTCGCCCACGCTTGGGAAAAGAGGTTGCCCAGAGGAGGAGAGGTGGACGAGGAGTCGCCCAAGAATAGGGGAAGCCAATGAAGTAGGAAATCTGGAGGAGGCACCCGAGTGTGGCACCTAAAGTTCTACAGTGATTTCTCAAGGAAATCTCCAGAAGCCTTGTCCCACCGGATGTGCCAAAGTTTCACATGTAGATGAAGTTTGAAGTGTGTGGGTGCAAGGAATGCAAAATGCACTACTCATGGAGCACATTTAAGCACATGGTACATTAAAGCACATTATAGTAATATACACTTATCACTGAGAATCCTCTGTATCATCACTTCAACTTTATTTAGGAGTTAAACACAAAATAAGAGGAAGAACGGGTGAGAATCACAACAGCAATTATAACATGCAACAAAATAGAACACAAGAGAACTGCATATGGCACAACAAGAGACAGTCAACAACCAAATGTAACACAATCCGTGCAAACCATCAAGTAATCATACCACTTGTCATACCACACAGAACAATGGAACAATAGAACTCAACCTCCAAGTATTCTCACATAAGCAATATAAGCAAGCAACATAAGCAAGATAGGTCTCTCAGGTGTCTACGAGCTCTAAGCCTGCACTCCCTCTCTCCAGGTCTCTATCAACTATAGCCTCTTGTAGGGTGTAGTCTTTAGTGTGTCCTCTTCTCTTGAGGCTTCTCCTTTTTATAGAGGAGGGGTGGGGAACAGGTTACAATAGGAGAGTTTGTTACATAAGAGTAATGGAAAGTTAATGCACTATGCAATTTCAATTGTCAGCATGGCTACAAGTACCAGACTTTGTCTTGTAGTGATGAGTGGCTGGGGTCCACTCGGCAGCCTTGTCAGGTTTGCTTGTTGTCTTGCAGGGTTTGTCCCTCGATGAATCTGGGCATGTGGGCAGTCTTCTCTAGAACTCGGGTGCCTTGGCGCCCAATTGCAGCATCTAGATGTCTTGATGCCAAACTCCAGCATATGAACGTCTTGGCGCCCAACTCCAGCATCTGGACGTCTTGGTGCCCAACTCCAGCATCTGGACGTCTTGGCGCCCAACTCTGGCACTTAGGCTCCCTAGTGCCCAGTTGGAGTATCTTTTGCCCTTTTCTCTGTTCTTCAAAAAATTTATTCTACAGGGTCCGATGTGCAGAGATCCTTAATGAGTTTTATTATGAGCTTAGATATAAGAAGGGAAAATTTAATGTGATGGCCGATTCTCTTAGTCACATGCCTATGCTCAATGGATTGAGTTTTACTTAGATCACCAATAAGGTACTTGAATCAATCAAAGGGAAACGTAGGCTTGATCCTACATGTTCTCAGATTTGGGAGGCCATAGAGAAAGGGGATCCTAACACACAGGTCTCTAGTGAGGATGGAGTATCGACATGTACCCAAGAAGGATTCGAGTGGAAGAACAACAATATCCATGATGGATATCTGTTGTAGAAAGGTAAGGTGTGTGTCCTTATAGATTTGGAGATGAGAGGGTATATATTGCATGAGTGTTATGACACACGTAGTGCCAGACACCCAAGAGTTAACAAGACTTATGATCTTGTTAAGAGGAAGTTTTACTAGACCGGACTTCATGAGGACATCCTAGAGTATGTGCTTAAATGCACAAAATGCAAGATCAATAAAGATGAGAGATTGAGGATAGGAGGTTTGTTCCACCTATTGAATATTTCCATGAAGTTGGAGAGTATCTCCGTGGGTTTTATAGTAGGATTACGTAAGACTCAGAAAGGGAATGACTTAGTTCGGGAAATCGCAGATAGGTTAACCAAAATCTAGGTTCATTCCAACACGTAGTAGAGTGAAGACACCTAAGTTGGCTAGATTGTATGCTCAAAACCTCTACCAATTATACACCTTTTCATTAGACATTGTTTCAAATCCGAATAGGAAGTTTACTAGCCACTTTCAGAGAGAAGTCTTTGAGAGATTGGATACTAAACTTAGCATGAGCATAGTCAGGCATCCATAGATGGATGAGCAAACATAGAGGATTAACGAAATCTTAAAAGATATGCTTCGAGCATATATAAATAAAAGGCAAACTAATTACAAAGAGTACTTACCTATAGTAGAGTTTTCATAGAATAGTGCCAAGCACTCTTCCACTATACATAGTTCATTTATGCTTATGTATGGGTTTCTGTCAAGAGCTCCTTACACAGTAGGATTGAAGCTTGAGAAAATCCAAGCTTCAAAGGATTTCTTGGAAGAGACGAACGGTATGCTTAGGTTTGTTAAGAAAAAAGTTAGGAGAGCTCAGGACATGGCTAGAGCCTATGCTAACCCTCAAAGGAGAGGAATTAACTTTGAGGTAGGCGAGAAAGTCTATCTTAGAGTTCCCTCTAGGTTTGAAACCATGAGGATAGGACTTTGTCCAAAATTATCTCCTCGGTATTGTGAACCATTCCCAATACTCAAGAGAATAGGAAATATGGCTTACAAGCTTCAACTTCAATAAAGTAGTGAGATCCATCTAGTATTTCATGTTAGCCAACTTAAAAGAAGACTGGTAAATCTAATAACCTTATCTCTGATAGTATTTCTGTTCAATCTATTCCACAATAGCTTGAGAAGATGCTATGCACTTGAGACAAATGGGTGACAAGCCACCTAAATAAAGAGTTCCTAGTAAAGTGGAAAGATAGTTTAGAAGATAGTGCCACCAAAAAGTTGGTTAGGAGCCTTGAGAGATAGTTTCCCACCTTTAATTTGCCTTCCTAAGAGTCTTCTTAAGGGGAAGGAAATGGGGAAACACCATGGAGATATGACCATGTGCATCATATACATGGGGTTCGGTGGGAGTACTTAAGTGCTTTTCTCTCTCTTTCATTAGGATATTCCAACATCATTTTTTAGGACAAAAGTGAACTTAAGGGAAGGAAATGTTATATGGAGCAAGAGAAATGGAGGGTGGGAACCCTTCTTAGAGTTGTGCACACATGAGCTCTCACATGAGTGCCATGTGGCATCCATGTGAGGAGTCCATCTGGAGACATCTTCATATGGGGAGAGAAAGAAAGAAAGAAAGAAAGAGAGAGAGAGAAAGAGAGAGAGAATGTTTAAGAGACAAAATTGGACAGAATCATCAGGAGAAAGCCTAATAAATACGTATTGATTTCTGGAGGATTTGGAGTCAATATGTATGGCCACTTGTAAGGAATTGGGATGAAATGCTTTGGTTTGGCACACTTTTCAGTGGTATGGTTAGACATGAAAGAGTGAAACATGAAAATACTATGGGGCATAAGCACTTGGGTGTTCAAAGATTTTTTGTGTAAGTGATTTTTGTAATATTAGATCTACTAGGTGGAAAAATGCTTCATATTAGAAGAGAAATAGAGAGAGAAGAGAGGGAACAAGAGAGAGTAAGAACCATAACTTGCAAAAACAATATATAAAAAGATAGATGGCATCACCCATTTGTGTGCTTCTAAGAGAGTCAATGGTGATCTAGCTCACAAATGCTGGAATGGAAGGTAAAATGATCTCTACTCTTGTGATGATCCACTAGGTTTTTATGCCCTCCAATATATTTTATTTTTGGGTCCGGCTCTCCTTGGAGAAGTATAGTCCGTAACATGCATGTGCAAAAGAGACATAAAAACACACCAAGAACAGTCGAGCATGTCAGGAGGAAGGAGATTAGGAAGAGAGCTCACACACACTCTCATAATCAAAGAGAAGCACACACACAGATTGAGGCAAGGAAGAATGATCTTCTTCCTCTTCTATTACATAGAAGGAATGTACAACTAAAAACAACAATACAACAAGTGCTATATATAAAGAAAAGTACATGGGGAAAATCCTAAGGTCCGAGAATGAGTGAGCTGGCAAGAAAACAAATGTGCCATCACTCTCGGTAGATAAATCTAGTAAGCTCAATGAAGTATCCCTGACATATACCGGTGTGATCATTGTACATGTCAGAGAAATGAAAAACTGATACGTGTCATCCTGGATCATCACATGTTGAGCTTGATATCTCAACACTCCCCCTCAAGCTCAAAGTCATATCCTCTAATTCAAGCATCTTTCGAAACTTCTTCCATTTCTCTGCTCGAAGTGCTTTAGTGAAAATATCTGCAACCTGCTCATCTCTTCTCACATAGACAAGATCAATATCACCTTCTAATACTTTCTCTTTGATGAAGTGATAATGTACTTCAATATGCTTTGTTCTAGCATGGAAAACAGGATTCCGTGCTAACTGTATGCTGCTAAGATTGTCACAATAGATGGTGATAAGCTTTTGCACTTCCACACCTAAATCTAATCCTACAAGTAGCATCTCTAGCCAGGATGCCTTACATGGTGCCATCGAAGCACCTCTATACTCAACCTCTGTACTCGACAAAGCAATAGTGGGTTGCTTTTTACTGTTCCATGTAATAGCTTCACTCTCAAGTGAGAATAGAAAGCCACTAGTAGATCTTCTATCTAGAATGTTACCAGCCCAATCTGCATCGATGTATCCATGAACCTGCAAATCTACACCAACTTCATAAAACAATGCATAATCCAAAATAGCACTCCCATAACGTAGAGTGCACCTCAAAGCATAGTGCGCCTTAAAGCATCCAAATGTGGCTTCTTGTGAACCTGCATAAATTGACTTTCAAGTCCAACAGTGTAGCTTAGATCAGGCTTTGTAATTGTGAAATATATCAAGCTTCCCACAATTTTCCTTTACATAGTAGCATTTTCCAATGCTTCACTTGATGTAGTATCCAACTTCAAATTTTGATCTAATGGCATAGAAATTGTCTTACAATCAGCCATATCATACTTTTGAAGCATAATCAAGGGATATTGCCTTTGTGACATCCATATACCTGTTTTTGTATGTATAAACTCAATGCCCAAGAAGTAGCGCAGCACACCAAGATCTTTCATGTCAAATTCCTTCATAAGGAGTTGCTTTACCTTTTTAATGCTTGCTTCACTGTCACCTCCTACAATCAAGTCATCAACATAAATAGCCACAATTGTGATGCCATCATCACCTTTCCTTGCATATAATGAATGATCTGCATCACACATAGAAAACCCAATGGTGGCCAAGTAATCAACAATCCTTGCATGCCATGCACGAGAAGCTTGTTTAAGTCCATACAAAGCCTTTTGCAACTTGCAAACATATTAATTTTCATATCTTTGTGGTTTGTCCATATATACTTCTTCTTGTAACTCACCATGTAGGAAAACATTCTTCACATCTATGTAAAGTCCATCCTTTTGCTATAGCTAATGCAACAAGAGTTCTGAGAGTAGACATTTTAGCTACAGGGTTGAATGTTTCTTCATAATCAATGCCATATGTTTGTGCATATCCTTTTGCTACCAATCATGCTTTGTACTTGCGTATGCTACCTTCAGCAATGTGCTTTACCTTGTAAACCCACGTGCAGCCTATGGGTTTCTTTCCTTGTGGCAATGGGACGAGCTTCCATGTTTCTTTTCCATAAAGTGCAGCCATCTCCTCATCCATAGCTTTTTTGCAATCTCCATTTCCAATTGCAGCTTCGAAACAAGAAGGTTTAGCATCTTGTATGACCTTGGTCATGTAGGCACAATGACGAGTCATATAACTCTCATACGTCAATTGTTGCACTGAATTCCGCATCCTCCCAAATCTTCTTGGTCCTGGGTCACTTCTCCTTGTATCATCTACATGTGCCTTTCTTACTCCTGGAGTCTTCACAGAGGGCAATCCAAGTTCCTCATCAAGACTCTTTTTTGAACCGCTTGAATCTCCATCAATGTCTTCAAAACTACACATGTTTTACTACCAACAGAAAGCTTTTCTTTACCTTTCTTGGATGTATTTGCTGAATATGCTGGACTGAATTTCCATGCAATCTTCCACTCCATAGATTTGAGTTGGAACTATTGCTTGGTGATGCATCCGGTCCACTCAAAACTTGAGATTCTACACTTGATTTTTCAACATTTTCTTTGTCATTTGGTTCAAGATTCAGTCCTTCTTTGGCATCTGCATAGAAGCTTAACATTTCATCAAATACCACATCTTTGTTTACCTTCACATGTCGTCTGAGTGGGTTATAACATTTATACCCCTTTTGCTCAAGGGAGTACCCAATGAAGATACATTTTTCTGCTATTGGATCAAGCTTTGTTCTCAACTCATCTGGAACATGTACATATGCAATACAGCCAAATACTTTTATGTCTACCATATATTGTAGAGTGGCTTAGATATGCAACTCATAATTTACATAAAAATGTTTTTCCAGCTTTAATCATTGCTTTGGACAATGACTCTTGTTTCCCTTCGATACAACAGCTATATCATATTAGTTTATATTACATGCAATCATGGGTGCTGAAAACATGCATCACATTCTCTAGGATTGCAGATATATTGAAGGTTGGTAGGATGACCTGGTTATTCGTTTGACACCCATAATCCCATGACTTCCTCAGTTCAAGTTGATTTTGGGTTTGTACACTCATATAGATACTGCTATCATATAGGTGATGGATTATCTCAGATTCTGGTTCTTATGGTATATTTGGCGATTCAGGGACGCCTTGATACTTGAATGTAGACACGTGCTCTCCCAAGCAATTCAAGTTTCTATGCTACATGACCATCTTCTTGTGGATGCTTCCACTTTGCCACAGGAAAGCTGTCATGGCATTCATCTGATTATCTATAGCCATTTTTAAGGCTGCAGTCTACCTGTCTCTTACTTCAGCCTATGCAAGGCATTTATCTTTCTATATACTGTTAATAACAAGTCCATGGTCCTTAAATGTATGTATATATCTATACATGCATGTGTGTGTGTGTGTGTGTGTGTGTGTGTGTGTGTGTGTGTGTGAGTGTGTGTGTGTGTGTGTGTGTGTGTGTGTGTGTGTGTGTGTGTGTGTGTGTGTGTGTGTGTGTGTGTGTGTGTGTGTGTGTGTGTGTGTGTGTGTCTGTGTGTCTGTGTGTCTGTGTGTCTGTGTGTGTGTGCGTGCGCGGGTGGGTGGGCCAGGTAAATGGATGGGTGGTTGGGTGTGTGAGGGGGTGTGTGTGTGTGTGTGTGTGTGTGTGTGTGTGTGTGTGTGTGTGAGAGAGAGAGAGAGAGAGAGAGAGAGAGAGAGAGAGAGAGATTACCTATGAGACAGAATCAATTATGTCTCCCATCAATCGGAAAAAACTGGTGCTGATTATTAATACAAGGACAATCTGAGTCTCCATTGTGTGCATGTTTGGAGAAACCATGAGAGAGGGGGGATAAATGGAGTGTTATCCCTATGGTAGCCTACATGCAAGAGGGTAGTACAAATATGAGAATGCATGTAAGTGACTCATCATCTCCACCTAGTATCCATGTGTGGGTGGAGGTGGTGTCAGGACTGCCAGGATGACTGCAGGGGGATCGGCCATCATCTGTGTCCGTCCCTCCTCGTTGGCTCGACGGTAACGAGCCTGGATATCTTCAATCTGATGTCAATGCAATCTTTGTGTCCCATAGCCTATGATGCGGGTTGTCTCCTAGCACGAGAGGTCTCAGCCTGCTGAAGATCCACCCCTCTCTGTGTGACATCTGGTGGGAAGGCTGGTGCATGTCGTGGGATGAGGAAATCCGTGAGCCATGTCTCTCTCCCTCTAGTCAGAGCCGCTGAGTGGGCTGGAGCAGGGAATCTCTGTGGCTATGTATCTCTAGTAAGGACCGTCCTAACTGACGTTGATCTTTGGAGGCCATGATCTCACGAAGGTTAGGGTGTCCTGCAAATAGAGTCTCATATCTGCTCCGGATATCCTCGTGTGTGTGTGTGTGTGTGTGTGTGTGTGTGTGTGTGTGTGTGTGTGTGTGTGTGTGTGTGTGTTGTGTGTGTGTGTGTGTGTGTGTGTGTGGATGTGGGTGTATGGGTGGGTGGGCGCACGCACATGTGTGTGTGGGTGTGCGCGTGCGTGGATGTGTGTGGATGGATGGGTGGGCGGTTGTGCATGCATGTGTGCCTGAGTGCATGCATGCATGTGTGTGTGTGTGTGTGTGTGTGTGTGTGTGTGTGTGTGTGTGTGTGTGTGTGTGTGTGTGTGTGTGTGTGTGTGTGTGCGCGCGCGCACGCGCGTTTTGGGGGGGGGGGGGGGGAGGGGGAGGGAGGTATGGATGGATAGATAAAGAAGACAAAAGTAGAATGGAAATCAAAGATAATTTCTTACTTTCTTTCAGACAGTTACTATTTTAGTTTAGTACTTTATGTCATTGAATTGGATAATTCTCTTTCTTTTTCCTGAATATAACTAGTAATTGTAATTTTTCATCAGAGTACATGATTCTCTTCTTGTCTCTTTATCTTTTCTATAATACTTTTACTTCCATGTCTGTCTTCAATTTTTTGGCACATTTGTCTAATGGATTACATCTTTTTGAAGTCAAGTGCTTCTAATATTATGAGCATACACATTAAAAACGTCATTACAAAAAAAAAAAGGCATTTCATCATAGACAAACTTTCATATGATTCTAAAATAATGCATGTGCAGACAATTTTTCGAAACCCATCAAGTATCCATCGATATGCAGTACCTTTCTCTGAGAGGTGCAATCTGCCAGCATGTGCAATCTCAGTGACAAACGACTCCATTATTGTCGTGGATGGGAATGCTCCTACATGTTCTGTTGCAACGCATAAGTGGCAGCCACATACTCCAGACGGTCATGGTCTACCCTTTCACTTTGAACATTGCAAACCAATTGTACAACCAGGAGGTGGTGGTCTAGCAAGAATTTTCAATAGACAAGCTAGCTCTAGAGTTGCAGAGTGGCAATATCCACGAGCAGTTGCTCTTCCAGCATCTGGGATAAAAAGCAACAATGTCATTGCTATATTAGCCGATAGACACCTATTAACAGGTTGGGATCCAGTTTCTATTGTCATGTGAAAGTGTATTATCATAAAGCTTGTCATCAAGGCTCAACACAAACTGTTATTACTAATTTCATACTCACAATAATAATAATGAAAGTAACAATAATGATGATGATGATGATGATGATGATGATGATGATGATGATAATAATAATGGTGATAATGATGATGATGATGATGATGATAACAATGATATCTCTTGTTTCTGGTTGTTGTTGTTATTATCATCATCATCATCATCATCATTGTTGTCATTACATTCATATTTTACTATTAGTATCTTTGCCATATCTGTTGTTGTTATTGCTGCTGCCACCATATTACCAGCATTGCTGGTATTATTATTATGACCATGATTATTTTAATATGTGTGCCTTGGTTTGTTTGCTTGTCAAAATACTTTTTTTATTTGTGTAAGTCATAGTTAAGGGTATTTGTGTTGATCTTCTGAATTTTTCAGGTGGACATGCAGATGATAGCCTGAAGCTAGTTTCATGTGAAAATGCACAAACAATAGAGTCTGCAACCGGGCATTCTGCTCCAGTATCATGTGTTTCCCTTTCACCTGATGGAAATATATGCCTAACTGGATCATATGATTGCACCGCAATGATATGGCAAATCAACAGCACCCCTGCAGCAGAAGGTAGCTTGTCAACAGATAGAACTGAAACAGGGTCAATGGTTGGCAGCGAAAATCCTGTAGCAAACATTGACAAATATAATCTCCATGTTTCTGGAGAGAGGAAGAGGTATATTGAAGGGCCTCTTTCTGTGTTGAGAGGCCATGTAGAAAAACTGACTTGCTGTTGTGTCAATGTTGACTTGGACATCGCAGTGTCATGTTCACAGACAAGGGGTGTACTTATGCATTCAATCACGAAGGGGAGGCTTATTCGTAGCCTACCATTGATAGGTGTAGATCTGATTGATTTGTCTCCTGAAGGCATTTTGGTGATTTGGCATAAAACGAAGCGCTGCCTATCAACCATGTCAATAAATGGTATTTTGATTGCTTCAGTGGGCCTTTCTAGTTCTGATGGTGATATTACGAGCATGGCTATATCAAGGGATGGACAATGTATTGTTGCCGGTACCAGCTGCATGGCACATGATTTCCCAAACACCGATTCCCATGTCAACAGCTCATCACAGGTCTCTGATGGAAAATCTTCTAAAGCTTTGAGTGCTAAAGCTTGTCAGATGGAAGGAGTCAGCAATGCATCTTCAGATGAGCCATTACTGTTTCCAGCAATAATATTACTAGATATATACACACTTGAGGTAAGCCTCTGATTGATGATTTTTCCCATTGTAAGTGTTGTCAAACTTACTTTGGAGTCAGAAGTACTTAAGAGCAGAGATTTTGAGCTACTCATTTTAGCTTAAAAAATGAATAAATTAATCATATCAGTTTTGTTCCTTTGCTTTTCTTAATGGAAAAGCAGCATCATTTAGAGCTAGTTACATGGTGAAAGAATAATCATATTTCAGCCCAATTATGCACTTGTAACGTATACTAAAGAAGTTGCATTGTCTTTAGTTCACTGTCATTTCGAGCATGACATGGATCCTACATTTTATTCATGACGAGTGTCCTTCCAAACCATGCTTCTTAAGTTTCTCATTGATGAATTCACAAGAATGATTATTTTTATGCATCTGGATCATATATATTTATTTTCTACTGGCATGTAATGAACAAGCATCTAAAGAGGAATTGCATGAGCTTTCTGAATTTGTCACACAGAAGAGAATAGTAATTGCTTTCAAGTTTTTTCAGATTTTAAGTTGGCTGAATGACACAGTGAAAGATCACACTGCACGCTTAAGAAATGTCACTGATCTGACTTGATGTCCTTGAGCATCCTTTATATCACTGTGAATCTATGAAGCTGCCATCAATTATGTATATCTGATTTTCCCTCTGCTATTTTCCACTTGCGAGCATTTGAAATTTTGAAGTAGCTCTTCACTATCATGTTAGAGTGCAAGACTAGTTTTTATACAGAAAAAGCTTTCGAGCTTTCAATATGCCATTATTTTTTGTGATGATTGGCATGGTGCTTTATAATAATCAGACGTTTTACTTAATGCATTCAGACTTATGTTTGAATTAAAGGTATAGTCAAATATTTTAACTCTTGTACTATTCTCCAGATCTTGCATAGATTCAACTTGAATCCTGGTCAAAATGTTACAGCACTTGCGTTGAGTAAAGATTGCACCAATCTATTAGTGTCCACATCAGATAAGCAGCTTTTTATCTACACGGATCCAACAGTAAGTGTGGCTATATGTTCACTCATAAAAAGGCAGAAAAGCTTCTTTCTAGTGACAACTACTTTTTACTTTACTTCCTTTGTATAGTTAAGCATCAAGGTTCTAGACAGGATGTTACGGCTTGGATGGCAGGGAGCTGGCCTTGCAGTGAATGTAGGTTCTTCAGCAGGAAAATAGTAGGAAATAGATCGTGCAGCCATTTACACCTTATAAAACTGAAGCGTGAAGATACTGTGGTTCCTGAACGATTGTTTCCAGAAAATTTGCCTGTTACATAGAGTCAGATACAGATGCAGACCAGGTGATGATTACTCGGGTGTGGCTACAGTAGACGTGATTTACTTTATAGGATGAAAATTTACCTGTTGCTCAACATTAACTACAACATGATGAATATATCGCATGGTCTGATGTACAGTGTACAAAATCTTTCCATGTAAAGGTGGCATTAATTCCTGCTATTCAGCACCTGTACGGGCTTACCTTACAATAGGCCTCGATCGCCATTTTCCTCTGATTCTAGAAATACCCAAGCATGCCGAAATTCAGTTTTGTAGAAGCTATTGTAAAGCACTTTATGCAGAGTGGCATTTGCAGGTCTCCTCATATATTAATGATGACGGCAGTGAAAATCATCATGGGTGCTGTAAAACTAGCTTGGTTCCATTTTCTGTAAGAAATGGGGACATTCCCCTCAATTTAAAAGATAGTACTTTCATTAAGAAAACGTATAAAACATGCTTAAAATCATCTGATATTACAGACCCTTTCTCAGTAGCAAGTTCTTGACATTGCATCTTCATCTATGATTGATAAGCATCTGTCGAATGATAGAATTCATACACATGATCACATGCCAGTTTTCTCTTTTATTTTATCTTTATGTTATTTGTAATGTGTTTCTCAGTACCTTGACAAAAGAGGGTATGCTAATCGAGAATGTAGTTTGCACCAAAAATAATTGTTTGTATTCACAGTGCATAAAAAGTAACGGAATTGTTTACTGAATGTAACCCTTGTGCCATACACATTACATAATGTAATTTAGTGTCAAATGTTTATTGCCTATACCATGGAAGTTTGCAATATAACGACCTTTCTCTATTACTGGATTCTCATGAATTTCATCAATTATATTTTTATATTTTCTTTGGGCTTGCCTTTGGCTCAGCTAGAGTGAGGATGTGTGTTTGAATAAATAGAATTGAATCCTGATGTAGTGTTCAAGAATATTGTAGCTCTTTATTCAATGTAAAATAAATAAAGGCTGGCTGACAGTAAGGCTAAGAGGGATAGCAACAAATGCAGACCTTTCAAGCTGGGAATATCAGTTAGAAAGGGCAACGGAGAAGATGCAGTATCACCTATAGGTCATAATTTCACGATTATCCCACATATATAAACCAGTTTATATATACATTTTCTTTAAAAAGTTGAGTATTCGTGGGTGCTAACACTTGTGCTTTCAGTGGGACACAGACTAAGAAATCAAGGGTATAAAATGAGGACACAGAAATAAGAGTACACTGAGCGAACCATGAATCTTCAATTGAAGTACATTCCATTACAAGTAGGTAGGAAAGTGGTACTCTGGAACACAGTACTATCAGTACACAAAAACTAACTCAAGTGAGTTAGCGGTTCAATAAAAATAATCATACAAGGACACAAGGACTCACTCAGGTAGAAGGGGTGCATAGAGTGGTTAGAGATGAGCTCTAACGGGTTAAGAAGCACATAGAGTAAAATAAGAAGTACATGGAGGTATCAAACTAGGACTTATAAATGGACGTACACTCAAGCTGCACCTACGTCTCTCACTGGTATATCAGCCTTTCCACTGTATACATAGTGCTTAGGTCTATTAAATGGTAAACCAAGCTCGATTTTCCCTTCAATGCATCTTAGCCTCTTCTCTTGTTTTGTTCTTCTATTGTGCCTGGCTTGCTTCCGAAGCCCTCTTTTTATAGGCATTAAGGTGTTTCTCAAGACTTAAATGTTTGCAATGGTCTCAGGCGGTTGGGAGTTTTCAGTCCAGATTATTTTGGTTACCTGATCTCGTCCACACAAATGCTGATTTTCCTTTTTCTCTTGTCCCTTAATTGGTCCAACAGTGTTCACTCGACCAAGCTGAAGAAGTCATCTAAATGTCAAGTTTTCCATTTGTCCATGTTTGCCAGTTTGTCGACTTTCCAGTTGTCCACTTTGTATTTGTCTAATTCGCTAGGTCTTCCAGCTTGCATTTGTCCAACTGCAGAGCCTCCAGATTGCATTTGTTAAGTTAATTGGCATCCCCTAGGGCCTAGGCTTCCACTTTGACCTAGCTGTTTCGTCTTCCACTTCGCTAGTCGATTTTAGGCCCAATTCCTTATTTATGCTCTACAAGTTGCCCGCTACTAATGTGTTCTCTATCCCTGAAGAGGTCTTCTTCTTCTTCTTCTTCTTCTTCTTCTTCTTCTTCTTTCTTCTTCTTCTGGTTCTTCTGCTTCTGCTTCTTCTGCTTCTAAAAGAAACTCAATAATGACCAAGAACTCCTCAATCAATGGATTCAACTCACCTAATGGCAGTGGAAGTTTCTTGCAAGCAAATATTTTCAATGAACCTGATTCTGGAACAATCCAATAACCGCTTACACCAAGCATAAAAAAGCATTTTCAATGCATTAGGAGATCTCATTATTTAGACTCAGATAAGACCATGTCCACAAGAGAGGATAATAGCTTCTTCTGAAGACCATACAAACAATAGGCCCAAAGTTTAATATTTAGCAAACATTTTCGATGAAGTTGCACTTTCAATTTTTTATTGATAGTTGATGTTCATGTGAGGAAAATATTTGTTGCAACTATCTCTTCACTCCGTTGAAATTATCTCAATTTGTGAAATTTGGATTTTTTGCTCAATATACTTTTGGCCTCGATAAAACTACTCAAAATTAATTAGCTATAGCAGGATTGAACCCAGAGCCTCCATTACCCCACGAGGATGTGCTATCATACTGTGCTATATGTATATATAGTTGCATTGGATTCATCCACTTAAAATTGCTATGCTTTTTTACCTACTAGTTTTAGTTGCATTTTTTATTACATCATATGGATCTTGTCTATGAACCATGTACATCGCATGCCCATATTTGGTGTACACAAGATGCATTCGAGTAAGCATTCTAGTATTTGGGGTGCATGTCGTTTGAGCAACCCTTGAATATTTCCAAGGTTTTGTAATGACAAGGCTATTATCTGGAAAATTGGTGTTGCAAGGATTGCAGCTTTAGTAGATATCAAAGGATCCTGAAAAAGTGGCTCCATAGTAATGATGTTTTTCGAACCAAATGCAAGTGAAAGAAGAGATATTGCCCCTCCTTTGCCCATTGCCCATAATGCTTCAACAAACTGCACCTTGGTAGCAACATGAACTTGGCCAATAATTTCAATTGCCTTCCTATGGTTTCGTACATGTCATTAATTACATAAGATGGAACAAGATATATGTGGAAACAAATCTATAAAGTTATGAGTTTCTAACCAGCTAAATTTATCGATGAAGTCAAATAAAATAAGAATCTCCAAAATCACAAATTCTTCCTATTATTGAACAAAGGTGTTATGAAAAATGTATTTGACCAAAGTACATCATAAAAGAGTACATGTCATTTAGGCTTAGAGAATCACAAACTATACCAATAGGAGAAGTATCTGGACATGATTGACCCATCAAAGGTTTGGGATGATACATCATATGCAATGAATACTCTAACTCGATATCCAAAGCCTCTATGTTTGGTTTTATTAGAGATTTTCTAAGCCTCTATTGATTTCCAACAATGTCTTAGGTGGCAAGCATTGATCCAAATAATCAGTAGTGTACCTAATGACACTCCCACTGATCGTCAGAATCTAGTTGTTCCTACAAAACTACCTCAATCATTACATATCTTGAGCTTGGCCTCATAGGTAAAAATTTTGGCTTTTATAGTTGTTTAGTTAAGAGCTAGAATGCTCAAAGTTAAAACACTCCTAATGATCGATTGAGCTTGTTGAAAGTTCGATTTAAGTACAAATACTAAGGTGATTATAGAAAATTGTTGAGATGAGTTTTTTGGTGGAACTTTTTTTGCAATAACTTCCTCTCAATCCTGGTGATCCATAACCTTTTGATGGATTTTATTCTTGGTCGAAAATTCTTAATTTTTTTGTAACATCTTCCTATTTTACATTTTTTATTTTTGTGGGTAGAGTAGGACTATCCAATTCTTTCTATCCATTTCCAATTCCAACCTTTGCATAATAGAAGTTTTCGTGCCTCTCTAAGGCATTAAATCCCTATGGCATGGTGGATGGCATGGGTGTTTTCGGATCATGAGGCAAGAATATTAATGTTATCTAGGTTGCTTAATCTTGTTGAATTCTTATCTTAGAGCTATAGTTATTCGACCATTACCATGCTAATGGGTTTTTGAATCACTACCTCCTTTCATTACTCCCTAAGAAGGTGATCTTTCTCTAAGATTTTATGAGATAGCTCAATTAGTTGCTAGCACATCCTTAACCTTTACTTTTCAAGTTGGGCATCAAGATAATAAATGTAATGAGCATCAATGCCTGGCCCACTATTTATCCTATCCTCATATGCTTTGAAAAGTATTTCAAGCTCTATTGGAAGAGAGCCAGCTAATACAGAACTTATAGCTTCATGGATACTCTATCATAATCTTATGCTATGGATTTCTCTTTGGAAAATTTAGTGACAACATCTTGCAACTCTTTCTTTAAATTATCAAGCTTATCCCTAATCTTGTCTTTCCTCTCTCTCTCTCTCTCTCTCTCTCTCTCTCTCTCTCTCTCTCTCTCTCTCTCTCTCTCTCTCTCTCTCTCCATATCATTTTTATTCCTTCTTTTTGTTTTCACTTGATAGCTCATTATTATTGAAGAATCACTCACAAATTTGACATACAGACAGACATAAAGATGAAGAAAGACAAAGAGAAGCAGAAACAAAACATTCAGAAAATCAAGCCTTAGTGAAGGGACAAATTCACACCTGTAATATACGGTGTAGAAACTTCCAAAATTACGAGTTTGAATCTCGGATCAAAATGTATATAAGAGAGAGAGCATAGAACCGGAAAAAAAGATAGAGAGATGTGCAAAGAGAGCGCATATAGAAACTGAGGATAGTGTTATAGAAGATGCCAGAGATTGCGTATGTAGAGATGAATAATAGAACCTGAACAGTCGCGTATACATCTGAAAGAGATGGTAAGGAATAACTACTCAGAGTAGGAGAGTTTTCCATAGCTATGAGCAAAGTGAGGCCAAGCTATTTTGTACACATCTTCTCTAATAGAAAACACATGTTCATGTGGAATTTGAGCGCATTCTTCATATGTGAAGAAATCTAAATGATTTCATGTTACTGTGAAAGTTAGTTATCAGTTACAGTTTTTCTCAGTAAACATTTTTCCGATACATCTACAAGTTAGATCTCGCAACATAGTGTAAAGTTTTTCATGAGAGATAGCTCATCTTGAAGCTAGTAATCTCAACTATAAGATGATCAAAAGATTTCTGTAAATGGACATGTACACACAGTACTAAGTCTGACCGTAAAGAACTGATGAAGTTTTTTCTCAAACTTCAGATAGAGTTCATTCAGTGAAGGAAGCTCAGGTATTACTTCTTTATTTCATTTACAAATGTTTGAAGTAACCACAAACAGATTTGTAGTTGATTCCGGTAAGATTACGATGACAGTCTGGTAACATTCCGGTGAAGTTCCGGTGATATTTTGGTGAGTTCAAAACACAGTTTTGACACAGTTAAGTGACGGAAAGATTATCTAATTGTAAGCAAACACAATAGTGTAAAGTTTGAGGTAAATCAGTTCAAAATTAAAGCTTGAAGGAAACGCGAAGCTTTCTGTAAAGTGAATTTTCAATTTTCACTAAAACAGTAGTAAAGTTTTCAGGTTGCTAAGCTACTGATGATTATAGAGGTGTTCTAATATCACTCTAGCTTAGTTCTAGTCTTGTTGTGACACGGCAAAATTCCGCAGCTTAGTTTGCCAAGCTTCTTGTCGTGTCAGCATCAACAAGTGGTATCAGAGCAAGAACAAAAAAGGTCCTCAAGAGTAAACGGAAGTGAAGATATAAGAGAATTCGAAGAACTTTCACAAGAAAGGTGAAAGCTGAGGTGATCAACAACAAACGGCGTCAAGAAACGTTCTAAAGTAATTCTCAAGGGTAAAGGTTTGTAAAAGGTAAAACCTTTTAACATTATACTCACCGAAAGTAACAGAAACAAGAAGATTATGGTAGATCATATCTCTATTGACAAATTCGATAGAGATAATTATCCCGCATGGGTAATGCGCATGGAAGCCTTACTTATGAGTAAGAACTTAATGATATTTGTGACAGGAGAAGAAAAGAAGCCGAATTTTGAAGACAACAGTCAACCAAAGAAAGAATAATTAGAAGCCTTGAAGCTGTGGCAGAAGAAAGATGCAACGGCAAGAGCTTATATCTACAATACCATTACAGATCATCTACTACCGCACATTAGAGGTCTGGAGAAAGCGGAAGACATATGGAGTGCATTGGAAGATCAGTTCCAAAATACGAGGAAAGCTAGGAAGGCTAGCTTATGGTCAGAGTTTACAACATTCAAGAACAAGCAAAGTCAAAGCATTAGTTATTATGTCACTAAGATGAAAGACTTGGCAGACAGTCTTGGATCTATTGATGAAGATATCGACGATCACAGGTTGATAGCACAAGTGCTTGCAGGACTGAGAGGAGATGAAAGGTGGAAAACTTTCGTACTCTCAACTGAAGACAGATGGAGATAAAGGACATAGTTCAGCTATGTATGCAAAGAATAAGAAGAAAGGTGATAAAGGTAAAGAAAAAGATGAAGAAGAAATGACTACTCAAGCAAATTTTGCAAGAGGAAGAGGTAACGTAAGAAGTAAAAGAGGTAAAGGAAGAGGTAATCAGACTAACAACAAGAATTGTTGGATCTATGGATTAAGCAATCATTTGGCTCATGATTGCTGGCATAATTCTCAAGGATCAAGTCAGAATCAGAATAACAATAGTAGAGGCAGAAGCGGAAGATATCAAAGAGGAAGACAAAGCCAAAGAGGCGGATATGGTAGAGGTGGAGCAAGAAGTTGGGGACAGAATCAGTCTCACAACACTACCTACTACAACTATGCGAATGATACACATAACGATGGTCATACAACATTGATGATGAACTCGATAAGTATGTCAGATAATGAAGACCTCAAGGTATTCTATATTGACTCAGGTTGTTCAAATCATTTGTCAGGAAATATAGAATTGTTATCAGAACTTGAAGGAGGTATTTCAAATCATACAGTACAGACAGGTGATAATACAAAACATAATGTAAGGTCAATTGGAAAAGTAAAGTGTAAGAATGGAGCTTACCTACTAACAAATGTTTTGTATGTTCCAACAATCCGGAAGAATCTGATCAGCGTGGGTAAGATAGTAGAAAAAGTTTTTCAAGTCAGGTTTACAAATGAAGGAGTTTTTGTTGAAGATCCAGAGAAAGGATACATTACCATGTACAGCTTTAAATGGGATGACCCCTTATGAAGCTTGGTGGGGAAAGAAACCAACACTTGATCATTGTGAAGTGTTTGGATCAGTTGCTTATGCTTATGTATCATCACAACTGAGACATAAGCTTGAACCAAAAGCAGAAAAATATGTGTTCATTGGATATGATAAAAAGAAGATGGGTTATAGGTTATGGAGTCCTTTAACCAAACAGTTTATTGTTTCCAGAGATATGACATTTGATGAAGAAAAGAGCTGGTATACAGATAAAAGAGCATAGTGTTGAAACACTTGAAGAAGAGATAAGAAAAATTGAAAAAGGTAAATCACATATGCAGGTAAATGGAGATGAAGATCATATGCAGGCAAGTACGTCCAGGATCGGATCAGGTATGAGAAATGAAGATGGACCAAGATTTGATGAAGATGTGTATTCAGATACACATGAAGAATATGAGCTAAGAAGGTCAAACAGAGTAAGAAAACAACCAACAAGGTATTCCTACGACACTTCTTATTTGACTCAGAAAAACTATGCTTACTTAGTAAAGGAAGATGAAGAACCTCAGAATTATAGTGAAGCAAAAGGCAAGGAACAATGGGAAGAAGCAATGAAGGAGGAGTTCAATGCACTGGAAGAGAACAAGACTTGGGAACTTGTTCCAAAACTAAATGGTAAGAAAGTGATTGGAAATAAATGGGTTTATAAAGTTAAGAAACTTGCAGATGGAAGGATAGCTAGATACAAAGCTAGACTGGTAGTCAAAGGCTATGCTCAGATGCATGGCATAGATTATGATGAGACATTTAGTCTAGTGACAAAGATGTCAACCATAAGGACATTGATTGCTATAGCAGCATCAAAAGGATGGAAGCTAAGTCAACTGGATATAAAGAATGCATTTTTGAATGGATATATATCAGATGAAGTCTACATGGAACAACCTGAAGGGTTTGTAAGTTCCAGTTACCCAAATCATGTTTGCAGATTAAGAAGAGCTCTCTATGGATTGAAACAAGCTCCAAGAGCTTGGAATTATAGACTTGTGAAGTACCTCAATGACCTTGGATACCAAAGCTCAAAGGCTGATGCAAGTCTACTCATTAAGAGAACAGATGAAGGTATGATCTACATTTGTATTTATGTAGATGACATTATAATCACAGGTACCTCCGATGAAGGAATCAAGGAGGTAAAAAGACTACTTGAAAAAGAGTTCAAGATCAGTGATCTAGGAAAGTTATCATACTTTCTTGGAATGGAAGTTACATATATAGATCATGGTGTATATGTTTCACAAGAAAGGTATCTCCTAAACTTACTGAAGAAGCTTAACATGGAGAATTGCAGAGAAGCTTCAGCACCGCTTGAAGTGAATCGTAAACTCAGCAAATATGATGGTGCAGAGTTTAAAGATATGAGGAAGTATTAGTCATTAGTGGGAAGCTTGATTTATGCTACGCTAACAAGACCAGATCTTAGTTATGCAATAGGAGTTCTCTCACAGTTCATGCATTGTCCGAAGGATCAACATTGGGTTGCAGGACAAAGAGTTCTTAGATATATCAAAAGAACTATAAAGGAAGGATTATATTATCCTTTTACATCAAATATAAAGCTGAGAGCATACAGTGATTCAGATTGGGCAGGAAGTCAAGATGACAGAAGGTCAACACATGGGTATATGATATACCTAGGAGATAAGCTTGTAAGCTAGTGTTCAAAGAAGCAACACACAGTGGCTTTATCGTCAACAGAAGCAGAATATAAAGGACTTGTAGAAGCAGCGAAAGAAGTGATATGGATGCAGACCTTGTTCAAAAGCATGGGTATTGATCAAGGCATACCTATCATACATGGAGATAATATGAGCTCGTTGTATCTTGCAGCAAATCCAGTATTTCATGCAAGAACAAAACACATAGAAATTCAATATCATTTCCTGAGGGAAAAGGTAATGGAAAAAGAGATTGAAATAGTATACATATCTACAAAAGATCAGATTGCAGATATTCTGACAAAGAGCTTAGATGGAGTAAAGACAAGAAGATTCAAAGAAATGGCAGGTATAAAAGAAAAGAAGAATATATAAAAGGTCAGAGAATGCAAATTAGTGATTGAGGGGGAGGTGTTGAAGAATCACTCACAAATTTGACATATAGACAGACATAAAGATGAAGAAAGACAAAGAGAAGAAGAAACAAAACATTCAGAAAATCAAGCCTTAGTGAAGGGACAAATTCACGCCTGTAATATACGGTGTAGAAACTTCCAAAATTACGAGTTTGAATCTCGGATCAAAATGTATATAAGAGAGAGAGCATAGAACCGGAAAAAAAGATAGAGAGATGTGCAAAGAGAGCGCATATAGAAACTGAGGATAGTGTTATAGAAGACGCCAGAGATTGCGTATGTAGAGATGAATAATAGAACCTGAACAGTCGGGTATTCATCTAAGAGAGATGGTAAGGAATAACTACTCAGAGTAGGAGAGTTTTGCATAGCTATGAGCAAAGTGAGGCCAAGCTATTTTGTACACATCTTCTCTAATAGAAAACACATGTTCATGTGGAAGTTGAGCGCATTCTTCGTATGTGAAGAAATCTAAATGATTTCATGTTACTGTGAAAGTTAGTTAACAGTTACAGTTTTTTTCCATAAACATTTTTCCGGTACATCTACATGTTAGATCTCGCAACATAGTGTAAAGTTTTTCATGAGAGATAGCTCATCTTGAAGCTAGTAATCTCAACTATAGATGATCAAAAGATTTCTGTAAACGGACATGTACACACAGTACTAAGTCTGACCATAAAGAACTGATGAAGTTTTATCTCAAACTTCAGATAGAGTTCATTCAGTGAAGGAAGCTCAGGTATTACTTCTTTATTTCATTTACAAATGTTTGAAGTAACCACAAACAGATTTGCAGTTGATTCCGATAAGATTACGGTGACAGTCTGGTAACATTCCGGTGAAGTTCCGGTGATATTTTGGTGAGTTCAAAACACAGTTTTGACACAGTTAAGTGATGGAAAGATTATCTAACTGTAAGCGAACACAGTAGTGTAAAATTTGAGGTAAATCAGTTCAGAATTAAAACTTGAAGGAAACGTGAATCTTTCTATAAAGTGAATTTTCAATTTTCACTAAAACAGTAGTAAAGTTTTCAGGTTGCTAAGCTACTGATGATTATAGACGTGTTCTAATATCACTCTAGCTTAGTTCTAGTCTTGTTGTGACACGGCAAAATTCCGCAGCTTAGTTTGCCAAGCTTCTTGTCGTGTCAGCATCAACAATTATCTAAGGAGTGGGGTGGTGAAATTCATCTTCCAAATTCTCAATATTTTCAAGGTTCTTGGATGATTTCCCCTTTAGGATCACTACCATTATCGATGATTTCCACCATGTTTGAGTGGTGGCCAATCTTTGTAGGATAATCTCTATTAGAAGTGTTGACTGCCACATCTATAGTAGGGACCTCTGGGAGCAAGGGTAGGTTTCATTCATTGATGTTGCCACATGGTTCGTTTCTCTATGTACTATACTCTTGCACTTGTTCTGGCATCCAAGTAAATTTGATCTCTTCTTGGTCCCTATATGCATCTCTAGGAGCATAGATGGTCCTATTTTGATATTGTGGTCTCTTGATTTGGCTATTATAATAGCATTGTTCTACATAATGATTTTTCATCTTTTTCTCAATCTCATAGAACTTCATTAGTCTCTCATGCATAGGTTGATGTTTAGGCATTGTATTACACATGTACCTAGGATGATCTCCTTTATGTTTTTGACGTATCCTAAGTGATTAGGCTCTCTAATCATATGATGCTTCTTTTTACAACCAAGTTAGCTATATCTTCAATTAAAGATGGTGCAACACTAGTCAAGGCTGAAAGTTTGCTTAATCGTGCTTCACTCTAGTACTAGAAAATTCACATATGAACTCATCCATGAGCATTTCTATATTCTCGAATCTTTATACCAGTGGTTGAAACCATGCAAGGGTATTTTCCACTAAGATCAAATAAAAAACCTCATATTGAATGGAAATCTAGATATGTGATCTATTCATCTCTTAGGATCTTTTTTATATCAATTACATGACCGTAGGGAATTATACACCACTCATAGAAAAATTTCATGCACTTCACCACTTGAGAGGAAGGTGACTTTGGGGTCTAGATGGCATTGAATAGGTTTTCTTGTTGGAGTGACTTGTTCAAATGGAGGGTTCAATGATGTCAATCTAACTTGGGGCATAAGCTTGCCAAAATCTTGACATTCTTTCATCAATTGAATTGATTGGAAAATTTCCAATTGGATTTAAGGGTGAAATTTGTACTCTCAGTCTAGTTTTTCAATTGATTTCCTATTCTCACAATGAAACACCTGATCTACCTTGAGATGTCAACTGAGAGATTAAGATCTAGTCCCTGATTCATTCTCTCAAGTTTTTCTATATATCACTAAGTGTTTCTTGCCTTGTCCACGTATTTGTGGGGCATTTTTAAGAATTGTGTTGTGATATTCATACAAGATCACTTGTCTTGATACTGTAGACCTTGCATTGTTTGCGCAAATTTTTTTATGAGTGCACTTTTCTATATACATTCCTTAAAAAAAAAACATGAAATGTGATTATTTTGATCCTAATGATGTGGCTCAATAGTTGTGCATGGGACATCTTTGAATTCTTCTTCATTATTTGAGGGATCTAACAATTTCACCCTTTTCATTTGTGTGACAGAGGTCAATCAAAAGCAAACACACCATATGGTCTTGGTCTCAGTGATCAACATATGATTTGACAATTGATGAGCTGGTGATGGTCAAATAGTTAGCATTTTGAAGCTTAATGTTTTGCCAATTCGATTCTTCAAAGTACATAGTGATACTTTGGGAATTATAGTTTTGGAATTGCAAAATCGTTTAATAATCATGATCAGAGGGCTAAATTAGTCAAAATTCAAGGGCACGTTATGTAGAATTTCAAACACGGCCATTTTTCCCCAATGGAAGTCCAATTTTCTATAGGATGACTCTCAAAATGTGAAAGCTATGTATGCATTACTTCTTTCTATGGATGAAATGGATTTCGACTCAATATCACTATCATAGTGTCCTACCTAACCTTAAGTACATGCACAAGAATTGGGGTAGTGTTACATGTGTTTCAACATTCAAAACAAAATCAAAGTTTCCACTCAATAAAATGATTATGAAATTCAAATACCATGCACCCACTGACTATGCACATTCCTCTTTGAGAGAGCAATAAATCAAAGCAAATACATTCAACTAAGTGCATGAAAATCAACTAGACATATGCTTGACTTCTCAACTAGTTCTCTATGGATTCATGCACACTAATCACTTTTTTTTTATTAGTTCCAATAGTAGGAAAAATGTTGTAATGCAAATAGAAATTCACTCTTTCAACTATTCATGCACCTCAAATTTATGGCCAAAATTAGGGGTGTCTCTAGATCACTATATGCATCGCTTTTTGTTCTTTATTTTCTCACAAATTGATAAGGTTTATGTATGTTTCTAGATTATGTTCAGGCACTACTAGGAAGGTAATAAAAATTCATAATTTTGGTTGGATCACATTTCAACTCTAGGTAGGTTGAAATTGGGGTTGGGCAATATCCATTCTAAGGGTTCTCAAAACTATTTTGAGATAAATTCAAGGTCAAAGTTTTGAGTGAAGATGTATGATATGAAGGCCTCTCATTCACTTACTGGAATTTAGGAACTCATACTCTTAACTAGAGAAATTAGGACTTGAAGTGAAAATCCAAAACTTTGATGGACCAATGGGGTTTCATACTAAGTTCCTTTGATTAGGTTGGCGTCTAGGAATCAAATCTTTGTGTTTGTCCTAAAGTCTTTGTATGCTAATGAGATTGAATCATTATTGATGTGGAATCTGCTTCACTTTTTGCTTGGTAGACATATTTTAATGCAAAAATTCAATCTCAAGAAGTCAATTTGATAATTTTCTAGCACATATTTTCCCAATGTAACATCTATTGCCTCACTTATGGGATTTTACTGTATTATAGCCATAGAGTTCTAATCACCTCCCCAAGTCTCACTATTTCACTTAATAATGGATTTTATTGATGAGGATAGGCATGCAACCTCAAACGTTGATTTGATCTTCTAATTCATATCTAGTATCATATTGTGTGTATACCTTGAGTACTATAACAATAGTTTGAATGTAGATGTAAACCACTAGTTTTGTACAATAGAGCAATATAGTAGTCTTCTTCACTCACCTCAATGACATGATGTGTTGGCCTAAAGTTTAGAAGCCCATGTAATGATTCTTAGAAAACTATCATGTTATAAAGGAAGCTTATGATATGAGGGTCTGATAGGTTCAGACGGATCTGAGATCAGACATCATTTGGTCATTCAAGTGTAGGGCAAAAGTCTCGAGAGTAGACTTAAGCCAATAAGCACTCTCTAGACAAGTAAAGGTGCTTGGCCTAGTATTTAACTCATATGGATGAGAAGGAAGAGGTCTTGGGTTCGAGTCATATGAGAGATGTGGGAGAGTGTTTTGCCCCAAGAGCTCTAGAGCCTTCTAGAAGCAACCAATAGTGTTTTGCACACATGTAGTTACATGGACGATGCTTGGATGGTTAGTATCCACCTGCCATAGTAGGCGGTCCCTTGGAGAGAGCTATATATAGAGGCATAAGGTTGGGAGGAAGAGAGACTCATCTCTGTGTGCAGTTATCGTAATGCTTCATTGGTATGAGAGAAAGTTTTCATGGAGACCTTGGCTCATCATCTTTTTCTCCAAGCTTCCATGGTGACCTTGAGCTTAGGAAGAATCATAAAAATCTTTCTTATCTTTCTTTTTCTCCTTCCTAGCTAGAAACTCGTCTTTTTTTTCATGTGATTATCATGCCTCCCAAGTTACTCTCTGTAGCAAAAAGAAGTGAAATCTTATGCTAATCAGCACACATGAGATTTGAACTCAAGAGCATTAGATAAAAAGCCGATCATGCATCCATTTGGCTGCACAAATGAAGTGCTTTGATAATCTGTGACATCACAATATGTTCATAGAACATGCACCCAATGCTTCTTGCGCATGGCAGAATTATGAGAAAGCAAAATGAAGGAAATTTTGGAAGGTGTTGAAGATGGGTCTGAACCGAAGTGGATTTTTTAGAAGGATACCACACTACACACAAAGGCGCTTTTGTTTGTTGTGAAGAAATTCTCCTGTAATAAATCATATTTTATTTTAAAGAGAAGAAAAGAATCAAATCATCCAAAAGGGCATCTTTGACCCCTTTGAAAATGTATCATATGATGTTCAAATTCGATGATTTTTGTTTATGTGTGTTGGTTGGACTATTGGCTACAAGTGTATTGAGTCAAAGTTGAGAATCTATCTCTAATTTCACGTTTGGGAAGCATCTAAAGTGGGCACTTCAAACATGGTTCTAGTTGGTGACAACCTAACAACTAGTCAACTTCAGACATGCATTGCTCTTCACTAAAGTGTCCGATTTCGATGATTTTTAGATTATTGGAAAGGTATTTTTATAAGCTTTCAAATGATAATGGTACACTTCTCATATGTATGACCAGCCAATGACATAGTCTTAGAAGTATTCAAATGGACATTAGAAAGGGAGTAGATTTAGCAGGTTTGTGAAGCAAATTTGTTCTCAGTAGCTATCTCTTAAGCTTGTAAAAGTAGAAAATTCCTTCTTAGATTTGTAATTTTGTATATGTAGCACATGATGTGCTTTAGGAAATTTGGTATATGTATATTTGGCATATATAGGTGACTTAGGAACATTATATAAGCACATGATTTGTGCTCTTGTAGCATTCATTTCGCTACATTATATTTGGCTTGTAAGAGAGAAAGAGGATAGGTGAAGTAGATGCAAGTACAGATATACTCAATTATCAAAATCTTGAACAAACTGTGAAGAGAGTTAATACTCAGAAATTTTGCTGCACATAATTCACTCATTGACTAATCAAATGCGTAAAGTTTTTTATAAAACTTTGCACAAGGTGTTGCCTATAGATTGCACACCTTCTTCAATTTAAATCATCTCAAAAGGTTCATTACATCTTGAGAAATGATCCTCACATGTCTTTAAATCTTTGTAGCTTTGGTCCATCCAAGCTTTTGGTTAGCATATCTGCAATCTGATCTTTTGTTGAAGTATGTATGACTTCAATCTCCTTATCAATCACCTTCTCTCTTAGAAAGTGAAACTGAATCTCAATGTGTTTAGTCCTGGCATGAAAAATAGGGTTAACAACTAGATACAATGAACTCATGTTATCTCCATGAATAGTGGGTGTACTCTGAATGATGCCAAAACTCTTCATAAGAGTCTTTAGCCATATGACTTCCTTTGCAGCTTCAACCATACCTTTGTACTCTGCCTCTGTAGATGATAAAGCAATTGTGTGTTGCTTCTTAGAGCACCAAGAGATTAGCTTATCTCCCACATAACACAAATACCCATATGTTGATCTCCTATCATCAGGATTACCTGCCCAATCTGTATTACTATATATCTTGATATTTGTATCTGATGTAAAACCATAATACAAACCTTCCTTGAGTGTACCCTTAATATATCTCAACACTCTTTGTCCTGCAATCTAATGGTCTTTCCTAGGATAATGCATGAATTGAGACAATACTCCAACTGCATATGATAAATCAGGCCTAGTAAGGGTTGCATAGATTAAACTACCAACCAAACTTTGATATAGCTTCATATCCTTGAATTCTTCTCCTCCATATCTGCTCAATTTGTGATTCACCTCCATTGGAGTAGATGCTACCCTGCAATCATCCATTTTAAACTTGATCAACAAGTTCTGCAAATACCTTTCTTGAGTAACATACACTCCATGTTGAGTGTATGAAATCTCCATGCCCAAGAAATATGACAAGTCTCCCAAGTCACTAATCTTGAACCCTTTCTCCATTTTCTTCTTGAGACTTTGTATGCCCTTCTCATTTGTACCTGTAAGAATTATGTCATCAACATATATGCACATGTAAATGAACCCATCATCACTTGCTTTGACAAGCAAGCTACTATCTGCTTTAGATACTTGAAAACCAAGTTCCTTCAAGAACTTCACAAGTCTATAATTCCATGCCCTTGGGGCTTGCTTCAAACCATACAAAGCTCTCTTAAGCTTACATACATATTCTGAATACCTTTTATCTCTGAATCCTTCTGGTTGCTCCATGAAAACATCATCTGAAATATAACCATTTAAAAAAGCATTTTTCACATCTAATTGACATAATCTCCAGTTTTTACATGCAGCAATGGCTATGAGTGTTCTGATGGTTGTCATTTTTGCCACAAGACTATAGGTCTCATCATAATCTATACCATATGTTTGAGCATACCCTTTCACAACAAGTCTAGCTTTATACCTAGACACACTTCCATCTGCATACCTCTTGGTTTTGTAGACCCATTTGCATTCAATGATCTTCTGACTTTTTGGTTTAGGAACCAAATCCCAAGTCTCATTTTCTATTAATGCATCATACTCTTCCTGCATAGCTTTCTCCCAATTTTCCTTACCTTTTGCCTCTTCATATGTAGAAGGGTCTTCATCTGCTTTCACCATGTAAGCATAGTCTTTAGTAGTAAAAAAAGAAGTGTCATAACTATACCTTGTAGGTTGCCATTTGTGTCTCGATGACCTTCTGAGTTCTCCACTTTTTGAAGTTTCTAGTTCATCACATTTTGGATCAAATCTTGGCACTTCTTCAACTTCAACTTGTACTTCATTGTTCTCTTCTTCATCAAATATCTGAACCTTTGATTTACCTTTCTTTTGATGCACAATTTCTTCATCACCTGCATGACTATTGATTATTCCTAAAAACCAAGTACCTTCTCATCAAATGTAACATCCTTTGATACAAGAAATTGCTTTGTGGATGGACTCCACAACCTATAACCCGTCTTCTTGTCATCATATCCAATGAACACATACTTTTCAGCTTTAGGTTCCAATTTATGCCTCAACTGAGATGGCACATATGCATAAGCCTTCTCCTTGTTGAACAGCCTCTCCAGCCATAAGATTTGATACAATGTCATCGAATGTTGGTAGAGGGTCTCTATAAAGAATGTTTGTGATGGGGCCTTTCACTTCTCTTCATTCCTCAAGCCATTGAGAGTTTTTTGTATGATGTCTTCATCTTCTATCTTGCATCCAACTAATGCTAGCTCACCTCAAAGCTCCTTGATCTTCAACGTATACTCACTAATGCTTTGGTTTGAGCTTTTCTTCATGTTGTTGAGCTCGTTCTTGAGTTGCATCTTTCGAAACATTTAGAAATAACTTGTGAAATGAGGAACCTCACCCTTCAATTCCTCTTTCCCAATCTACAAATTGTCTCCTTTGTGCTGGAGTGATGTTCGGATCTTGAAGGTCCATTGGTTGTGGATCATCTCTAATAACTAGACTCCATAAACCTTTACCTTTAGGGTAATTTGTCATTCTATACCTCCAAGACTGAAAATTATCTTTATCTAACTTCTCAACTTGCTGTCCTAAATCAACCATTGAAAACTTCCAAGTTTGAAGTTTACCTCAAATATGTTGTGGTTCTCTTTCTTGACTTTATGAAGCTCCCCCTTGATTTGTAGCTTCTCCTTTGTTTTACTTAAATTCCAATGCTTTACCTCTTCAATCTCCAATGCTCTATTGTTTAGCTCTGATACCAATTGTTGGAGAATTCCTTTCCTATGTGAAACTGTAAGTGTTGAAGACCTTCTCAAGATCAAGACTTTTACCTATAGCTGAACTGTAGAATGAAAACTGGTATCAATTGAAGAAGACAATGAACTTGGATCTTTGGTCACTCAAACTAGACACTAATGGCTATCAAATGAGCTATCAAACACTCAATTTGGAGTAGTTTTGGCTTGGCAACTCTTTGCCTCAAGACAGGCTGCCTATCCACTTAGTTAGCCTGAAAATTGGTCTTCACTAAAAACTTAATAACTCATAAATCATGATGAATTCTTCAAAAATATTTTAGAGAGAGGAAGTACACAAGATAAAATTTCCAATGAATATTTAAAATCTAAAAATGGATACATACATTGAGAGATATGACTCTTGCAATCAGGCTACCTAGAAATGGTGAGTGGTTGTATATAGTCTGTGAGATTGTAGAAAACAAAATGACGAAAACCAAATGAACTACCTACAAGGGGACTTCAGCGCCTTCTTCCTCTGTACTAGAGTGTCCTCCCTTGCCTATTTTGTAGCCAAGTGACCTAAAACTCTCATGGTGACTTTTTGATCTCTTCTCCATAACTCCTCCACTTCTTTGAGCAACCTCTCTTCTTGTTCGTTTTAGTTTTTGGATTGATTCTCTTTTGGGCTCCACTACTTGCTGAAGTAAATGCTTCCATTTTTCATTTTTGTATTTTCCTTCTATTTGAAGAAAATCTCTTTTGCAAAATATATACGACCTTGCTTCTTTATTTTTTAACACAAATCGTCTCTTTCATTCCAACCATACATCATACACAAGTTCTCATTTACTTAATTTGTTGAAGTAGGAGCATAGTTATCTTTCTTCCTTTTGTATCCTTGATTGCATACTCCTTTGGACTAAAGATTTGTATGACTAAATTTCCACAATTTTTGCATTCTCCATTGGATGCTACTCTTCTTTATGATCTTCCTCCTCTTCTTTGCTCCTTCCACTTCCTCTTGATCCATACCCTTGGTTGGAGCCTTCTTGGTTGTTTGAAGTTGAGTTTGACCTTCCCCTCTCCTTACCTTGGGATTTTTTCTGACCTCTTCTACCTTTGCCTCTACTTGCATAGAGAGCTTGGGCTTGGCTACCCTTTGATTGTGATCCTCCTTGGTTCATCTCCTTAATGGTAGGGAATCCCTCATATAAATTGATGAGGTGAATGATTTCCACTTTTTATCCTCTCTCAAATTGTTGAGATTTTAAGCAACAAGATCATCATCTTCAATCAGGCTCAAAATTGAGCCTAAGTTGTCTACAAGTTCTTTAACCTTCAGAATTTACACTATAATGTTAGTGCTTGGTGATTTTCTAAGATTAATTAGCTTATTCTTGAGCTAAATCTTCAATGCCTTGGTGGATGAATGATATTCTCTCTCCAAGGTCTCCCAAAACTTCTTGGATGTGTCTAATTCTTGTTTATGCCCTATCATGCTATTGCTTATGTCTTGAGATAAAATGAATATCACTCACCTATGCCTTTGCTTCCTTTGAAAGTTGGATATCCTCCACTGGGCCCACAAAGGATAATATATGCTCATTGTTATGAAGTTTTCTCTATAGCTATGTAGAGAAATGAAAGCAATTGGATGTTCCTGCTAGGAGAACCATACACTTTAAGATAGGCTATTTATCTACGATGCTCTTTGCATATGTGTACAGATATAGGTGCACAAACTTGGATGTTTATCACGATTTAACTCAATAGAAAAACTTGAGACTTTGCATACTTTGTAGGACTATATGAGAGACCATATGATGTTTGAATTCAACAAAAATGAGTACAATGAGAAAGAAAATCTACTTTATAATCTAGTACAAATAGAATTGTGAAAGCCGAAATACACCTGTAGATAGAGAGGGTCATAATCATGAGAAAATGAGATAAGAAAGCAAGAAAGGTTGCTAAATAGAGTTTATTACTTAAATAAACTAAGAGCTATCTCATGGAACTCAAGAATAAAAGGTGAAATGGTACATATATCAAAGTTTTCTTTTCCTATGATCTAGATAGCTAGCTATCAATCAATGTAGGTGTAGGTTTTGGTGGCTAATTGAAAAGTTTTGAATTTGATTAATGTTGGTGGAGCTCCTAACTTGATTCCCCAGACATTTGTTCCTCATTTTTTTATTACTCCACTTGAAAAAAATCATGGATGATTTCTTTTGTAAGGCTTGAGAGTTGATTTTCAACATCATAAAAGATATGGATTTGAAAGTTGAAAGCACAATATTTAATGTGTAGGATGCGATTTTCAATAGAGCATGGGGGAAGAAGTTATTCCATTTTTCTAAGCACCATGTTTGTTTGTAGTAGAGATATCCATTTTCCACAAACTTCCATAAAGCTTGCATTCACATGGTAGGCACATTAAAATGAATCCCTTGAATCCTCATCATGAACCATTAAGAGACAATGAACCCAAAAAGGCCCTTTAAGCTTAAGGGTTGATTAGTGGACAAGCAATCAAAAGATAAATGCATCTTATTCATCCTCTACAAGTTCACGGGGCTTATATGTGCAAAAGAAACTGATCAAAGGAATCAGGAGAGAATTGATGCATGTGGAATTCACCAAGAGTTGGACCTATCGGACTCAGTGATGTTGTTGTCGAATGTGGATGTGTAGTTGCCATCGATGGTGCATTTGTTTCAGGACGTGGATGAATAAGCACAACAACAACATGGACTCTTATCTGCTTCTTACCAACCAATTAGTCATCATGTCTATCATAGAATGAGAGCCTATCAATCCCAGAGCAAAGCAAATTGTCAATCATAGAGCACAAAAATCAAATCATCGTGCAGAGTGAAAAGAGACATGTCTGTTGCGAAGTGTTGCAAACCGCCTATCGTAGAGCAGATAAATCAATTCTTCTATCGCAGTGGTGCAAAACGTCTATCACAGTGGAGCAAATTGTCTATCGGGGTTCAGCAAACCGTCTATCATAGAGGAGTTTCTTAGCATTTATTCGAAGAGATTTTGGGATTAAGAGAAACTTCAAAAGGGGGATTTTATTTTATTTGGGCTTGCTGTGTGTAAGCTTGAAGCAATAAGAAGAGAGGAAAAGATTTTTACTTTAGAGGGATAAAGGCTAATAGAAGGAAAAAAAGGAGTTTTTTGCTACTTTAAATCTTTGTTGGGTCTCTCGGCTCTTCTGGCTTTTAATTTGTTTTCGAGGTCTCTTCTTTAGTTGCTGTCTAGGGGGTAGGTGGATTAAAAGAATTTAAGGTAGGGAGTAGTGCTTTTTGTTTTTTGGAATTCTGAGAGTTTGTGTTTTTTAGCTTTTTGGGTTGTCGTGGGCTTCTTCATGGCGGGCCTTTTCCCCTCGTTGGTAGTAAGTAATGTGGTCCCCTTGTTGGAGGACAAGGCTTTTGGCGAGTCTCTAGAGTTGTTTGGGGTCAAGCCTCTAGTCATCTCCCTTTGCAAGGATGATGTTGTGGTGAAGCAGGAAGTTCTTAAAAGATCCTGTCTCATAGGACAATTGTTTGGTCCTAAGCCCCCATTGGAGTCCTTTCATCAATGGTTCCGTAAGGAATGGTTCCTATGCAGTTTTATTGTGAGCAAGTGTCAGTTCTTATCAGTGAGTCATGTGCTCTTGGTGTTCGAAAATGAGGATATGGCCTTCTAAGCTTTGTAAACTAGTACCTGGTAGGTATGGAGGACCACCTTGTGCCTGTTTAAATGGTTTTCTAATTTCATCCCTAATCGGACTAAAACCATATGCTATCTGCTTTGGATCGAGCTCCCAAACTTGAACTTTTTCCTTTATGAATTCATAAGGGAAATTGTTTCATCCATCAACTAGCCTCTAGCCTCAAGAGAAGATGTCAGAGGCCTCATTCGCGAAGGTGGAAAATACTCATTCAAAACTAGATGGCATCCAGAGATCTGTGTCGAAGCTGATCTAAACAAAGATCTCCCCTCTAAAATCTCCATAGACATTGGAGAAGAGAAAACCATTGAAGATGAGATTTTGTACAAGAACTTGTCGAATGCTTGATTTCATTGTGGAATGCAAGTTTATAGAATTAAAGAATGTCCCTTGAGGCAAAAATACAATAAGAAAAATCCAAAAAAAATGCTAAAGGGATCAGAGTGGATACTGGGGCCCAAAATGTATCATCATAGCATCACCGAGAGGCTGAGAAAGAGACAACACAAGTACTAGAAATGAACCCTGATGGCATCATGAAGCACCATGCAAATTGTCTTTTTCATAGGTGAGAGTGGTTTCATACTCACCTTCAACCTTGGATAAAAAGTTCAACTCCTTGTGAAGCTTATCCATGTTTATTGAATAGGACATGTCTTCAGGTTCACTTTCTCATTCACTTGGAGTATCGAACAAAGTTCTTAGGATTAGATTTGAAGAACTAACACTTTCACTTGTTGATACTTTGCTATCAATATTCCTATTTATCGTTCTATTTTCATGTCTTTATGCATTAATAGTACATCTTCTTTTTATTATATTTCTGAATTGTAAAATCATATGAATGATATTTTTTATGTGCACATGTGTGGATGATTCTCAACAATAAATATAAATCACACATGCTCACTATTTCACCACTCCATTAATAGAACATCTATTCCATTGTAGCAACAATGACTTGATTGAGCTTCTAAGTAAAAGGAAACTTCTTCAAATTGCCAATCCAATGATGAGTTAACCCAATTTTTGCTTAAAGACCAATGCAATAAACCACAAATCAATCATTCACAAAAGATATAAGCTAAACATTACATGACATCACCAAATATTTGAGAAATATGAAGTTAGAAAAAAAAACACAACTTTTTGAGTATTGATGGCTATAAACTTCAAATGATCATAACTTCATGCAAAATCCAAATATGATATTAAAAAGTACTTATCTTGAGTAAAAACCAATGATATGGCCACTTTGGAAAAGATGACTTTCTCCAATCCAAGAAAAGATCTTCAAACAGACTTATAAACTCGTCAATGATCTTACATAAGTCTCAACTCAATGTATACATGAATAATCAACCAAACATCAGACAATTCACACAATACATCATACAAAGGCATAATAGTGAAGAAGGAGATGACAAACAAAGAAGGAGCTCTCTATTCCCAATGAAGGAAGTATACACATGTTGGAGTTAGACGTCTGTGGAAGCACGCGAACAGCACAAGGAAGAAGGAGAAGCTTGGAGCACAACACACAATATTGAATGTATTAGTAGAGAATGTTCAAAGATAAGTAGCCCATTAGGGCAATAGGCGTATATACAAGCTGGGGGGAAAAAACCTCCTAAAGAGGGAAAAAAGTGCCCCGTCGGTCCTAGAGTGTTCACACACATCAATACCTAAATATATCAACAAATCCCCCCTGGGAGTGATGCAGTGAACAAGTAGCTGGCACTCATGTATAAGGAAGTGCCAAGCTATGTGGAAATCACTCCACAGAAGGAAGTAAGCCCAAAGCTTTGCAAAAAGCTTCAAACTTCTCCCTAGGCAGAGCCTTCGTGAAAAGGTGTACAATGTTCTCCTGTGTGGGAACATATGCCAAGTTGATCTCCCCAACAGAGAAGCTCTCCCTGACATAGTGATAATGCACCTCAATGTGCTTAGTGTGAGCATGGAACACAGGGTTCCTCGCAATCGCTAATGCGCTCTGACTGTCAGTGAAGATGGTGGTAGTAGAAGTCTGACCAACACCCAAATTAGCCATAAGGCATCTGAGCCACACACACTCAACAGTTGCTGTGAAAGCTGCCCTATACTCAGCCTCACAACTGGAAGTGGCCACAGTAGGCTGCTTCTTGCTCAACCAAGATATACATGAGCTACCAAGCATGAAGCAAAAGCCACTAGTGGACACACAAGTGTCATAGCAACCAGCCCAGTCTGAGTCAGAAAAAGCATGCAAATCTGGCGTTAGTGATCCCCCCTTGGGATAAAACAACCCAAGTAGCCGAGTACCACTCAAGTAGCGAAAGATGTGCTTAACTGCCTGCCAATGCTTGACACCTGGGCAATGCATAAACCTGCTCATCTGTGAGACAACAAATTGAATATCTAGCTGAGTAATGCATAAGTAAATCAAGCATCCAATAGCCTACTGATAGAGAACAACATCAAATGCATCTCTAGCATCATGAAGACTCAATCGTAAACCTGTCTCCATAGGAGTGGCAATAGGCTTACAGTCTTCAATGCCAAAACATTGCAATAATGTGTCGATATATTTCGTTTGACACAAAGCATTCCACCATCAACGTGCATAATTTAAATGCCCAAATAATGATGCAAATGCCCCAAATTAGAAATCTCAAATGAGGCATGCAAATCAGCCTTAAAATCAGCAATATGCTTCGCAATAGGACCAGTGAGCAACATGTCATCAACATAGACAACAATGATCAGAAGCACATCATTAGCACGCTTAACATATAAGGTGCTTTCAGTTGGACTGTTCTCAAAACCATGTGCAATCAGATAGGCATGTATCTTCTCATACCAAGCACGTGGGGCTTGCTTTAAACCATATAATGCCTTCTTTAACCTGCACACCTGGTTCTCATGCCCTTTCTACACAAAGCCACGGGGTTGAATACACTTCTTCATGCAATTCACCATTCAGAAATGTTGTTTTAATGTCCAACTGATGTGCATTCCAACCATGATGAGCTGCAAGTGCACAAATTCTCCGAACAGTAGTCATACGGCATGTAGGTGCAAAGGTCTCATCAAAATCAATGCCTCTTTCCTGTGCATAACCCTTTGCAACAAGCCTAGCCTTATACTTGTCAACTGTACCATCCGGTTTACGCTTTAGCTTGTATACCCACTTAGTGCAATGGCCTTCTTGCCAGGAGGCAAGTCACATAAAGACCAAGTACCATTCTTAATTATTGCATCATATTCAGATTGCATAGAAGCCATCCAATTTTTTGAATTTTGTGCTTCATCATACGAAACGGGCTCAGTCTCATCACAGAGACTAGATGCAGCCATAGCATAGCAATCTGATGCAAAAGAGGCACTATGAGAGCCTGATTGAGTACGATATGATAGAGGTGCATCTAATTTGCTATCATGCAAGGTCTGCACCAGCCATTTTGGCATAGTTCTTGCCTGCTCAATATCAGCTTTCTCATCAATAAGTGCATCATGTAAATCTACATCAGAAATGGAATGATCTGCATCATCACATGAAACCTGCAAAGGCTGAGAAGTTGCCTCATTAGGACCAGCACTAGACTATCCACCTATAAAAAGAGGCAGCAAAGTATCATACATGTCTTTGGAGCTAACAGATGTCTTCTTAGTACATGAAAGCAATGGTTGAATAGCATCTTCCACAAAAACAACATCACGGCTAACCAAAATGTGTTTAGTTTGTAGATGATACAGACGACAGCCTTTACTTTCAGAATTGTACCCAACAAAAATACATTTTACTACTTTATCATCCAATTTTCTATGATATTGTTCGATCACTAATGCATATGCCAAACAACCAAAAACACGTAGATGAGCAACAGATGGATTGCGATCATGCCAAGCCTCATATGGAGTGATAGACTACAGTGCTTTAGTGGGACACCTATTCAGTACATATGCTGCACACATGACAGCCTCAAACCAGAAACTATGTGGTGAAGCCTGACTCTTGACCATACACCTCGCCATCTCCATGAGAGACCTGTTCTTCCGTTCAGCAACTCCATTTTGTTGAGGTGTATACGACACTGTACATTGGTGTCTTTTTGAATGGTCTCCTCTTTACTTTGTATGTCCTCTTTGTGCTTCTAAATACTCTCCTCTTTGTTTTGTATTTCTTGATTTCTATTTTCTACCTCTTTTTCTTAATTTTTCTTGTCCTCTGTGAGTATGCTTAACTGGTTTGAGAGGTCTACCACTTCCTAAGTCATCTTGATAATTTTATCTTGGAGACATGAGTTATCCTCTAAGAGACTCTTATTTTCCTCCTAAATCTTTATAACTTGTTCTTGACTCTAAAGCCTCTCTGTGATGTTCCTTCTATTTTCTTCCTCCATTTTGATCCCTGATAATATGGCCATTTTTCCTCCTTCAAAGAAATAGTCTAGATCATCTTTCAAAACTACTTTTATTCTACTGAGTTGCTCCTCAGGATTTTCTTGCTGTTCTTTTTGCTCTTCTTTGGTTGGACTTAAATTGTTTTGTTGAACCTTTATTAGCTCTATGTTTTGGTATATGAGCATGTACTGTCCTTTGTCCCTATCATCTTCCTTTATACATTAGGCTTTTCCTCTTCACATGTTACAGATATTGGTTCTTCCTACACCTATTTCATATGTTTTTGCACATTTTCTACATTTTCTTTTATGTTTTACTCAAGCTTGCATTGTTTCTCACTGATTCCTTATAATTTGAGTGTTTTTTATTCCTCAGTAATCTTCATTTTTTGTTGTGCTAAGTTTAAGCCACATTGAATTTCTTTTTCCTAAAGTCCAATATCTTTCTCCAATTGTGCTTCTCTATACTCCTTGTATTCTTGAATGGTTTCCTTCACTAGTTTGATGAGATCTATGAGTACCTTTTCTATTTCCCCTTTTTGCCCTTCCTTTTCTCTTTCCTCTAAAGCTTCTACATCAAAGGAGGCAAAGAAGCCCTAAAGGTATTATTGAGAAGGGCCCCTCTCACAAGGCTCAAGAAGCAAACTTCTTTTGCAACTTGGAAAAGGAGGTCAATGACATGGATTACCCAGGGGGAATGAAGTACGGAGACTATCATAGCGAGGGGGCAACCCTTGAAGATTTGAATTACAAGGAAAACAACCAAGAAGGAAATGCCGCTAGCAAAGAGGTTGGGCCCACCATGAGCAACAAAGCTAGCCAAGATAATAGACTCATTTTTTAATAAGGGTTCTCACAAAGAAAAACAACCAACCAAAATACTGTGGAAGAGCCCCCTTAAGGGGAAAATCCTATGTCAGGATCCCTCTTTCTCGAAGAAAAAAGTCGAGGAGAAAAACAAGGAAAAGAGGGACAAGGCCCCTCTCTGCAAAGATATCAACCTTTGATAATGATTATCGTGTCTCTCAATGTTGGAGGGCAATTGGACCCCTCAAGACCAAGCATGATCGACCAGTGGATCCATGATAAAAGGATAAACCCAAACGTCATTTGTCTCCAAGAGATCAAAATCGATGGGAAGGAACTACAAAAGATACTTAAGAGTATTTCCTCATCCCATATCTGGCTCTCCACCACACACACCAGAGGAAATGGTGGCATGGCTATCGGTATCAGTATAAGTTGGCACACTAGAATTGTGGATTCCCTTGCTGACTAGAACCATCGGTGGGTTGGTGCTTTGTTTCGGGATCCTTTGCAGTTTTCCATCATCTCCTTGTACGCTCCTAATATGGATTCGAAAAGAATTTCCAATTGGTAGTCATTGGATTCTGTGCCCCTCAACGTGGTTCTTTGTGGGGACCTTAATATGGTGGATTGATGCACAAGAGAAGGAAGTTTGGGACTAAGTCAAGTTACAGTTGGGTCTGGTGGAGATCAAGGATGTTGTTGGTTTCTGTTGGTCTAATCTCCAAGATGGTGCTGACTTGCAAAAAGCCAGACTTAATAGGAGCTATGTTTTGAAAAATATCATCAACAATTGGGCCCCCCTTCCCTCTCCCAAAGTGTGGACCTGGTCATCTTTGATCACTACCTGATTGTGATTATCTTCAAGTTGATCATTAGTCTCAAGAAAGCCCCTTGGTTTCATGCCAATCCGACCACTTTCTCTCTCCCTTCGGTCCAATGTGAGTTTATGGAGGCTTGGAGCAGGGCCATTGCCTCCTTCTCCTCGCCGACCAGGTGTTGGAGGAGGGTTGTCTTGCAGACTTGTTACATCTTGGCCAGGGCTCATAATAATCTTCAAACCATTTGTTGTGCGAGAAGGGAAAATCTTTATCGGAGGCTATGGCATTTGGAGGTAGAAGTTAACAAAGGCCACTCGCAATATCAAAATGGACTCCAAAAAATCAAAAGCATGATGAGATACAAAGAAGAAATCGAAAGAAAGAATCTACAAATATACTTAAAGACTGATGGAAGCCTAATAAAGAGATGTGCAACCTTCTCAAGAAAAAGCAATCCAAGGAAGTGATTGGGGTTGAATGCAAAATGGATGAAGAAAATAGTACACTGATTGTCAAACACTTTACCTAGCTCTTGGGGGTTTCCATGCCTCTTTGTCCTCACAACCATGATTGCATGGCCAGCATCTCATGCAGAACCAAAAGACTCCCCGAAAACTTGAAAGCTCTTTGCAAAGCTCACATCTCAGATGTTGAGATTCTAGAGGTAATTGATTCCCTTCATAATGGCAAGATCCCAGGGTTGGATGGCCTTATCAATGAGTTCTTCAAGACCTTCGAGCATGTGGTGGTCACTCCTTTATGTCTGGTGTGGTAAGAGGCTATTTCTTTTAGCGTGCTTCCCAATTATTTGAATGAGGGTGTCATCAAGGTCATTCAGTAAAAAGGAAGCAAAAATCAAATTGAGAATTGGCGGGCAATCACGATGCTGCAAAATAGTTACAAGATCCTAGAAAAGGTGATTGCAAACCCTATTTCCTGTCACCTTCAAGATTGGATCAATGAGGATAAAAAAGGATTCATTAAGGGAAGGTCCATCCTCAAGGCTATCATTGATGTTTGTGAAGGTCTGGTTTTTGTTGAGGAATCAGTGCAAGATGTCCTCTTCCTTAAGATTGACTTCGACAAAGCTTATGATAGACTCGAGTGAGACTTCATTCTCCAAACATTTAAAGACATGGGCTACAACAAAAAATTTATTAAGATGATCTCTACTCTGTTCGAAAATGCAAGATAAACATCAATGGTCAACTCTCTCAAGCGATTAGATTGAAATGTTCTATCAAACAAGGGTGCCCATTGGCCCCTCTTCTCTTTGCTAACATGATTGATGGTTTGACATGCCTTGTTAATCATCAAGCTCACTTAGTTCATATTCAGGGCCTCAATCTACCTCTCAATCAAGGTCAGATTATCATGAGACTTTTTTTTTATGATACTAATGTCTTTTGTGCATAATGAAATGTTAAGCATCGAAACCTTTTGGAGTTGTCTGAATACTTTTTCTAAGGCTTCAAGATCCAAGATAAATCATTATAAAATCACTTTTAGGGCATTTTTGGGCATCCTCCTCAATTGTTTATTGACCATCATTGTCAATTGATCCCTAGTGGTCAAATCTTTTGGCTAGATGTGCTATGGTGATTAACATATTCCTTCTCTCCTCAATGCTTTACTTTCTCTCTTGTTGGAGACCAAAAGACCAAGAGATCTTGAAACTGGAGATAATCTATAGGAACTTCCTCTGGATAGGTGACTCTAATAGAAGGGATATCCCCAAAATTAAATGGAATACTTGCATTACCCAAAAGGATCTAGGTGGTTTGGGCATTCTAGAAATCTAAGGAATGGCCAATAAGTTAGTGGAAAAATGATTAATTAAAGCATGGAGCAACAGTGATTCCTCTTGGTCCAAGTTGATTTTTATAAACAAGAGTACTCTTAAGCTTGTGGGTCTCCTAGGGTGGAAGGGTCTTGAACTTCTCACCGTTTTGTTCTCCCCTTTTTTGGTGATTCCCAAAGTCTCAAGCTTGGTTTGCTCTCTATGGAAGAGTTGCAACTGTTGGGTGTGTGTAGAAGTACGAGAGACACACAAGAAGCACACACAAGGAGCACAAACGCAACAAGACACACGGAGAAGACGATGGCTGGAATAGCTCTCTCTATTGATCGATGAACTGAACTGAAGTAAGAGCTGAATAATATCCCTAAGTACAAAGTACCACCACATATGAGAGTATCAAGTATGTGGTAACATGGGGAAAAAACCTCTAGCCAGCACTAGAGTAAAAAGTGCCCATGTATAGGGAAAAGGTTCACATCAAAGCTACTCGAGGAACACATAAGTGTAACAAACCCCCCTGGAGCGAATGATGTGAACACATACAGAGAGTGACAGATCAGCCCCCACAAGGTAACAAGCCTAAAGCTTTGCGAAAAGCTTCAAACTTTTCCCGTGGAAGAGCTTTGGTGAATATGTCTGCCACATTATCTTGTGTAGGCACATATACCAAATCAATATCTCCTGCATGAAGGTGCTCTCTCACATAGTGATAATGCACCTCAATATGTTTGTTCCGTGCATGAAACACTGGGTTTCGTGCAACAGCCAAAGCACTCTGACTATCTGTGAGAATATGCGTAGCAGCATCAATCTCCATGCAAAGATCCATCAATAGGCGTCTCAGCCATATACACTCCACTGTAGCTGTGAAAATTGCCCTGTACTCAGCTTCACAACTCGATGTCGCCACTGTAGGTTGCTTCTTACTCAACCAAGATATGCATGAGTCTCCAAGGAAAAAGCAATTAGCACTAGTGGACACGCGAGTATCATAACAACCAGCCCAATCACTATCTGTAAAAGCATGCAAGCATGGCTGGACATCTCTGCCATAAAAGAGACCTAAGCTCAAAGTGCCTCGAAGATATGTAAACACACGTTTCACCGCTTGCCAATGCTTAGTGCCAGGGCTATGCATGAATTGACTCAACTGGGAAACTGCATACTGTATATCCGGCCTTGTGTTGCATGCATATATAAGACATCCCACAGCCTGCTGATAAAGAGAAGTGTCAAATGCATCACTGGAATCCTCAACTGAGAATCTAAATCCTGTCTCAACTGGTGTGGAAACTGGCTTACAATCCTCAAAGTCAAAACGCTGAAGTAGTTTTTCAACATACTTTGCTTGATGCATAACAATTCCCCCCTCAACGGATACAAACTGGATGCCAAGATAGTAGCTCAAAAGACCAAGATAAGTGACATCAAAAGTATGCTGCAAATCAACCATAAGAATGTGAAGTTTTGCATCACATGACCCAGTCAAGAGTATGTCATCAACATAAAGAACAAGCACTATAAGATCAGCCCCATTTTTGCGTACATAGAGGGTGCTTTCAATCGGACTACATGTGAAGCCAAGAGCAATCAAGTGCTTATGTATTTTGTCATACCATGCACGTGGAGCTTGCTTGAGACCATACAAGGCTTTATGCAAGCGACAAACCATATGCTCTTTCCCTTTCATAGCAAATCCAGGAGGTTGCTTCACATAAACCTCTTCTTGCAAATCTCCATTCAAGAAGGCTGTTTTTATGTCCAACTGATGCACTTTCCAACCTCGATGGGCAGCCAATGCAACCACGGTACGAATGGTAGTCATGCATGAAGTAGGTGCAAAAGTTTCCTCATAGTCAATGCCATATTGTTGCGCATATACTTTGGCAACCAATCTAGCTTTGTAGCAATCAATGCTACGATCAGATTTCCTCTTAATCTTATAAACCCACTTTGTACCAATGGCATTCTTTCCTTTTGGCAATTCACATAACTCCCAAGTACCATTCCTATGTATGGAATCCATTTCTGATTGCATAGCACTCATCCATTGTGGATCGTCACATGCATCTTCAAAAGAAAGTGGCTCTTCATTACATGTTGTAGCAATAAGAGAATAATCCACAAAATTACTTGATGCATGGTGAGAGCTTGATCTTGTTCTACCAAGTAAAGGTGCACTCAATTTGTTGTCCTGCAAAGTGTGTTTCAGCCACTTTGGCATAGATTGTGCACTCTTGATAGACATGCATTCATTATGTAAAACATCTTCAATATGTACATCATGCGTGGGCTGAATTTCGTGCTCAGTTTCAGCCATATTTGGACGCAAATGTTCAGCTATATGTGGCTGAAAATTTCCAACAGTTTTGGCAATCTTTGGCTGAATTTTTTCAGCCATGTTTGGCTGGAAATTCTCTGCATTTTCAGCCCTATTTTGCTGGAATTTTTCAGCCCTTTGAACCTCAGTTGGCTGGTCTACATGGCCATAGTCAATCGCACCATTTTGGAACAAAGGCATGAGTGTATCGAACACATCTTGTGAGCTAACTGTTGGCAGTTTTTTGCATTCAAGTATAGGGAAAACTGAATTTTCAGCAAATACCACATCTCGACTCACAATAATTGTGTTTGTCAATGGATGGTACAATCGATATCCCTTACTGTCAGCACTATAACCAACAAATATACATTTCTTTGCCTTGTCATCAAGTTTGTGACGTTGTTGTAATGGCACAAGAGCATATGCCAAACAGCCAAACACACGCATATGACTAACCATAGGCTTATGACCATTCCAAGCCTCATAAGGAGTGATGACTCTCAATGCTTTTGTAGGGCAGTGATTCAACACATAATTTGCACACGTGACCGCTTCCATCCAAAATTTATGAGGAAGATGCTTTCCTTTAACCATACATCGTGCCATTTCAAGTAAAGTTCTATTTTTACGCTCGGCAACACCATTTTGTTGAGGTGTATATGGCACCGTACATTGGTGTGAAATACCTCTTTCACGAAGAAAAGCATTAAACTCATGTGACATGTACTCACCACCACGATCCGTGCGTAGAATCAAAAGCTTTTGTGAAGAAAAATTTTCAGCCATAGCTAAAAATGCTTTGAAGCAAGAAAATACCTCATTCTTTGCTTTCATAGGATACACCCATGTATGGCGAGTAGCATCATCAATGAAGGTAACAAAATATACATGCTTCCCAAAAGATGGAGTCTTGACCGGACCACATACATCACTATGAACAAGTTGCAATTTTCTTGTAGTGTGTGTGTGACTATCTTTTGGAAAAGAAGCACGATGCATTTTTCCAAGAATGCAACCTTCACATGCATGCTTTTCAATGGACTCAAGTGTAGGCAAGCCAATAACCATGTCCTTCTTTTGCAAGTAGAGCAAACTATTGAAGTTTAAATGACCAAAACGAGCATGCCAAAGCTCCATTTCAGCCATGGAAGAAGTATGAGCAACCAAGGCATTCGAGGCAGCCCTCTTGTATGTATCCATGCGATACAAACCATCACATAATGTACCGGACATCACGATAACATCGCCATTGCTGAAATCATGAACCATACACTTATCATCAACAAAGTGTACATGAAGTCCTGCTTTGGCAATCAACGGAACTGAAATTAAGTTCTTCTTGATACCGGGCACATACAATGCATTTTTCAAGAGAATCACACCTCCATTTGCAGCCGTAAGCTCAATTTCTCCTACTCCAATGATAGGATAAGAGGCATTGTTTGCACACACCACATGTCCTCCTTTAGGTGCATCTTTCAAAGAGGCAAAAAATCTTTTGCATGATGTTATGTGCTTTGAAGCACCACTATCAAAGAACCAATCCGAATCAGCCTCACTCACAACCATGCATTTAGAATGTAAAGAAGCATCATAATGACATGTAACAACACATGCCCAAAAATCTTGAGCCATGTTAGCTTCATCATTCTTTGCATTTGCTGAATTTTCAGCAATAGACATGCCGGATTCCTTCTTCTTTTCATTGCGTTTAGCAAGCTTTCTACACTCATCAATAGTATGACCAGCCTTCCGGCAATATTTGCATCTCTTCTTCTTTTGCAAATCACCATCATTAGAGGAATGAGTGGAAGAGGAAGCTTGAGGCTTTGGTTTTGATGAACCAAAAGCTAAACCATACTTGCTTTTCCCCTCTTGTGAGATAGCAAGTGCTTGCGTTCCCTCAATCAAACCACTCCTATTCACTCTAGATTGCTCTTCCTGCAAAAGAAGAGACACAACCTCATCAAATGCATACATATTAGGATTTCCTTTTACAACCAAATGAAGTGTAGTAGCAAAGCTTTGAAAAGATTCCGGTAATCCTTTCAACAATGTAGAAATGAGTGATGCATCCGGAATGATCTCATCTATGTTTGCCAATTGCTCTTTCAAGTCCTTGATGCGTGTCACATACACATCCATTGACTCATTTTCAGCCATACATACATCCTGAAGTTGCTTCCTCAAGTATGCAACACGTGCTTCATTACGCACGGCATACAAAGAAGCAAGAGTGTCCCATGCCTGTCGTGATGTAGAACATGACCGAATGTGTGGAACTATATGACGCTTCACTGAAAGCGCAATCAAAGCATGAGCTTGAGCATCTTTTCCATCCCATCTAAGCTGCTCCTGTGTAGGTGGAGAAGGAGAAACCACTGTACTCGAAGAAGAAGCTCCATCTGTGACAGTAGACTGTGAAGTAGAAGCACCTGCCGGTCTTCGATCTACATCTGCCACTATGTTCCAAAGTTGTTTTGCAACAAGAACATGCTTCATCATGTAAGACCACATTGGATAGTTGGTCCCATCAAGCTTATCTTCAGCTTGAAGCATGCCAAACAAGTCATTGTTGCCCGCCATTTCACTAAGGAACAAGAATGTGACAAAATCTTCACTTCGACGAAAACTGAAATGAGTGCTGAAATTTCAGCTCACAAACCGTCACTCTGATGGCGATTCTGACTGCACGAATGGCTTCGAAATGGGGGTAAAATCCCAGCGCACTTGGTAGAAATGTTTCCGAGCTGCTGAAATTCACACTTCTATGCTCTGAAGTCGATTTGCACTGTTAAAGTGCGCGCGCGCCGCGACGCGAAAAACTGAAACTTGAGAAGAAGCTGAACCTGCTCTGATACCACTGTTGAGTGTGTGTAGAAGTACGAGAGACACACAAGAAGCACACACAAGGAGCACAAACGCAGCAAGACACACAGAGAAGACGATGGCTGGAATAGCTCTCTCTATTGATCGATGAACTGAACTGAAGTAAGAGCTGAATAATATCCCTAAGTACAAAGTACCACCACATATGAGAGTATCAAGTATGTGGTAACATGGGGAAAAAACCTCTAGCCAACACTAGAGTAAAAAGTGCCCATGTATAGGGAAAAGGTTCACATCAAAGCTACTCGAGGAACACATAAGTGTAACAGCAACAAGGTTAAATAGTTTATTAGAATCAATGAAGATTGGAGATGGGTGGTTGGTATTAGACAGAATGACTCAATCTGGTTCCCTATCAAGGGCATAAAAAACATGGAGTCTTGGAACCTCCAAAAGCCTAGGAAGCTTTGGAACAAAGGCTTCCATTTGTAGAAGCACCTTTAGAACCAAGAAACTTGTCAATGGATTAGATTCGAGGACATTATTCAACCAAAACAGTGTACTATGAAGAATGACATCTATTGCATAACAGTTTCAATGCTTGGGAATGCTCGAGGACTCACCTCCTCATTGGTTAGAAATCCTCGCACCCTAAGGGTCTGAGATGGTACAATGGAAATAGCCTTGAGAAAATTTTGAGATTGAAGAAGGATGTGGAATTTCATGTCACACTCAATAGGAAGTGGTGTCTGGATTGGTTATGCTAGAGGTGGGACTTTGAGTTCCAATTCCTTTGGCACCCCTGCATCGAGATAAAAAAGTTTGTGCTTATGTGGCAAATCCTTCAATGAGGAATTTGGACCAATGTAAAAGCTAATAAAATTTTTGGGTTCCCCCATGGTGCAAATGATGCCTTCGTTGAAAGGAGGACTTATGAAACCTCTTCTATTCGTGCCCCAAATCAATACTGGTCTGGCAAGCCCTTGAGAGAATCATTTTGTTACAGGGACAAATCAATTGGAAGCATGCTTTGCTAGGTGAAGCAATCAGATGTTCCTCAGCATTATGGAATGTTATAAGAGGGGAGACTCTATGGAAAATTAGGAAAGAGAGGTGTGTGGCCAACTTTGGGAGCCCTCCTAAAGAATGGCCTATCAAAAAATCTCTTTTGCTTTTAGGCAAAAGAATTTCCAATTGTAAGAAGCCCCCACCCTTTAGACATCATAGAGTGTTCATCCTAGAGAGCAACAAGATCAAAACCAAGTGGGCCCCACATGAGGCGCATGATAGGGTTATCAACATTCTTTGTAAAATTCTCTAGTAATCTATAAGCAACCCCTACTTTTGTGGGATCTGGGGGGTCCCATGGGTGCTAGGCTCGTTCACTTGTACAACTGTATTCTCTATTAATTGAAGTTTGGAAGACTAGGCTCTAGAAAACTTCCTTTAAGAAAAAGAAAACAAAACAATTAGAAGAGAGCAATGGAGACACTCTATGGTCTAGGAGGAGTGGGGGTGCATTGAGTGATGCATTGTTCTAAGACATAGAGAGAGAGAGAAAAAAAAATGAGCATGGGGACCAATGAAATTTGTAACTTAAAAAAACATAGAAAATTGAAAATTTTCAAAAGTTCCTAAAAAGAATCAAAATCATCTTAAATGGACGCTTATCATATCCTATGAAAAAAGTAACTTCTTTACATGAAAATAAAAAAATGAATGCCATCTCTTCCCCCATAAAATCTGAGAAATTTCCAAAGCTCTTAAAAACAATCTCATTTGTCTTCATAGCTACTTCCCAACACATAACATACCTAAAAAATATTCTTTCAAGTGATCTCTCAGCTTCTTCTTCCCTCTTTCACCATTTCAACATCCCAAAACTTTATTCACTTATAGGCCTACCTATACTCACCTTTCACTATTAAGCATCAAGAGAAGCATGAGGATTATCCTTCCCATTGTAAGTATATTATTTTTTTAATTTACACTGATTTATGCTTCCATTTTGTGTTCATCTATCTTTTGGTCAAAATGATTTAGAGACATAAGGGATTATATAGTTCTACTACCTTGATGAGAACAATTGAATCTACATATTTTCATCAATACAATGCAAGTGATTTAGCCTTCTCAAGATTCTTCTCATTTGTGAATTCGTTGGATTCTTTTTGTACAAGATAGTTATGGATATAACACATATAGTGCATATGAGCCAATGTAAGTAACATCCTTTTTACCTTTCTGATATTTATTTCTTTTTTTGTGGTATATTCTTTTGCTTGTTTATTACTTGGTCCTCACAAGATAGCCATGGCTATGATGCATTGGACACATCCACTGTAAGTATGGTCTTCTTCTCTACCATGTATATTCGATGTTGCTCTCATTTGTAATTCCATTGTTCCTTACTTATAGGAAAAAAGGCATAGATATGATAAATGCATAAAAATCAATGCATATTTTTGTTCTTATGCATTTGCATGCTCTCCATAAAATGCAACCTATCACATGCACAACACACACATATAGATATTTATGATTTGCCCATTTACCCTAGTTTTAACATGAAGGTGACTTCACCACGCCCCAGGGTATTCACTATAAAAAGGCATCAATGTTAATCGAATCATCATTCACTTGAGTGTGATCTTTCATAGGAAATCACTACCTTGGTAGCATCCTATGTTTATCCATGTGTACTCCAAGTGAAATCAATGCCTATGCACTATCATCCTTGAGTCTTTTATGTTTCTCTAATTTCTTAAATATCTCAGATCGCAAGTGGAATCTGAGTTTACATAGCATATTCACCCATCTTCTAGATCTGATTACATCTATTCATCGCCATAATCATGCATTTCAATGCATTTTAACATACATACATGCACAACTATATATTAGTTTATGTTGTCTCAATATCTTTGTATCCAGATGTATGTCTACCATGTGACCTATTGATGTACATTAATAAGAAGGCTTCATTTTGTAAGAGACTTCATCATTTTTAAAAGGTTTCTACCAAAGCGTGAGAGTTCCTTGATGAAACTATCATGTAGATGTCAAAATTCAAGAAGTGGAAGCTTGGAAAAGAATTTCCATCAAGGTTAGCAACCATTTTGTTTTTTTGTTAGTGAAGGTTGACATTTATGATCTTAATCTCCCTCTCCTCCATATACATAAAAGTGATGTTTCTTCAACATCACAATCTCCTATAGTGTTCAATATGTCCCCAAAAAGACTTTTTTGATGTAAAAGCTTCCAAATTCTCCTTAATCTTGATACATGGAGAAGAATATATATTTATATGATCTTCAAATTGTACTCCACTTGAGACTTGATGTGTCATATTCTACTCTACCTTCTTGAAATTAATCCTTGTATTTTCCTAGATCTTGTGTCACAAGAAGTGGCAATTGTGTGCGATGAATTTTTAAAAAGTTCCTAGGAAAATCCCTAAGCAGTTGACACACATGTCATAAACATTCCAAATTTTGATGAGTAACACAAGAATAGGGTCCAACTTTGGGCAAAGAGGTATACATAAACATAATTACTATTTTGTCTTTTTCCTTTTTTACTTGTTTACATAAATAACTTATTTTGTTCATTATACAATCCTTTAGAGGTTGATGAAGATGTCCACAATGAGAAATCGATTTTTTTTTTTAAATCTCAAACATGTCTTCCAGATTACACAAGAGAATGTGTAGACTGATGAACAGGAACAACACACTGACACTCAGGGTGACTCAAGTACTTATGAAGATGAAACATTTGAAGCTGCGGCCTATACATTGGCAATCAAGAAGCTATACCACACCATGCAAGCAGTTTGGGGATGCACTCTCTGAAGAATAAAGCGAAGTGCTTGTAGAACAGGAACTCACCACAGGAGGCTTCGAAGAAGCCTACATTCAAGATTTCAGAGAACCGGTCAAGTCAGTCGGCACTAATGAAGCATTACGATATTTGCAGAGGAAGCCACTACCATAGTTTGACCCACGCCGAATTCGATTACTATCAAAACCTGGTCAATATATTCACGTGCCAATGGATGCTCAGTCTTCACAATAGGCCCGGGAAGCACGCCTCATTCCTGAAGGATCTTTGGCAGAATAAACGATCATCATCGACTCCTTGCCCCACATTTCTACTGTAAATACCACCATTGTTGTTGAAGTACCCATCACACCAACCGCTCCTCTTTCACCTCCTGTCCCTCCAGTCTCTCCTGTACACCCTCCCTCTCCCAGAACAACTACATCCTTCGATAGTGCGGTAGCAAAAGCCTTTGTTGCCACCATTCCTCTCACACTTTCTGCACCTACACAACCTAGCCTCCCTCCTAGAACTTCCACCCTTCTATCCAATCCATTTCTCCATCCATCCATCCCTTCCTTCCCCATCCCTCCAAGACCCATATTCCCATTTCCCCCTCCACTGACCTTCTCCCCCATTTCACCTCCCCGACCCAGCGTTTCCTCTTTCCCCTCTCCACCAAGCAGTACAAGAGACCCCATCTGTAAATTATTCGGCAACCTTTGTAAATCCTATTTTCACACCCACTCAAACACCCACTATCACTTCACTATTCACAATCACGGCACTCAACACAACATCTAGTGACATGGACATATCACCACCCACTGCACCACCACTCACCTCATCCATTTTACCACCACATTTAGGCACATCACATTTTTCCACAGTCACCACTGCATCCACTTTCCCATCCCTATTTCCCCTTCCCCTTGCATCAAAACCCACACCCACAGCATCTTCACTCACCCCGCCATAAATATTATCACCCACACTCGATAACACATTCCGTCAAATGTTCGCATGTATGACAGAAGTGAGAGATGAATTCACATCTCTAGGCACTAGTCACCACACGCTGCAGAATACCACGAACGACTTATAGTTGAAGCTAAATTCTTTATCAATCGAGAATGCCTTCCTTAACACATGCTACCAAGAGCTACGCCAAGCCTACCACACACTTGAACTGGAAAGTGAACAGAAGACAAAAGAGGCCATTACAGATATTGACAATTTGTTAAGGTCTCAAACCATTCGCAATGCGATGCTCACTAGAAACATGGGACTACTAAGATGCCACCTAGCAACAAAAAAAGAAGAGAATCAGCGCTTGCAGGAACAGAATAGAGAGAACCTTGAAGCTGCTTTAGATCAACGAGACGAAGCCCTCAGTCCTAGCCATTTCAAAGCTTTTCCCTCCAAACCCATGAAGATACTATTGGAAGACCATGTCAGACTACTAGAAGATTATGACAGTATGACTGTGGGATACCAGAAGCTCAAGGAGGAACACAAAATATTACAGTTACGAGCACCTATACAACAAGCACCACCAGCTCCTACGGCCACATCTCCTGAGATAATTGAGGAACTCAACGCTTTACGGGCCCATGTATTAACTCTTCAAACACAGATAGCAGCATACGAAGCAGCCCCTAGGCCAGATTCCCCACCGGAACTACTAGCGGATGAAGAAACCGTGACTATCCCGGTGGAGGACACTTTTGAAGAAGCCTACGAACTCGAACCCATCCCAAGCAAACGTGTCATGGCCGAGGGCCAGACCACATTTGAACTCCCCACTCCCGCATGGATGAAGATTGTAGAAGAACTTGGCAAGACCCACTCAGCAAGGGTGGAAGCACAATTACACGTAATGACTATGATCGAGGAGAGTATTTTACAATCCCCCTATTTCGCTCACTTGGCCCCTCGTAGGTATATATCTGGGCATGAGCTTCAATATAAGCCATATTTTATGCTAATGGCAGAATACCAATTGGCCATCGAAAAAGAAACAGGCAAGAAACCCTCACATGCAACTCAGTTTGAGCCTGAAGACTTGCCATCGGAAGTGCAGAGTGGAGAAATATTTCAACCAACTTGGCACCAGGACTTATTACAACAATATCTAGAAATGATGAGCACATGGGTCAAGGCACCCCTGCATTTAAAGTATAGCCCATGTTGGGGACCAATGCCACATCGCCGCTCCTGGAAGGCATTTGCAATCAAAGTACAGAACAACAAGTAGTGTCAGGACTGGCTCAATTACCCATATTTCATGCCATCCCACGGACCACCCACTGTAGGATATATGATGACAACTATTCGACACTAGCTCACTCGCTTACGACGAATGGATGATGTAGCCGCACATATGACTGTCAAAGTATTTGACATGATGCAAATAGTATTCAAAGACTTCCATCACGTCAAGGCACCGCACGTGAACACCCCGGGATTCGAGCATGGTAATCAGGATTTAGCGTATGATATGAGCACGACATCATCACTCCGGGTGTGTTATGCCTGGCACTGTCGCATCAAATATTTACCGGCATGCTATAAAATGACCTTCAAAGAAATGTTTACTACCGATTTTTGGGAGTATCACTCAGAGGTGTTCATAAGCAGGCCTACACACCTACTCCAATTATTTGCCTGTGAACAATTGGTGTACTCCACGCACTACAGACTCCCGCCACCAGAGGAACCTCAACCCATAGATTGGGAAAAACTCAAAGCAGATCTTGCAAGAGGTATCCACATTTCAGAGCACACCCTCGCTTAGGACCTCCTACAAAATTATATCCGACAAACCCCGCAACAAGGTTCTATTGAGGACGACAGAAGCGAGAGGGAGGGGCGTGTTGGCAGTAGCCAGAGGCACAGACGACACGGAAGCATGTAAAGGTGGATCACAATGAAGTAATGGGGAGCCAGACATATTACTTTTTCAAAAGAAATATGTTTTATATGTTTTATATTACTTGTTCAAAAAACTCCCAACAGTGATTTTCATCACTCTTGTACCATATGTAACATAGATAACCAATTTTATAATTCATAGCTCCATTTTGTGCAAGTCGAGGAGTCCTCGAGCTTGAGGAGCTTAGGTAGAACAAGCCTACCAATTTTGGTTATTTTTAGACCTCGTTTAGACCTTCAAATAGCATCTAGAACATATTTTTTAACTATGTCGGTCACTAGATGTGAAACCAGTCAAAACTAGTCTAAAAACTATAAAGAGAGCTAGAGAGCTCATTTTTTAGGTTGGCTGGTGTGAGCCTAGAGCTATTTTTGAGCTTGTAAATGAGATCTTGAGTAATAGAGTCTATTTTCCTACCTTCCATTGTGTCTTGCTTGTCTCATACATGTGTGTGTATGTGCGTGTGCATCTCCATGCTTCTCACCTTCACTCTCACTACATTTCACATTCACGATCTTCATATCACTCCTATCTCTTCCACAAATTGACATTAAGGAGGTGGAGCTTCCTAACGTGGTACTTACCATTTTGCTAGAGCAACAATCGAGTTGCTCCACAAAGCCCATGTTTTTTAAGAAGATTTAATAGTAGATGAAAACTCAGAGAATGAAACAAGAACTAATCAGCACAAACTCGATGCAGGCATCGAGTTAACTTGAAGTTTTGAAGTCATTACCACAATAGGCAAACCATGAAGATGGAGGAGAGAGTCTCATACACAAAACTTCTATTATTTCTTCTCATAACTATGGAAACTCAAAAACTTTACAGGTGCTTTCTTGTTGATATATTTAGGTAGTGATGTGTGTGAGCACACTGGGACCACCGGGGCACTTTTTTCCCTCTTTAGGAGGTTTTTTTTCCGCATCTTGTATATATGCCTATTGCCCTAATGGGCTACTTATCTCTGTACATAATAGTGGTAATACATTCATTATTGTGTGTTGTGCTCCAAGCTTCTTCTGCTTCCTTGTGCTGTTTACGTGCTTGCGCAAACATCTAACTCCAATAATTGGTATCAGAGCATGTCGTCGCTTAATCTAGGGCATCATCGATACCTCTCCAATTGCAGTCTCAGAATCACACGAATTTTGGTGAGCATACTCAGCGTGTTTCCAAGATCAAAACACCTTCGATCTATGGTGTCGAAATCTTGATCTGAGCTCGTTTTGGCCTCCAAATGCACTATCACAGTGCTTGTGCAAGCTATTTCATCCTTTTGTGCCAAATGTATATACCAGTTTCGGTTCGCCAGTATAAGTCTCCAGGTCTAGTGGAATTTGTCTAGGCAAATCTGTTCAACGTTTTGACATACAGTCAATTTTTTGCATCAAGGTATTTTAGTCACCGGCCATAACTGAAAGCAGTGATGTATTCCGTATGTTGGTTGTTGAGGATAAGTTGGATGGTACCAACTACCCGTTATGGGCTTATATGATGCGACATGTACTGGTTGCAAAAGGACTGTGGGACATTGTGGAGGGTGTTGAAAAATGTCATATCACACCTACAACTATTACAACTGTAGGTACTCAAGCTGATGCAGAAGGTGTCAAAGATGATGGTATTCTGCATATTCCTGTTCGTGTTGCGGTTTCTGTTGCACCTACTGCAAAGAAAATTTGTTGGGATGGCAGAGATGCCCAGGCACATGCATTGATAGCTTTGTCTGTCAAACGTACCATTATTCCTCACATTCACTCTTGCAGAACAGCTAAGGATGCTTGGGATACACTTACCACATTGTACCAAGCTAGGAATGAGGCTCGTGTTGCTTACCTCCGAAAACAGTTGGAGAGTGAGCACATGAATGAAAATGATTCTATGGATAGTTTTCTGACAAATATCAAAGACTTGAAGGAATAGTTGATTTTTGCTGATGAGATTATACCAAATAGCTCACTTGTATAGACCGTTCTGAATGGTCTTCGTGATTTATATCAGAGTTTTGCTTCTACTCTTCAATTGATGATGAAAGGCAATCCAAATGCCTTGTCTTTTGAGGAGTTAGTCTTTGTTCTGTTGTAGGAGGATCAGTCCAGGTAGAACAGGTCCATTATGCATGTTGCACATCAAGCTTTCCTGGCTAGTCAAAAGGGCAAAGGAAAATGGATCTCTTCAAGTAGTAAGCAGAAATCTTCTAATTCTGCACAATCGAAGAGGGAAGACAAAGATGAAAAGAAATCAAAAAAGCAGAAATTGTTTTGCAAGTATTGTGAAGGAAATGATCATATCATAAGAACTTTCCAAAATTGGCCTTCTCATGAGCAGTGCATATCTGCAGTAGACTCAGATGTTTGGTACTTTGACAGTGGGGCGACCAAACATATTACCTCGCACCGTAGTTTCTTCTCTTCACTCGAGCCTACCCCTACAGGGAATACTGTTACATGTACCAAAAACTCCTCTTATCCTGTTATGGGAGTTGGTAAGATCATTTTGGCTACTCCTCATGGTAGTTCTTTCACTTTGTGAGATGCTTTGTTTGTGCCATGGATCAAGAAAAATATGTTATCAGTTTCTGCATTAGCCAAGTTTGGCTTGGTTGTGAAATTTGTTGATGAGAGATGTACAGTTCATGATTTGTCAAATGGAGACGTGATTATTGCTTCTGGCATTTTATGTCATGGGTTGTATAAGCTCATAGACTATGAAAGATCTGTAAATGATTCGGCATGTGCAGTACATGATTCTCAAGCTATGTTAGATGCAAAGCTTTGGCATGCACACTTTGGTCATCTGAATTTTGCTAGTTTGATATGCCTGCAGAAATCTGAAATGATGTCCTCTTTGCCCAAACTTAAGGCACCTAGAAAACATGTTTGTGAAGGGTGTATTTTGGGCAAAATGTAGCATTCGTCCTTTCCAAAAGATGGTTCAGTTCGGGCTACTCAGAAATTATAGCTTGTACATAGTGGTACCTATGGTCCTATGAAGACACCTTCTTTTGGAAATTATCTTTACTTCATGACTTTCATCAATGATTTTGAGGCATGCATGGGTATATCCAATGAAGGAAAAGTCTGAGGTATTCATGTGCTTCAAACAGTTTTTGGTTTTGGCTGAAAATGTGTCAGCATGTAAAATGGGAACCCTCCGTTCTCATCGAGGGGGGGAATATATGTCTTCTGATTTTAATGCATTCTGGTTGAACATGGTATAAAACACCAGTGTTGAGTGCCATATACACCTCAATAGAATGGAGTTGCTGAACAAAAGAATAGATCACTCATGGAGATGGTGAGGTATATGATCAAGAGTCAGGATTTACCACATAGTTTCTGGCTTAAGGCTGTCATGTGTGCAACATATGTACTTAACACGTGTCCCACTAAAGCGCTACAGTCTATCACTCCCTATGAGGCTTGGCATGATTGCGAGCCATCTGTTGCTCATTTGCATGTTTTTTGTTGTCTGGCATATGCATTAGTGCTTGAACAACATCACTGAAAATTGGATGATAAAGCAGTAAAATGTATTTTTGTTGGGTACAGTTCTGAAAGTAAAGGCTATCGTTTGTATCATCCATAGACTAAACATATTCTAGTTAGCGGTGATGTTGTTTTTGTGGGAGATGATATTCATCCATTGCTTTCATGTACTAAGGAGACATTTGTTAGCTCCAAAGACATCTATGATACATTGCTACCTCTTTTTACAGGTGGACAATCTAGTGCTGGTCCTAATGAGGCAACTTCTCAACCTTTGTAGGTTTCATGTGATGATGCAAATAATCCCATTTCTGATGCAGATTTACATGATGCACTTGTTGATGAAAGAACTGATATTGAGGAGGCAAAAACTATGCCAAACTGGTTGGTGTAGACTTTGCATGACAGCAAATAAGATGCACCTCTATCATATCGTACTCGTTCAAGCTCTCATAGTGCCTCTTTTGCATCAGATTGCTATGTTATGGCTGCATCTAATCTCTGTGATGAGAATGAGCTTGTTTCATTTGATGAAGCACAAAATTCAGAAATTTGGATGGCTGCTATGCAATTTGAATATGATGTTATGATAAAGAATGGTACTTGTTCTTTATGTGACTTTCCTCATGGCAAGAAGGCCATTGGTACTAAGTGGGTATACAAGCTGAAGTGTAAGCCTGATGATACAGTTGATAGGTATAAGGTTAGGCTTGTTGCAAAGGGTTATGCACAGGAAAAAGGCATTGGTTTCGATGAAACCTTTGCTCCTACTTGCTGTATGATTACTGTTTGTAGCATATGTGCACTTGCAACTCATCATGGTTGGAATGTACATCAGCTGGACATTAAAACATCATTTTTGAATGGTGACTTGCATGAAGAGGTGTATGTTTTTCAGCCTCATGGCTTTGTGCAGAAAGGGCATGAAAACCAAGTGTGTAGGTTAAAGAAGGCATTATATGGTTTGAAGCAAGCACCACGTGCTTGGTATGAAAAGATACATGCCTATCTGGTTGCACATGGTTTTGAGAACTGTTAGGTCGCCGGAATTGGATTGTATTTTTCATATATCGCATGCACCGAAAAGGCGTAGGGAATAGTTGTAACTTTTTATCCATTAATGAAAGGGCATTACGGTGATTACGGTGATTCTTTGGCAAGGAGAGATGGGTTCTCCGGACTGTCTGTCTAGGCGACTGTGCCGAGAAGATCGTCTGCAGATTTGCAGAATTCCATGAGTACTGTATTCTGTTTGTTGAATTGCAGTATTAAGTATTAACACATTAATGTTACATTCACATTAATAAGTCTGTGTGACTGTGTTATTGTTAAATCGCGCGATAAGTTTACTGTGTAAAGATAATCGTAACCGAAAAATAGTAACGGTGTAGCGGAAGTTGTTGCCTTGGAAGTATAGTTACTGCTTAGTTGAATAGTTAATTTGGGAAAATTAAATAAAGGGCCTCTGCACTGTCAGACCCCTAACCATCCCCAAGAACCCGAAACGAGATTAAAAGCGACTTGACAGAAGTGCTTTTAACACTAGCGTCGTCTGTGGGAAGATGGAAAATTGGGAATAATCAGTAAGGGAAGAGCAGCACGCAAGGCAAGTAGTGGAGAATAGTAACCGCTAATTGAAGAAGTGATATATGTTGGTTACTCGTTTCGGCGAATCCTATCCAAAGTATAGGAGAGATCAACATCACTGGGTAGTTCCAAATCTACTATGGACACCCCCAGGTGGTAGAAGTGCAGGCCAGTTAAGTCCAGTTGCAGAAGGATCAGAGCCAGTCAGTAGTGATTCCGGTGCTAGTTCGGTGACACATGATGAGATTTCGGTAAATTCCGATATGAATCCGGTACTTTCTGGAGAAGGTACAGTGACGTCTGGCTGTACAGAGACACAGTGCGGAGTTAGTCCGACACTATCTGGTCAGAATTCGACCATTTTCGGTGATAAAGTTGTGTTACCAAGTGAGACCGTTTCCGGTGAAAGGGTAACCTGGTTGAGTGAAAGTTCAACAAGTTTCGGTGGAAGTTCGGTACCTTTTGGTGGGAAATTGAAGTTTTTCGGTGATAGTGCGGTGCTCCCTGGTGGAGCCTTATTACATTCACCACTTTTCAGGATAAGCCTACCTAATTTCGATACCAAAGTTGAGGAAAGGCTACTTGATTTGGAGTTAAGTAAGAGATTCAACAACATTTTTAAACCGGAAGGTGAGCAGGTTGATAACAACAATACTACCCACAATAGCACCATGAGTGGTTCATAGTCACAGCAGTAAACACCCCCACAGCCGCAACCGCAGTTTCAGCAGCAGCAACAGCAGTAGCCACAACCAATTATTCCACCTCGACCGGTTCCGACCGGGGTGACATATACAAAATTCGGTGGATTTTCGAGGGATGACCTCGACACACATGTTCGCACATTCGAGATCCGCTATGTAGTGTTGAATCATCCACCGGATCCGGCGTACAAGGCCATCGTATTTCAGGCCACATTGGTTAATGAAGTAGCAAGGTGGTTGACTGAATATGATATTAATCATTTCGGTAACTATGATGATGTGAGAGATGCGTTCTTATAGAGGTTTTGTTTGAAGAAGAACCCTATAGAAATCTTTGACTATTTGCAGAACAATCGACAAAAACCACACTAGAGTGTCCAGGAGTATGTGACACTATTTAGAACTCACTTGAGGCAGCTGCCTCCGGCACATGCCAATCTACGAGATGATGTCATAACACAATGGTTCATTAACGGACTGAATCCATAGTTAAGACAAATCATGATCATTCGCTGTGTGGGCGGAATGACATTGGACACTGTAATTGCGATGGCCTTACAGTTGGAGCACAAAGTTGGAGGTTTTACGGAGGACATGGAATGGTTGAAAGCAAGTAAGAACGTAGCTGATGATCCGTCCAAACAGGTGTATTGTACTAAGTGCAAGAATCTCGGTCACACTAGTTCAACATGTGCCCTCAACCAGATGTATTGTGCCATCTGTAACACAACATGACACTCAATAGAAACCTGTGCATATAATGCAAAGGTGCAGGGTAGAGCGGCTGTAAACGCTATAATACAGGAACCAGGTCAGCAAGCCACCCATTACGTGCCACCACAATTGCGACCCAACCAGCAGCAGGGATATAGGAACTATCGAGGACCACGAAGTAACAACTTTAATCAAAATCGATGGCAGGCAGGTATATCGGTGGAAGGTACTTCCCTCCCACCCCCTCGGTGCCATTTTTGTGGCGAGGTTGGCCATATTCGTAGATTTTGCAAGGAAGCAGTAGAGTACGACAAAAGGAAGAAGGAACGACAAAATCCGATGACTAACATGGTTTATATTTCCCCAGTTGAGTCACAAGCAGCCGTAGTTCAGACAAGATCAGGTAAACAGTTGCAACCAGAAGTTGAAGTTTTCGAGCTTGGAATTCGTTGGCAGCAGCGGATGTTTGCAAAGGCTAGTCAATAGACAGCTAAGGAGCCGGCTGTGTTTCCTGATCCAATTCCGGTAACACAGGTCCCTTTGCCACAGGCAAGATCGAATGAATAGAATTCTGCCCCAACAACATTAGAATCACCACTAGAATCGGTGATAACCACAGCCCAAACAGATCAGGTATGGGACGTCCTATCTAAAGCTTCAATCACACTCCCTTTGGGACAATTGCTCGCCTTAGTTCCAGGAGTAAGATAGCAATTCCAACAGCAGGTTAGTCTCGGACCTTCATGTACTCCGGTGACTACGACCATACAACCGGAGATGGATTCTACGGTGGATCATTCAGTCCCACTGATCATCGTGTGGTATAAAAACCAGAAGATTACCCAAGTTTTAATTGATGGCGGGTCTAGTGTGAATATTGCAACAGCTGCACTCTGTAAGAAACTGGGTTGGACCCAAATTGAACCAGTGCAGTTCTTTGTGCGAATGGCAGACCAATCACGAGTCCATCCAGTGGGCTTAGTACGTAACATCCCAATAACCCCGCACAGAACCACATTTAAAATGACTTTTGTAGTCCTGGAGCTACCCGAATCTAGCCTCGACTACAACTTACTCTTCGGTTGAGCATGGCTAAAGCAAGCCAAAGTCGTACAGGATTGGTCAGCTCAAGCGTTAATTTTCAAAGACAATCATCGGAAATATGTAGTTAAATTGGATGCTATGCAACCTTGTGATCTTCATGCACGACCATATGTAGCGGAGCCAGCCCATATCTGATGATGAGGAGGAGGCTTGCCCTTAAAACCAATAAGGACCTCATCTCATTAGGTATTGTAGACTTACAGTCGGTAGTAGATACCTGGAGTCCGACAGCTTGTACGATCGTGCCACTGACCGACGAAGTAGCAGCAGATGCCAATATAATTATGGATGAATCGACCTTACAACAATTGTTGCAGCCAGCTGATGACTTGGCAAGGCCTCGACAGTTTTATGTATCGGAGGATCAGTTGGTAACATACAATTTGGGAGATACGGTCCACCCGAGGCCAGTCAAAATTAGGGCCGGATTAGTAGAGAAATTCCAAGAAGATTTGGTACAACTCCCACGTGAATTCGCAGACGTCTTCGCTTGGGATTACAGAGACATGAAGGGCCTTGACCCATGGATTTATCAACATAGAGTGGTACTAAAACCCGATGTGAGTCCTATCAAACAACCTAGTTATAGGATGAACCCTAATTATGCGGCACAGGTGAAGGCTGAACTTGATCGTTTATTGAAGGTGGGATTTATTGTACCAATTGAGCATGCTGAGTGGATATCACCAATAGTGATAGTGCCGAAGAAAAATAAACAGTTACGCATTTATGTTGATTATCGAAAACTTAACGCAGCCACCGTACCGGATCCGTTCCCTCTCCCCTTTCTAGATACAATGCTCGACAGGGTAGCAAGTCATGAAATGTATTCTTTTCTGGATGGCTACAGTGGATATAATCAAGTGAGGATGGAAGAACAGGATATCCCGAAGACAGCTTTTATCACGAACTGGGATGTCTATGCTTACACCGTAATGTGGTTCGGTTTACGGATGCCCCGAGTACATTCCAAAGATGTATGCAGGAAGTCTTTTCACCTTACTTGACCATGTTTATGCAAGTATATTTGGATGATTCTTCCTTATTTGGTGCCACTTCGGCGCACCTGTATCATTTACGAATCCCACTCCATAACTAAGATCAAGTCTTGTTAGTGTAGCATAAATCAAACTACCCACAAGAGATTGATACTTCCTCATATCTTTGTATTCTGCACCATCATATTTACTGAGTTTATGATTAACTTCAAGTAGAGTTGAAGCTTCTCTGCAGTTTTCCATACCAAACTTCTTCAATAGGTTCAGAAGATACCTTTCTTACGATACATATATGCCATGATCTCTATAAGTGACTTCCATACCAAGAAAGTATGATAACTTTGCTAGGTCAGTGATCTTGAATTCTTTATCAAGTAATCTCTTTACCTCTTTAATTCCTTCATCTGAAGTAGTTGTGATTAAAATGTCATCTACATAAACACAAATGTAGATTGTACCTTCCTCTGTTCTTTTCAGGAGTAGACTTGAATCTGCTTTTGAACTTTGATATCCAAGGTCATTGAGATACTTCACCAGTCTATAGTTCCATGCTCCTGGAGATTGCTTCAATCCATACAGTGCTCTTCTCAATCTGCAGATGAAACTCGGATACCTAGAATCTATAAACCCTTGAGGTTGCTCCTTGTATACCTCATCTGATATGTATCCATTCAAAAATGCATTCTTTATATCCAGTTGACTCAGAGTCCATCCTTTTGAAGCTCTTATAGCAATGATTGTCCTTATAGTTGGCATCTTAGCTAAAGTACTAAATGTCTCATCATAATCTATGCCATAAATTTGGGCATAGCCTTTCACCACCAATCTGGCTTTGTATCTGGTTATACTTCCATCTGCACGCTTCTTTACTCTATAAACCCATTTATTTTCAATTACATTGTTCTCCTCTATTGCATTGAATTCTTCCTTCATTGCTTCTTACCTTTTGCTTCATCATAACTCCAAGGTTCTTCATCATCTTTTACCATATATGCATAGTTATTATGAGTTATGTAAGAAGTATCATAAGAATACCTTTCTGGTTGCCTTCTTGTCCTACTTGACCTCCTTGGTTCACATTCTTCATATTTGTCTGGATACACCTCTTCATCAAATATATGAGCTTCTTCATTTCTTCTTGTTAATCCACTTATGGATGTACTTGCTTGCATATACTCTTCATCTCCATTCACCTGCACACTTGATTTTCCTTTCTCACATCTTCTTACCTCTTCTTCAAATTCTTCAACTGTATGACTTTGATTTGCATACCAACTTTTCTGTTCATCAAATGTAACATCTCTAAAAATAAGAAATTGTTTGGTTAAAGGATTCCACAACCTGTAACCCATCTCCTTTTCCTCATAACCAATGAACAAATATTTTTCTATCGTTGGTTCAAGTTTATGTCTAAGTTGTGATGGCACATAAAAATATGCAATTGATCCAAACACTTTACAATGCTCTAGTGTTGGTTTCTTGTTGGTGCAAGTCAATCACCAATTAATGTTTTGGATAAAGACTTGAAGTGAAAGAATGAAGAAAAGATCAAAAATTGAAGATTGAAGATAAAGCATGTTCAGGAAATGAAGACTTGTATACATATGTACCTTAATTTATAGTTAGCTCACTTATACCTTTTGTATGGTCATGAGCTTGTACATATATGCCTATAGATATACAAGTAAAAAGTCGGGGAAAGTATGAGAGAGCATGTGAAGAGAAGAATTAGAAGTTAGAATAGTCATTTAGACACTTTTAGAAGTGAAGAGATCTCTCTCATCATTCATATGTAAAAATTCTTAGGGATGAAGAAATATTGCACCCGATCTCTCCCTGAGTAATCCTTCTATGTTTAATCTTTTGTGAAATGCTTTTGTACAAGTCTAATTCTATAGCTGACTGACCTCTGTACAAGTTTTTAGATCCTAATTGTGATGAGGCTAAGAGAATTGAGAGTAGGAACATTTACATGTGTAAATGTGAAGAAGTGAAGTTGCAACAGACGTAAAATTTGATGCTAATGTTTTGGTCAGTTATCCTTCCACAGTGTAAAGTTTTGAGCAAAAAAGGAATCATTCTTTAAGTTGGAAGGTAAGCTAATTATGGCTAAAATAATTTGAATAAATAAGTTATACTTTGAGAGAACTATGCTTTAGAAGTTACAGGTGTCAAAGTCAACTGTAGAAAAGTACAATTTTACACATAGGTGAATTGTGAGGATCATTTCTCAAGATCTACTGAATCTTTTGAGATTATTTAAATTGGACAAGGTGCACAATCTATAGACAACACCTCGTGCAAAGTTTTATAAAAAACTTTACACATTTGATCAGTCAATGAGTGAATTATGTGCAGCAGACTTTTTGAGTATTAACTCTCTTCACAGTTTGTTCAAGATTTTGATAATTGAGTATTGATCCTCCAAATTGATAAAGGTTTTGAGTTGTTCTTGATATAGAGGTGCTCTAAAATCAAGAATAGCTTTTTCTTTTGGAGATTAACACTCTCCATCAGTGGTATCAGAGTAGGAATCATCAAAATTGAAGAAAGGAGGACCACGATTGCTGCAGTCATACAAAAATCAACACTTGAAGGTTCAGAAGGTGAAATTTTCAAGTGAAATCTTGAGAAGGAGACCTGAAGCTATCAAGAAGATCAAAAGGAACTTCATTCGAAGTAAAGATACACTTGTTCCAGGTTGAAGAATTTAATACACAGGTGAAGAAAGGATGGGAGATTCTCTTCAGATAGAGAAATTGGATAGAGAAAACTATCCAGCATGGTCAACGAGGATGGAATCTCATTTCATGAGCAAAGACCTGATAGGTTACATCACAGGTGAAGAAGAAAAACCACAATTGAGAGATCCTAGTGTTCCAACTAAGGATGAACTTTCAGATTTGAAGACTTGGATGAAGAGAGATGATCAAGCAAGGAGCATTATCTACATGGGAGTCAATGACTACTTGCTACCTCATATTAGAGGTCTTGAAAGTGCAAGTGATATATGGAATGCTTTGGAGGAGCATTTCCAAAACACTAAAAAGTCAAGGAAGGCATCTTTGTGGGTAGAGTTTACCACATTCAAGAAGAAGGCCTCTCAATCCAATTCTGATTATGTAACAAGAATGAAGGACATTGCATATGCATTAGGAGCAGTTGATGAAGATATTGAGGAGGATAAATTGGTAAGGCAGATCCTCACAGGTTTGAGAGGAGATGAGAAATGGAAGCCATTCATTTTTTCTACTCAATTGTCACTAGATCATTTCACTCCTGATTTAAATCAGTTGCTAGGACACATGCTAACTTTTGAGCAGGATGTCAAAGGTGATGGTGATAAGAGTGAAGGTCAAGCAATGTATTCAAAGGATAAGAAGAAGAATAGCAAAGGCAAGCAACAAGCAAATGAAGATGAAGGTACAACTAGCCAAGCCAACTTTCTAAGAGGAAGAGGAGGTGGCAAAGGTAGAGGAAGAGGCAGAAGCAATAAAGATGGAGCCAAAGCTTGTTGGATTTGTGGTAAGAAAAATCACTTAGCTCATGATTGTTGGCATAATAATGAGAATAATGGAGGATATAATCAAAACTTTAATTCAAGAGGAAGAGGTGGCAGAAATCAAAGAGGTAATTTCAGAGGTAGAGGTATTAGAGGTTACTTTGGAAGAAATGCAGGTAGAGGTTTCCAAAGTCAATCCTACAACAATACCTACTACAATTATGCTTCAGATCAAAAGGAGGATTCAACCTTGATTATGAATGCAACTTGTGAAAGACAAAGTGAAGATCAAAGAGTCTTCTACATTGACTCAGGGTGTAGCAATCATCTGAGTGGTAACATAGCCTTGATGACTGATTTGGAGAATAAGGTAACTAATCATGTAGTTCAAACAGGTGATAACACAGCACAATGTGAAGTCAATTGGATCAATGAAGGCCAAGGATGGAAGTACTCTTCTGAGTAAGGTCTTGTATGTTCCTACAATTCCAAAGAATCTGATAAGTGTAGGACAAATTGTTGAAAAAGGTTATGAAGTAAGGTTCATTAATGATGGAGTTTTTCTGGAAGACCCTAGCAAAGGGTATAAACAAATTGTTTCAGGGAAGAAGGAAGGAAGACTTTTCACATTGAAGATTCAAGGTAATGTTGGTCATGCCCTGCTCACTTATGGAGGACATAAGATCTTTGAGTTAGATCTTTGGCATAAGAGGCTTGGACATTTCAATGAAAGAGGTATTAAAGATATGGTCAACAATGGTTCAATGCTTGGATTGCCTGATGTTGCAGGTCAACATATGACATACATATGTGAGGCATGTCAATTAGGTAAGGCTCATAAGCAATCTTATTCTAAGCATGGTTTCATGTATTCAGAGAAGCTTGAATTGGTACAGACAGATGTCTGGGGACCATCAAAGGATTTCAGTATAAATGGTTCAAGATATTATGTGATTTATGTTGATGATGCCACCAGATGGATCACTATCTATGTGATCAAAGATAAATCAGAGGTATTTAATACATTCAAACATTATCATGTGTATGTAGAAAGAATCAGAGGTCAAAAGTTGAAGAGACTAAGGTCAGATGGAGGGGGAGAGTATTTCTCTAATGAGTTCAGTGATTACTTATGGAATGCAGGTATAAAAAGGGAAGTTACTTGCAGGTACTCTCCTCAACAAAATGGTGTAGCAAAAAGAAGGAATATAACTCTTGTTGAGTTTGCAAGATCCAGGATGAAGGAGAAAAATTGCCAAATTATTTGTGGGCTGAGGCTGTAAATACAGCTACATATTTGGTCAATAGATTACCATGTAAATCTTTGCAATGTATGACACCATATGAGGCATGGTGGGGTAATAGACCTACCTTAGATCATTACAAAGTATTTGGATGTTTGGCTTATGCATATGTGCCATCTCAGTTGAGGCATAAATTGGAACCTAAAGCTAAAAAGTATGTGTTCATTGGATATGATGACAAGAAGATGGGTTATAGGTTGTGGATTACATCCACAAAGCAATTTATTGTATCAAAGGATGTTAAATTTGATGAGCAAGGTACTTGGTTTGCAAGAACAATCAATAGTCATGCAAGTGATGAAGAAATTGTGCATCAAAAAAAAGGTAAATCAAAGGTTCAGATATTTGATGAAGAATAGAACAATGAAGTACAAGTTGAAGTTGAAGAAGTGCCAAGATTTGATCCAGAATGTGATGAACCAGAAACTTCAAAAAGTGGAGAACTCAGAAGGTCATCAAGACACAAATGGCTTTTTTTACTACTAAATACTACGCTTACATGGTGAAAGAAGATGAAGACCCTTCTACATATGAAGAGGCAAAAGGTAAGGAAAACTGGGAGAAAGATATGTAGGAAGAGTATGATGCATTAATAGAAAATGAGACTTGGGATTTGGTTCCTAAACCAAATAGTCAGAAGATCATTGGATGCAAATGGGTATACAAAACCAAGAGGTATGCAGATGGAAGTGTGTCTAGGTATAAAGCTAGACTTGTTGTGAAAGGGTATGCCCAAATATATGGTACAGATTATGATGAGACCTATAGTCTTGTGGCAAAAATGACAACCATCAGAACACTCATAGCCATTGATGCATGTAAAGGTTGGAGATTATGTCAATTAGATGTGAAAAATGCTTCTTAAATGGTTATATCTCAGATGATGTTTTCATGGAGCAACTAGAAGGATTCAAAGATAAAAGGTTATCAGAATATGTATGTAAGCTTAAGAGAGCTTTGTATGGTTTGAAGCAGGCCCCAAGGGCATGGAATTATAGACTTGTGAAGTTCTTGAAGGAACTTGGTTTTTAAGTATCTAAAGCAAATAGTAGCTTGCTTGTCAAAGCAATTGATGATGGGTTCATTTACATGTGCATATATGTTGATGACATAATTCTTATAGGTACATATGAGAAGGGCATACAAAGTCTCAAGAAGCAAATGGAGAAAGAGTTCAAGATTAGTGACTTGGAAGACTTGTCATATTTCTTGGGCATGGAGATTTCATACACTGAACATGGAACAGCGAGTCGTAACAAACGAGAACTATGTCGTAAAAAGAGAACACTTACGTCAAAAATTACATGTTTTCACCTCATTTTTGGAATTCCTTTACACCAGTATACATATATTACAAAAATGAGGTGAAAACAAGTAATTTTTGACATTTTTTGTCATTTTCTCAAAAAAAAATGAGCTCAAAATGTAGTCAAAATTTCACTATATTAGGCATTGACGTGTCCCAAAATGTATATGATAAGACATTGACATGTCCAAAATCTATATGCTAAGACATTGACATGTCTAAAATATATATAAGAATGTAGAAGTCAATAGTTTTTACACAAAAATAACATTTTAGACATATCTTTAATGGGTGGATATCTGATTGTTATTCAAAATTGCTACAAAACATGGTTTCATTAACCAAACTACTTTGAGGCATTTACATAAGCACTAAAAATGTCTGAGAGCTTCAATGCAACTCACAACTTTGTCGATCTATGTCTACACCCTCATCATCTGATGCACTTGATTCAGTCTCATACTATTGAGAGCTCTCTTCTTCTTCTTCTATATCCACAAGAGCTCTATCTTCATCCACGTACATACCAAATTATGCAGGATCATGCACAACTCTTCTTGTTTTCCTATGATTTCCTGTACCACATACATCTGGAAGCTTTTGTTTTATCATGTTGATGGTTGCTTTCCTCAAGTGACCAGTTTTTGTCAAGGAAAAATCATAAACAAGAATATCTACATCATCCATTTTAAGAGTGGATGTGCTTCGAATATTCTTTTTCCTTTTTGAACCTGTTCGTTTAGCATCACACACCATTTCTAAGTTATATTTACCTGTGAATGCATTACTACTTTTAGTGTAATACCAATGCACCACCAAAGCCTCTATTCTTCTCTGATCAATATCTTTAGTTATCTCTAAAACCTTTGCAATCCAAAATGGTCTGGTAGCCTCATCACCATCAGCAAGTACTGCAATAAGCGTTCCAACATTTATCTCTATTAAATTTCCTTGCCATCTTGCTTCTGCCTGTTTTGTCATCCTTGGGCCTACATAAATATTTCTTTCTGGTGGATGTATAAAACTTTGAAGTGCATCTGCATTACATGCTTGGGCCACATTCACGGATCTTTGTGTACAAAAATCCCATGTGAATGGAACATCAACTGGCCAGTGACCTGCAATTGTATACTGTATAATCTCTTCTTGATGATTGAAAAAGTCCTCCCACCAAGATACATCTTGATCTCCAGCATATTTTTTTGCACGCTCAATATGTCTCTTCTTTTCAATGAGTGCATGCATCCAGCTTTTACTTTGATCAACCACACTTCCACATCTTTCTGTATTGTTTTTATCTTCATATGGTGATTGTTCTGCACCATACACTGTTACAGTAGACAAATTAGGCACCTGCAATAAGAATCTGCATCCCTCTGTAGGCTCCCACCCAAGAGAAGATGAATACTGCTTTGCAAATAAAAGGGTTATTTCATCAACCCTCCTCATCAAGAATACATGGTTGAAACTAATATTGTGCAATGGAGCCAAAACCTTAGCACTGTTATCAAGGCCCATTGAGCAAAAGTGCTTAAAGTCATAAATCTGTGTGAGGTGTTGAACTTCTGGTTTTGGAGTATATGCTTCTGAAATCAGCTCAGATAAAATCGGAAGAGTAAAAGCATTGTTACGTGCCAACTTCTTAGAGAAAGTACTGAACATTTGATCAATGTGATCATGAGTGTGGCCAACCAGAAGAAAATTTACCTTAACCTTCTGAAATACCTGTTTTTCAACAAGCATGCTTAAATATCCAAAGACTGTAGAATTTTTATTCTCTCTTGGAGTATTATCTAGTTGCAAATATAGAGTTGGTGGCAAAAGACCCTTCCATGATTGCAAAACACGATGAATGACAGTAACTGTAAGGTTTGGATCATTATGCACATTCGGATATGTGAAGAAAACCTTGGACATTACAGTTCCATTGTATACCAAAGCGCCAACCAAATGCATTTGCACAAGGACTTCATCTCCAATGTCCTTAGGGATGCGATAAAAATGTGACAAACAAGTTTTTTTTTGATCCATACCATCGATCAACAAACACATATAACGCTCCGGATTTCTGAGTGCCTTACTTCGATGATGAATTGCTTTCTTTCTCTCTAATGCTTGACTGTCACGATGGTTGTTAAGAAGGTTTTTAAAATTATGCTTTTCCTGTGGTGTTGTAGCCCCTTTTGCCATGTTTTTCAAAGTGGCACAAACTGAACATTCACCCATTCTAACTTTACGAGGAATAGAAACATTGTTAAACTCCTCCTTCCATAATCGAGTAAAGTGACGATACAACACATACTTCTCATTTCTATTTTCCATGTCTTCTCTATATATTTGAAATACCTCTCGACGAGTAAAGTTATCTGACAAGTGCAACCTTCCAGTTGTAGGCATAACTTCACAATGCAAGCTAAAATAGTTCATCATCCAATTCATTGCATGACGTCCAACAGATCCTTTGGTCCCACCATGGAACGTATCCAAAATGAGATCCCCATTCAAAAACCCTTGTTGAACCCTATGTATTCTAAAATTTCCTACACCCATTGCAATTTTAAATGCAGCCCTACAGCATGGCATCCCTTGAGTAAAGAAATATTCAAAACCAACACGCGTTACTGACATGTTATCCTCAATCATTTGCATGCAAGAAACAAGGTATATATCTTGCCTTTCACTATCTAAATGGAGGAATTTTTCTCTTATGTGCTTTAGTTTCTTCATCCCTAAATTATACAAGCATTTCAAACCACAACAATGCTTCACAATATCCAATGCAATCTGTCTATCTGAAGTAAGAAATTTAAATCTTTTTCGACTTACTTCACGAGACCTTCTTTTAAATCGTAGATTGAGCTTGCTTTGCTTTTTCGTTGCTCCACATGCACTTGAGTCAGAAGGGAGATCAATGGTTGGATCAGATGGGAGATCAAGAGGTGCATTTGTATGAGCAGCATTGCACTGTGAATTGGATAACTTAAATGACTCAACAGAAAACATGGAATCATCAGCACGTTCTAAATCATAGGGATCATCACTTCTCTGGAAAGGCTCAACTGAGAACAATGAATCAATATGAGCAGAGGAAGCTGATGCCCAAGCATCCACTGAAAAGATTGAGCTCGTCTTCACTGAGTTCACAGAAGACTGAAGATGAATGACCTTTTTAAATAAGTAGAAATCCGAGATCAAGTGAAGATATCACATCAAATGTCACATCAAGAAGATATGAAATCAAAAGCTTATTAAAGTACATTAAATAACATAAAACATCAAATTACATCAAATCACTTAATTACTCAAATATACACTAATAAGGGAACCAAAGATTTGATTCACTTTTGATTCAAATGAGAAACACAGTTGATTTCTAACTTCATATGAGTCATTCAGTCTAAGCATTGTGAATGAATCAAAATATATCAAAGTTGTGTTCCAATAGGAATATATAATAAAATTGTTTGGATGAAATTTTACAAGAAGAAATTTTACAACTGGAATATATCCAAGTTGAGTTCCAACTGGAATATGCTATGCCATTGAACACTATACAAGAAGAAATTTTACATTTGGTTAAGATTTCAAGGATTAGGTTTTATTGTGGTCTTGGCTACATATCAAAGAGGTAGATGAAAGTATATTGAAAAAGAATTATGTGTAAAAGAGGCACACAGAAAGTATATTCATACATTGATTTTCCATTTCAACAATGTGTTACAAGATAAATGTGAATATGAACTAAAGTGTGGAGGATAACACTATAAAGATGTCATTAATCTCACAACTTAGACCTAATTTTCTCCCAAGCAACAGACTCTAAGAAAAAACATCTACATGAGATTAGAAATCCTCATGTACATACCATACTGTTGCCATTGAAGTTTAATTTCCATGCAAATGTATATAAATAGTTGCAAGGTTCTGTACTATAATGTTTATTCATAGTGATTTTCCATTTCAACAGTGAGTTACAAGATAAATGTGAATATGAACTAAAGTGTGGAGGGTAATACTATGAAGATGTCATTAGTCTCCCACATTTAACACCACTTTGACTTGATTTTCTCCCAAGAAAGAGATTCTTAGAAACAAATCTCTACATGAGTTTAGACATCCTCATGGACATACCATACTCTTGCCATTGAAATGTAATTTCTATGCAAATGTATATAAATAGTTGTAAGGGTCTATGAATATTTCATTAAAGTGGCTCTGAAACAGCCTATTTGTGTGGGTGCTATTCCCTGGTTAGATAAGTTGACAGATTTAGTTAGCAAGTGGACTCATTCAGTTAGATCCAGTTAGTTTCTGGTTCAAGTTACCCAATTGCCTATAAATACCAGAGGAGGAGATCATTCGCATTTTCAAAATCCACGAGCAAGAGAGAGCAGGAGAGCACAGACAGCCATGGAGCACAGAGGTCAGCATACCAGCAAGCCAAGCCTGATGGAGAAGAAGAATGTTGGCAAAAGTACCAAGAGGTAGACAAAATCATAACTAAAAAAAAGATTCCAAAAAGATTCCCTCTGTATGTCTGTGTAAATTTCTCATTTCTAGGTCTTTATTTTTCTTGCCTCTAGAAATATGGATCCAAAGCATGTACAGGTCGATGCCTGGCATCGACTTTAAGGTGTAAGTCGATGCCAGGCATCGACTTAGGATTGCAAGTCGATGCCAGGCATCGACTTGCAGGAGCAAGTCGATGCCAGGCATCGACTTGGTCCCAAAAAACGATGCCAAGCATCGACCTGCCAGCATCATCATGCACTGAAAAGTCGATGCCAGGCATCGAGTTGGGGGTGCAAGAGTCGATGAATGGCATCCATTTTTGGGCCCAAGTCGATGCCTGGCATCGGCTTTTGGGCCCAAATCGATGCTTGGCATCGACTTTTGTGCCCAAGTCGATGCCAGGCATCGACTTTGTGTTCAAGTCGATGCCAGGCATCGACTTGAGGGTAAAAGTCGATGCCAGGCATCGACTTGGCCCAAAAGTCGATGCCAGGCATCGACTTGGGCCCAAAAATGGATGCCATTCATCGACTCTTGCACCCCCAACTCGATGCCTAGCATCGACTTTCACCCTCAAGTCGATGCCTGGCATCGACTTGCACACAAAGTCGATGCCTGGCATCGACATGCACTTAAACATCGATGCCTGGCATCAACCTGAAGCTCAAAATCCATGCCTTGCATGGACATGGGCTGATATTTCTTATTGCTTGATATTTCCAATTGCTTTCAGGGATGCGGAGTACAAGGATGAAAGGCCCATCAAGAAGCTCAGAGTCACCATGGGCTTTGCTGACCAGCAACGTGACAAAGGCAGTGGTCACCAAGCAAAGGCAAAGAAAATTATTGCACCATTATCCTCTGAGAAGGCCAGCAACCCACTAGGAATATCCTCAGGTGGACAGAGTAGCATTAAAATTCCTATGGAGGATCCAAATATGAAGGAAAGGTCGAGGGAGACAGAGGTCATGAAGACAGATCGTCCACTTCGGGACATGACGAATCTCGAATGGTGCCTTCAGTACGTTGAAGAGAAGAATGCAGTCCTCCTTGTGTTCGCAGGGGCCTATGGCAGAGGAAAGATCACGACAACACAAGGTTTTCAGTATGGCCTTGTTTACAAATTGGATTATGAAGATGAAGATTCTGACAACCTGCTTTTCTTGGTGGAGACATCGAAGGGATTAAGAAATGTCATATGCAAGATGCATTTCTTGTGCCCAGAATGTTGTGTTCCAGAGGAGCTAGCTCAGATATGCAGAGACTCAGTGAATTTCATCAAGGACCTGATGCCATGGATACAAGGCAATATCATGCCAACACAGCACAAGAAGACGACCCCTGTAAAGGCAAGGGGTAAGCAGAGTGTGCAGAAAAAGCCCCAAAAGAAAAAGAAGATAATTGCAGAAGAGGATTTTTCTGACTCAAGCTCTAGCTCTGGGGACATTATTGTTGCACCTGGTGGTGAGCTTGCATCTGGTGTGCTTGGCACTGAGCAGAATAAGATGAGGGAGGACATAGCTAGAAGAAAAGTTGTGAAGAAGGGGCAGTTGTTCCACCTGCCTATTAATATTATCCACAGGCCACCAGTGGATCCAGTCACAGGGAGGAGGCCCCTTGAGATCAGGGAGCCACATAATTTGCATGTCCAAAATCTTAAGAAGAAAATGAAAATTAATCCTCATGCTACTGTTGTGCCATTCCTTGTAATGGTGGATCCGCATGAGTGCAGCTGTGTGGAGGATTTCAATGAGAATTTGTTTGAGGAGTACACTTATTATGTGATTGGAGGTTCACACTCTGCAGAGGCTCGTAGACAGTTAGTGAAGGAGCACCCTACTACATTTTTCTTTAGGTATGCAGAGTGTAAGATATATGCTAGTCTTACAACTGAGGAAGCCAAGCTTCTTGCTTGGGATCACAACAACGATAATGACTACAGGCAGAAAATGTCCTCCATAGAGAGAATTCGGTTCTTCCACCATGAATACAAAGATTGTCTTGTGAAGGAAGCTGGGAGAATACATCCCAATCTACGAAAGCAATGCCTTATTGAGGTTGGAATTGCATTGGATGAGAATAGAAAGTCAGATGCTTTGAGGAAATATGACCCATGGTTTCAACTGGCATTCAGATCAGGTGAGATCTGGGATCTTCAGGATAGAATCTTCACAATGTGGGAGCACAAGGAGGTCAAGGGCCAGAAGCAACGAAAGTCGAGGCCAGACCCACAAATTGATCTGAGGGGAAAGCGAAGGAAAGTTGACCTTTCAATTGAGGAGGCTCCTCAGGACATGAAGCTGACCCCATGGAGGGCCCTTCAAGGAATCAAGGATGATACATTGATCATATCAACTTTGTCAAGGGTAATCTCGAAGGAGTTGAGCCTCGAGGAGATGGTGACTGAGCTCAATAAGTATGTATGTTATTCTCAGATCCTTTTTCCCTCCTCCCATGCTTCTTGTCTAACCTAGTCTCTTTTATATTTATGTGTCTGTAGTCATAAAGTGTACATGAAGATTCAGGAGGTGATGATGAAGAGGCTGGGTTGCTTTTCTTGGACAGAGGTCCAAGCAGACTATCCAACCACATCATCCTACAAAGCCTTATCAGAATATTTCATCCTGTTTCGTGATTGGGTAGATTCTCGTATCAGAATATTTCATACTAAACAATTTAATGCATTGCATGGCATCAACATGGGGGCATAAGTCGATGCCTGGCATCGACTTGGGGGCATAAGTCGATGCCTGGCATCGACTTGCAGCATAAGTCGATGCCTGGTATCGACTTGGGGGCATAAGTCGATGCCTGGCATCGACTTGCAGCATAAGTCGATGCCTGGCATCGACCTGCAACAAAAGTCGATGCCTGGCATCGACCTCGTGGCAAAAGTCGATGCCAGGCATCGACTTAGGTCCCTAGGTCGATGCCAAGCATCGATTTTTAGTAGAAGGTCGATGCCTAGCATCCACCCCAACAAGAAATCGATGCCATACATCCGTTCTTTATGTTCTGTTTGTTGTACTGAAGAGCTCTTCTAATTGTTTTTCCAATTTGTTCTGCAGAAACCAAGGAAAAGTAAGTCTACAGAGGTACTAGATGATTGCCCCCCTGCATTCCTTGCTCACATTCAAAGAGCAAGGCATGAGAAATCTAGACTGAAAGCGAAGGAGATGGATTTTGATGATGAACCCGATCTTAAATGTTTCTCCAATCCCCTAGACCCCCTTAGGCCTGTATATTACAATGTGTTCTGTAGTGATGTAAATAATATTTGTTCTGTTGTGCCTAGAAAACATTTCTCCCTTCTCATAGCGGACATACCCTATGGATTTAGGATGTTAGGATCAGTTAATGATGATGAACCCTTCAAACACCCTCAGATTCAGAAGATGGTCACTGATTTTGCAGAGTTGACTATGTCTCCTCTTTGGAGGATAGTAATTTTCCATAGCAGAGACCAGTCTTTCTCTGTTTCAACTGCTCTGAAGGCAAGATGTCATGCTGTGGAATGCCTCACTTGGTAAGTAATCTTCTTTCTATCTCCATGGCTTTCATGATGCCCTATGTGACTCATAGTTCTTTTTTGCAGGGTGAAGACAAACGTAAATCACACTCCTTTGCATCGGTTTGTGAGTGCCACTGAATGCATTACAGTGGGCTATTATGATGAAGTAAGCAAAAGGAGAGTCAGGGAGCATTGCAATGAGAATGGGATCTCAAATGTGCTCATGTTCCCAGCCGTTACCAAGAAACTTCGTCATGTAGCTGGGGACATGACATTGGTTAACCCTTATCAGAAGCCACAAAAACTCATAATGAGATTGCTTCAGCTATTTTCCAATGATGATGACTGGGTCCTAGACCTTTTTTCGGGCACAGGTAATTTCAATTTTCACAATTTTCATTAGTCATTGTTGATTGAAGCCTCTAAGAGGTTTTCTGCTGTTTCAGGAACGACTCTGGCTTGCTCCTTAAAGATGTTCAGGCACTGCATAGCTGTGGAGAAGGATGATGCTCAAGTGAGCTTCATTAGAATGAGAATCAATGGGCTGAATGAATGCCCAGATGAAGACCAAGAGGTTGGAAGGAAGCACATTGCAGATACGGAGAGATTCCAAGCAGCTTCAAGGGAGCCTGTTCCCCCACTTGCAGATGAACCTGGGGACATGGCTGACCTTGAAGAGCCAATCTTGGAGCAAGAGAGGCAAGATAGGTGTTCTAATGTGCCAGAGGATACCAATACCCTAGAGCCTGAGGAAAGCTATGATCAGCTTCTATTGTAGATTCACATAACTCTTGTAAAACACATGAAATGTAAAATATCATTTTAATGGAAATATAATTTGGAGTTCTGCTTCCACTTCGTGTTCAGCTTGATTTATCTTGAGCATTTCTCTGATCATGTGTGAATGTTTCTTAGTATAATTTTGTTGAATATTATCTTCTCTTGGGAATGCTTTTGTGAAGTGTATTTCATATTCTGTTAATATGGCCAGGCATTCAATGGGGATCTTAACCATACAAAGGGGATGATCTTAATTGCCTTGTTAAAATGCTCTGATTTTTACAACACATGTTCTCTAACTTTCGAGTAACTCTTAATTAGCTATCTTCTGTGGTTGTTGAGGTTATAGATGTAATGAAGGAGCTTCGCGAATTCTTACATGTACCTTTTCAACTCTAATCTATTGTCCAAGATCATGATGTGGGATTCTTGGTCATGCTCAACAACTAGTTTTCATGGCAGCAAGAATTTTAGTATATCTATCTTGACTACTTGGGATATGAGATCAAGCTTCTAAAGACAATATTTACAAGCAAGATTCGTGATGCTTTCTAGATATTGTAAAATGCCCACTTTTTTGCTTCATATAATGGTATTTAGGTAAAAAGAAAAAGAGAACATGTCTTTGTTCTCCTTTGTTGTGACTCAGTGTTATGGAGTGTATGTTACTCAAGAAAGGTATTTGAAGAACTTGTTGATCAAGTTTAAAATGGATGATTGTAGGGTAGCATCTACTCCAATGGAGGTGAATCACAAATTGAGCAGATATGGAGGAGAAGAATTCAAGGATATGAAGCTATATCAAAGTTTGGTTGGTAGTTTAATCTATGCAACCCTGACTAGGCCTGATTTATCATATGCTGTTGGAGTATTGTCTCAATTCATGCATTGTCCTAGGAAAGATCATTGGATTGCAGGACAAAGAGTGTTGAGATATATTAATGATACACTCAAGGAAGGTTTGTATTATGGTTTTACTCAAGGAAGGTTTGTATTATGGTTTTACTCAAGGAAGGTATTATTATGGTTTTACTTGGAACACTTAAGAAAGGTATTTCAAGTGCATGCTAAGGGAAAATTCACTCTTTGCTAAGGAATCAAAGTGTGAATTTTTCAAGACAGAGGTTAGATACCTTGGGCATATAGTCTCCCACGATGGAATCTAGATGCATCCCGAAAAAGTAAGGGCTATTATGGAATGGCCACATACAAGGAACCTGGAAGAGTTGCAGATCTTCCTAGGTTTATCAGGTTTCTATCGAAGATTCATTAAGAATTATGCCAAAATTGTTGTCCCGATGACCGAACAGCTTAAAGGGAAAGGGAAAGCCTTTCATTGGGGAGACAAACAGAACCAAAGTATGGAGAAATTGAAAGTAGCAATTGCTATAGCTCCACTTTTACATATAGCAGATCCCAACAAACCCTTTGTGGTTGAGACTCACACGAGTTATTTTGCCATAGGAGTGGTTTTCGTACAGGATGGTCGACCAGTAGCTTTTGAGAGAAAGAAACTAGAACCGGCTCAGAAGAACTACTCCGTCTATGAGGAGTTGTATGCAATTGTCCATGCTTTGAAGAAGCGGCATCATTATTTATATGGTGCCAAAGTTACAATAATGTTTGATCAAGAGAGCATCAAGTGGCTCTCTAATCCGACCTACCTTAAAGGTCGTAAGGCCCGTGGGGCAGAGACCCTTCAGAAGTTTGATTATGAGCTTAGGTATAGGAAGGAAAAGTTTAATGTAGTGGCTGATTCACTTAGCCACATGCCTATGCTCAATGGAGTGTCTTACTCATATCACTAGTGAGCTATTTGAGTCCATTAGAGGGAAATGTAGGCTTGATCCTGCACATTCTGAGACTTGGGAAGCCATAGAGAATGGGGATCGTGATATACGGGTTTCCAGTGAGGAAGGAGTATCGACGGGTACTCAAGAAGGATTCAAGTGGAAGAATTACAGTGTCCATGATGGATATCTGTTATATAAAGGTAAGGTGTGTGTCCCTAGAGATTTTGAGATGAGACGGCATATTTTATATGAGTGTCATGACACACCTAGTGCGGGACACCCAAGAATTAACAAGACTTATGATCTTGTTAAGAGGCAGTTTTATTGGCTTGGACTACATAAGGACGTCCTAGAGTATGTGCTTAAGTGCACCAAATGCCAAGTCAATAAAGCTGAGAGGTTGAGGATTAGAGGACTACTCCACCCATTCGACTTTATAGTCCGATTACCTAAGACACAGAGAGGGCACGACTTGGTCTGAGTAATTATGGATAGGTTAACCAAAATGGCTAGGTTTATTCCGACACGTACTACAGTGAAGACACCTGAGTTGGCTAGCCTCTCTATAGAGAACCTATAGCGGTTATATGGTCTTCCTTTAGACAAAGTTTCTGATCGGGATAGGAAGTTTACTAGCCACTTTTGGAGAGTGTTCTTCAAAAGGTTGGACATGAAACTTAGCATGAGTACGGCCAAGCATCCAAAGTCAGATGGGCAAACAAAGAGGGTTAACCAAATCTTAAAGGATATGCTTCGAGCATATGTGAATGAAAGGCAAACTAATTGGGGAGAGTACTTACCTATAGTAGAGTTTGCATATAATAGTGCCAAGCACTCTTCCACTGGGCATAGTCCATTTATGCTTATGTATGGATTTCAGCCAAGAGATCCTTATGCAATAGGCTTGCAGAATGAGAAAGTTCAAGGTGCAAAGGACTTCTTGGAAGAGATGAACGATATGCTTAGGCTTGTTAAGGACAGCATTAGGAGAGCTCAAGATAGGGCTAGAGCCTATGCTGACCCTCAAAGGAAAGAGATCAACTTTGAGGTAGAAGAGCACGTCTATCCAAAACCTTTACCTTTATATAACAGATATCCAGAGATGGCTTACGAGCTCCAACTTCCAGAGAATAGTCGAATCCATCATGTTAGCCGGCTTAAGAAAAGACTGGGTGAATCCAACAACCTCATTCAAGATAGTGAGGTAGTAGAACCTATTTCTGTTCAATCTATTCCACATGAGCCTGAAAGCATACTACACACAAGAGAAACGGACAAGACGTCACTTATATAAAGAATGTCTAGTAAAGTGGAAAGATAGTTCAAAAGATAGTGCTACATGGGAGCTGGTTAGCACCCTTCAGAGACGGTTTCCCAATTAGAAGCTTAGAATATTGCCCATATCGGGTGTGAATGAGAGAGAGAGAATAATATGCACCCCACGCGGCTATGCGGATCATTCTATTGAACTCCGTGTTCGAGCTCCGTAATTGTAGCCGGAAATCTACCTCGAAGTATGTGCAGGTGTTGCCTCAAGATGAAGGGATTCATTGGGATGAATACATACATACATATGCACAAATGAATACATGCGTGCTTACATACATGGCCCAAGATTTATGGCCAAATACACCATTACTACCATTGAAGAAAAGATTTTGTGAACAGCTACTTTTTAGTGTACATACATCCATAGATACATACATGTTTGCAAGCATTACATAAATAAATACATATGCAAAAAGATGAATACACGTATATGTGGCCCAACTTTTATTGCCAAATACATCATTAGTGAAGCCTTCTACTTCTTGATGTAGGGACTAGTAGAATATAAAATGCCTAGATCATAAAGAAGCATTAAAGTTGTATGCTGTAAGGAATGCAAGCGATTGTTCTCTTTGTTCTTTTGGAAGTTCGGTCATCAATTTTCTACTCGTTCCTTTATGCTTGAAAGTTTGAACTATATGCAATCATTCTTGTTGCTTGAAAGATTGAACTATATGCAATCAATCATTCTAGTTAGCATGGTGGAACGTTTGACATTTTCCTCTTGAAATTGTCCTCTTTTTTATGATAGCAATGTTAAAATCACTTTCCTTTTTATCAGATCATTAAGCATATATGTTTTTAAATGTGATTTTTCTGGAAGAACAGCATCCTATATATGGGACTCTATGCTGAAAATGGTGGATGTACAACCATCAACTGTCGTTATATCCACTCGAGATCACCATATACCTCCATTCCCACCCTCAAACAAATATCCCTAATTACTAAGATCACTAATTTTACTCGGAAATGCAATATATGTTAAGATTGTTTCACAAAATTTACTAAACACACGACCTAAATGTATTGAACCACAATCACCATTCCAATATAGATATTTGAAGTTTAAAATGAAAGATACATGGCATCAAATTATCGATGCAGGGATTTAGTTGAGGATGCAAATCCACTCATATAGGCATATCATGACTTAGGATGATAAAGTCGGGCCTAACACCAGTACAATCCAATAAACATTGCTAAAATGACATCAAGGTTATCAAAAGTAGCACATATGAAATACGTTAGCACTAGGTCATAAAACAGCACATTCATATGCATTTAAGTTCCTAAGGATAATCTGCACAAAAGAAGAAAAGTGAGACCGGAAATTCATAATACTGCATGTATGAATGTATTATCGAAAAACAATTATCGATTTGCTCTTTGAAACAGCTAGAGGATTACATCTGACTGTCGGTGTTGTCCATCATACCTATTCATCCATTGCCATCCACATTGAAAACGGAGTTCAATAAATTTCAAGATGTATGATTTCACAATTCTCTGAGACTTGTAAGTTTTGTTTCTATGTTATTTCTGCAATGCCATTCATCCGTATTTGCATGTACACAGATGACATTTTAGTCTCAAAATTTCAGAGCAGTTTGCGATACTGCCTGGGCTATTTTCTCAAATAGCATATATGACGTGTTTTAGGCCTCAAGTTTCAAAACTCTAGATCTCACCAGGCTCCGTACCTTAAGAATCAATTAAGATTTTGTCATATGTGGGCCCACCATGGCACAACCTAATATCACAATTATCTAATAAAATATCCTTAAAGTTGGATCTCTTATTCCATGCTGTTTAATCTGTTTTGATCAACCAATAGCCGAAGCTTGGTTGAAGCTAATTTCAAAATCGGGATTTTGAAAATTTAGATTCATTTTTCTGCAAGAGAACTCAGTAAGGGAAACGTACGTTTCTCTCTCCTCAACTTGATCCAATTCACTTTTTGTTGTTATTACTGTAACTCGCTGATTATACAGATATATCTCAATAAGCAAGTGCAATGTTTGGCTCCAATTCTAAAAATTTCTCACACACTATCCAGTACATGAAGCATTGCAGATTGCAAGATGTCGTCAAACCTTTACAACCAAGAATGTACATAATAATTAATTTGTACATACTAATTAGGTGAATCACCTAAATTGAAGAAGATAAATGTATTCAAATCAACATCTCTGCTCAAAAGATATGTTAAATTCAATCTCTCCTGCGAAATTGTTAAACATAATGAAAATGATCACAAACATATTTTGATCTAGCAACTTCTCTAATCAAGGCCAGAGCACATGGACTCAAAACATGAGTGGTGCAATGGACAATAAGCACGATAATACCACATTACTACAAAGATATTTTGGATAGGGAGAGAAATAGCATGGCTGTGACATGATAGTAAACTTAGAACTAACAAACTGAAATTGAAGGAGAAAATTCGCGAGCTAGTATAATCATTAGCTTGAGTCTACACATTGGAAGTGCAACACTCATTCTCTTAATATGAGAGGGTACACACGTGGGAATTCTGACAATACAAACATCATCTACACTGATTCTGAACTGAGTAAGTTCGTTCTCGAAAGTTCTTGGCATATTATTTGCTCAACCACAGGCATCAGCTCTTTCTGGAGCTTGTTAGCAACAACTGTACACATTTGATCTGACCGAAAAGAGAATGGAGTTTTTTCACAGTTTGACAGCAGATAGTAGACCAAAAAGATGCTCTTGTTCAGAGTTTTTAATTTTTTTTTCCCACCCCAACCAAAGTTATTCTTTTTCTTTTGCTACCTTTTCCGAGACACGTGTACTAAATGCAGTAATATGCATGTGTATGTGAATATATTTGACATCCAAATGCGAGTACAGACACTTACAGCCTGTGTGATGTGTGCATGTGTCCGATCAAGTATGTGAAACAGGATTGCATTACTATGTTTCATTTTACAAAAGGGAACTAATGGCAGATACTTCTGGCAATTCCAAGCAACTGTTACAGGCTCTTACACAAACAAGATACATGTACACATCCACCTACACATGCACATACATCTAAGAGCATTTCCCTACATTCATGCATATCTGCTATTGTTCTCATTATTTCTGATTCAAACTAATAAAAAAGTAAGAATCAAAGAAAAATAGTCATCCAACCTATCTAAGTTTCAGGAACAAGGAAAAAGACTGAAAATGTAAAATATAAGAATATCCAATTCGATCTCAATTTACTTAAATCTCAATTACCTAATAGATGTTCTACAGATTGATAAGATTGTCAAAACGAGCTGGAACTTCAATTCACCACTAAAGCATTCCCAATCTGATTATAACTCCATTCAGCCTAAAGATAAAACCCATATTTCTGACTGAAACAAAACACATGTTCTGCGAACTGCACTGCAATTTGCACCTACTTTTCACAATTATAACTGTCTTAGTCCAATTATCTAGAATCACACCGGAAATACTATCTATGATGGAACTAAATTCCATATGTTAGTGACAGATCTGATATATATACTCTTTCCTTCACTCCTCCATGGCACTCCACCAAAAACTAACAGAGAAGCTCAATGTAAGCGATTTCACATAATGCCACCACTTCGGAGGGATGTAGAGCATTTCCCCCTGCTCTAATATGCAGTCCATATAAGGCAGCTGCTCTGCAAGTGGAAACTTGACATAATCCGGGTTGTCCAGGTCAATCTGAATAAACACAGAAAAAGCTAAATTATAACGAAGAAGTATCTTATAAGACTTACAAAATCTACTGAAACAAATACATTATAGATGCCAACATTACAACGAAATAATTTAGCAAACTTTCTGATACCATGCAAATAACGACTTCAATTTTGTAAAAGATCAGACATCAGCGGCCATAATTACATGCATGAAGGAACTTGGCAAGATATATAACACGATCATTATGACAATCCCACTAAGATACTTTGAATCTCGTTACAATTTCCCACATACAGGAAGACAGGTGGGTATTGCTCCAACTTTACAAACGAAAAGATGGAGCACATAAAACTATATAAACATGCTTACCTTCACATTCAGATGTTTTCGAATTTCTGAGGCAAGAATACTACTTCTGTCAGCCAAGAATGCAAGATACAACCTATAAAAGATTTGAATTACTTAAATAATGTACTCTGCAATTCAAGAACTCAGTTTTGGGTGGTCTTCCATAAGTACACTATGTCAATCACCTGATTAAATGTGCATTAACTACAGGTGAAAATAAATTTAGGCCGCCTTCATTTTGCAGTGATGTCGCTCCTAAAGGTCAGGTATGTTCTTGATTCTATCATCTCCTTGTGGGAAGGCGTAGAGCATGCTAAAGAGAATGGTCAAGACCTTCATTTTTTCAAAATAAACTTCAATAAAGACTATAATAAGATTGAGTGGGACTTATTACATGGCATTGGCCTAGGAAAACAGTTCACCAAATATGTTTAAATTTTGTTTGACAATGCTTTTGCATGAGTTGCTTTGAATGGTTCTCTCGCTAACCCCATTTAATTGCAGAGATCTATTAGACAGGGCTGCCCGTTGGCTATTCTCTTCGCATTGCTATGACCAGTGCACCTGTTGGCTGGTTAGATGACCACAATATTCAACAAGGTAATATTTCAGGTATCAATATCATGAACTCCCCTCTCTGCCTGTAAATGTTTTCCAATAAAACTAGTGTTGTGACAAATGCCAAGGAACACTATATGGTCTCACTAAAGGCTGTGCTGAGGAGGTCAACATTCTGGATATGTTCAACTCCTTCAAGACGAATGGGGGCAGGATCAAATGGAAACTTAAAGATCGTGCACTCTAACTTTACAACCATTAAATATTTCCTCAAGATGACAATCTTTAAAGTTTAAACAGCTAACCCCAACTCTTAATCCGACAACAAAACATGATGCTTTTTTCTTTATTATGAGTGTACATGTGCACAATAATAAAACAAAAAGATAAACTTGAGACAATATTATAATATGCTTTTCGAATTTGGAAAAAAAAACAATAGATAATGCCATCTAAAGCATCCAAAAACGTTAATTCTAGTTCAAAATCAAAGCATTTGAGAAATCCAAGACTTCACAGTTCAATAATAAAAATTTTGAGCCACCAAAACTCCATATAATGTCAAAAAATCAAGGGAAAAAACATACTGGAGGTTTTTTCATTCTTAACTTATAAACAGAGTTAAAAAGTCTAATTGGGAATTGTTTCAAATATGGAAATTCCAAGACTTACAAGTGCTGTTTTCTGTAAATGTTGGGTACATAATAGAAGACTACCTTGTCTGGGTTTTTTAGGTGATATGACAAGACTCCGCAAATGAAGAGTGTCAAACATGCACAGCATAGTCTCTACTTTCCCTAATCGATTCAGTGTTTAACGCAAAGCTTTTGAACACTAGTTAACCGTGTTCGCTTTGCCCCTAAAGTAAACGATTTCGGGCCTATTGGTTTTGCACTTATAGTGTAAAAGGTAATGTGTCACAGGTAGATGCATAGCATTTACTGATAAGTGAGCGGTTTGAGCTTTGCATTAAATAAATGCATAGCATTTACTGATAAGTGAGCGGTTTGCGCTATGCGTTAAATAGACAGCATTAACATAGCACAGTTAAGATATACACCTTCCCTTCGGGTAAAATCTTTTAGGTTTTTCTTTGGGAATTCCCTTTTAGCTTTCCTTTAGCGCTTTCTCTTTAGATGATAAAATCAAACCCTCTGAAATGAATTTCATGCCATAGCATAGGTTTCATGGTCTAACTCGAGCTTTCTTCTCACGAAGCAGGCACAGCCACTACTATGAGTTTTTTCTTCATTAGCATTACAATCAACTTAAAGAAACTGAACAATGACCCAAGCCGATTTGTTCTTATCTAAGACCCTTTCAGTGATCAAAAGTCATCTACCCGCCATAAAGGAGGTGGATGACTTGTAACTACATTTTGGAGTGTCTAGAACTACTAGAGCAACCATGCCAGAAAGAACATATCTTGATTTCAAGAAAGCCTGTAGAACAATTGATTTTCATCAGCTTGAAGAAAAACTTCATCTGTGACATTTTGGTTTTAGAACTTCCTTTAGGCTGGTGTGATTTATTAGAACACCTAGCCATCCCTCGAATTACAAGAATACTCACTGATGCAATGACACCTAAAACGTTGAAGATCACTACTCAACGAATGCTACTGCTTGTCAAGATTCTAATACTCAATTCGGCTTCAGAGACAAGCAACTCCATTCATCCATTCGCTTATAGAGCCAACGAGCTGTATAATATACTTCAGCTTATGGCGAAAATGGTACCTCTAGGCTCTTAACACATACAATTTGTCATATTCCTATCTTAGCAACATGGACCCCTTATGAGTCGAAACGAAACAGAATAGAATCACTTTGTTAAGAAATTTTAGTCTTTGGATATTGTCTTCACCTTCAAACCTTTACAATGTTTAGGATTTAACATAGAGAAAAGCCTAGGATGGATGAATGGTGCAATACTGCTTAGCAAGCTAATTGGCGTGGCATCAAATATATGCATGGAAAATCATAGTAAATGGTTGTCTTTTGGCTGAATGAAATAAACGGTTTTGTTTTAGTATATGGAGAGGGCTCCCGCCCATAGCCATTGTTCCCTTAGAGGAGTAATATAGTGAGTGAACACAAGGTCTCGTCCCTTGAGACCCCCCGAAGAGATGGTCAAGCCGAATCCAATCTTGAAAATTGGCATGGCACTAAGATGTTATTGAGAGTTTGAATCCCTCTCTATTTTAAACCTAACTAATTTCTGTAACGAACAAAAAAAGGAAAAATTATGTGGTGTGTAGCGGCTGAAGAGACCTGTTTTCTGTAACGAGCTAAAGTTACCTTTTAGGCTTTGGTTTTCTTTAACTCGTTTACCTTTATAGTAGACTACTGCTCGAAACGGTAAACGGACCGATACAACGTTCCCCTTCAACACTTCTTAAGCACGAATTTCAATCACCGAAGCTTTTTCTTTACTTCCATTCCTTTACGAGTGGTTTGGTGGAAAGCTAATAATGGATGGTGCTTTCTCTACCGAGCGAGCACGAAAAAGCATAAACTTTTTCGTCATGGCTTTTTCCACGATGCACAAGTCAACTACGTTTACTATGCTAGAGAAAGTGTTAATACTTGTCCTCCCTTTACAAGTTACCTCCCTATCACCCACTCCGAAACGAATGTATTGTTGAGTGTGAGAAGGTGCTAAGGAAAACCAATTAGGTAAACATGCAATAACCAAAACTGGCACCATAAACTTTAGCCCAATTAGGTATTAGTGCTAAAGAAAACGTTTACCTATAGAGGTGTAGCTTAGCTCTAATGCCGCATTAGAAAATGAAAACCTAACCGATGCTCTTTACGGATTAACTTATGGTAGGAGCTAATATCTTAACTTATTAGTTTTCCAACGCTCCTAGCTCCTAAAGTAAATGTAAACGCTTAAACATTAGGTAAACGGTTAGTTTACAAGCCGTAAACGTGCTTTAGAAAACTGAAGTAAATGATTAAGCTAAAACTAACAATAAACGGTTAAGCGAAACAAGAACATGTAAACTATAGCTCCATTAGTAAACGTAGAAGCTAATTCCGTCCACTTTAGGAGGATTAGTTTACATTAAGTAAACATTTTCGAAGCGCGAACCTGTTACGGGGTGATAGAAAACTATAACCTCAATGGTAAACAAAACCTGCCATTTAAGCAAAAACCTTTTGGGTTTTCATTTTTGCTCAAATGATTAAGTTAACATTTTCAACACCTACTCTACAAAAATCGATAGGTAAAATACATTAGAGAATGTTAAGTAAACATAGATAGAAAACGAAACATTTTCGCTTGAAAATGGCTCCGGTAAACATTGAGCACATTTAAAAACTATCGAGAATAGTGTTTACCATCAACGGTAAACGCACAAAAAAAAATCATAACGTAAACAATTTTACTTTATGTAAAGGCATAGCACTTTCATGTAAAACCTTAACAGTAATAGCAAAGCGCAAAACCTATACGACTTTCTAATGAAGCTCCGCTACAGTTTGAAATTTAATCATCCTGTTCCCCGACCATGTAACATACTAAAGAAAACCCTTTATCGTTAGGTATTAGCTCTACCCCAATAGGAGTAAAGCTAAAACAGAGTTGTTTTGATGCTACTCTATTACTCAAATGTTTTGGAGCTTATTTGTACTGATAAGTGAACATAAACTAAAGAAACCATAAGGCCCTATTAAGGTTCTCTAAAGAGAAAGCGTTAAAGTTCACCGTTAAGGTTCTAATGCGTTATATTATCGAGTAGCACGTTAGAAAACTGATAAGTAAACAAAAAATATGTCTATAAACACAGAAAAACAAACCTAAACTATAAATGAGTGAAGTTAATATGTTTAGTTATCAATTTTGTTTCGCTCCTAAAGTAATTGTAGAAGTGTTACCGATTACCTTTATGGTTTTTTACTTAATCGTTTAGCTGAACAGTGTTGGGCTTAAGTTTATTGGTTAGGTTTTCGTCGTTAGTTTACCAATTAGGTAAATGGTTTTCTAACACACTTAGTTTACTTAAGACACGTAGCGAGCAAACCAGTCCTAACGATTTTCTACCTCCCCAATTTTCTTTAACACAAAATCAATAAGTGCTTTCCCATAAGATGCTATGCATTTACCGGTTGGGTGTTGTGTGTTTTTCTAACGCACCTTTAGGAGCTAAGTTTATTGATAAGTAAATGTATTAGCACCGTTAGGACCTATACAAAGAACGTAGATAGAAAACATGTTGTATACGATTAAGCGACAACAAACAATAAACATAGAAGTTAATATCATAAAGGTAAGCGATTCTACTAATACCATTATAGTAAACGAGAAGAGGAGGGTCCAACATCGTAGTTTTGCTAATACCATCACAGTAGACGAGAAGGAGAGGGATCCAACATCGCACTATCAAGGTAGTGCACAATGCAATTTCTCCTTAATGAATTCGAACCATGTAAAATATGCCATTTTTTGCGAGGAAGAATGTTCCAGGCATCTCTAAGACATATCTGCACAAGGTTTGTCCAATCGTGTGTCCTCATTAGGGCTCCCCATTTACTAGTAAGTAATCGTTCAATTCATAGTAACTTTCATTCAGTGAAACCCGAAAAGCTCTTTTCCAATAGGTTAAATCCGTTTTCCTTTTAGGGGAGTTTACCTTAAGTAAACGTAGATTGCTTGCATAACACCTTAAGTAAAGATTTTCTAACCGTTTACATATCCGTGCCACCCAGGTTTACGTTTACTTATCAGTTTTCTCTTGTTTACATATCACTAAACTCGAGCTCCAAAAGGACCATAGCATCGATTAGGTATACGTTATCTTTAGCACTAATACCATTACAGTCAACTAGCCCCTTTACTTTAGGTAGGAGCTAATACATGTTGTAAATGTAATAGTTTTTTCGTTTACCTTTAGGATATAAGCTTAAACTATAGCACAAAACAAATAGGTTTTCTTTAGTGCCTAACGTGCTGTGTTTTTACCATAAAAGAACAATAGTTTACGTAAAATTATCAATAAACTTTAACTCCAAAAGTAAACGTAAATGCTTAATCGTGTTGTAAACAATAAACGCTTAACCCTAATCAAGCGATGCAAAACGGTTTAAGCCCAAAGGTGCCAATGCTTTCTGGTTAAACAAAAACGCAAACATAACATAAATGCTCCATCCCTTGAGTAAAGGGGTAAAACCTTAATAGTGCATTAGTTTATTGATAAGTAAACGTTTTCTAAAGCCAGATAAATTTCAAGGGCGAAGCTAATACCGAGTGAACGTAAAAGCTAATAAGCATTGCTTTCATTACAATCAACTAACCTAATTACTTATGGTAGGACCTAATACGTGTTGTAAACATAATAGCTTAAACGTTTACCTAGTCTTAGCTTAATCAATATGCATTGATAAAGGCTCAGACCAAACCAAAGACGGTTAAGCTAATACCGTTTAGCATGATAGGCTAAAGTTTACCTTCTAGGTTTTGGTAATCTTTAGCTCACTAGGGAAAGTCCTAAAGAAAATTGGTTTTTCCCTAAAGTTTCCTATAAACCTTTGTGCTATGCTAATACCGTCTACCTAACCTAGATAGAAAACAAACAATTTTTGGTTGTCTATCTATGTTAGGTAAACTTAAGATAATATGAAAACCTACCTATCATGACGGTTTTTATCAAACTCTCCTTTACAACAAGCTTAAAGCCCCATTGGAGCTCACACTAAACTCACAAACGTCATACACAAAGATACATCTTCGATCTTCTACCCAGCCTTCGTCCGTGCATACTCTTGCATGAGATCTCTTGATCGAATCCCACATTCCCTCTCTCTCTAGTATCTACCAATAAGGAAAAAGGTTTCTAGCCTTGCCATGTGCCAACCATACAGCTAACCCCTAAGGGTGTGTTCCAAGGTGGTACGGAACGTTTGGTACGGCACGTACGGAACATAGAGCCGTACCAAACGTCGAGATATGGAACGGTATGGAACGTTATCATATATATATATATATATATATATATATATATATATATATATATATATATATATATATATATATATATATATATATATATATATATATATGTGTGTGTATGTGATAAATATGATCCATATTTAGTGCTCCATATGCTCCATTATGATAAACATAGAGAAGCATTGTCTTCAAGAGTACTCCATAATAATCTAAATATTTTTAATATGGCTCCATATGATCCATATGATCCGTACGTACCAAACACGTTTGGAACGAGTTCCAAAACTACTATGGTATGTTCCCACCATCTTCTTTATGTGATGTGACAAGAAAGTCGAAAACGTACATGAAATGTCCGTATAGATAGAGAAAGTGCCCAAGCTCCCCTAAACATCCATGTACCTTACGTACTTGGTCAACTCTATGCATTGCTTTCCTATGTCCTTCCCCTCGGAAGGCTGCATAAGAGATCATCTCCAAGGTGGGAAACGGTCTCGATGGTGCCTACTATCTTCCATATACATTAAACTTACAAAGTTTACTCACAAAACATCTAACATCATCAAAAAGACCTTGGTCTACATGATATATCCCCTATAGAGTAATAAAATGAAAGATAAGTGATGAGTGTCAAGTAAGCTAAACTTGACCATACTATAATGGAGATAATAAACCATAAAATCCTCTAAAATATAGAACAAAGTCCCATAGGAATGTGACTCCAAACCCTTCAGGATCCAAGATAATAGACACTGCCATGCAACTCTAGGTCTTCCTAACCTTGAGTTTGTTGGAGATAAAGGCTCTTTATCCCCAAGGACTCTCTTTTTGTATATTTTGACCCTTCCATGTGAAAGCTCTCTTCGAGAGCTTTCCAGACATATTTTTGTTATATTTTTTGGACCCCAAATTGGGGAGTTATAGGCATTTACATTATTTTTATGACTTTTGGTCATTGGCCATGTGTGAACATGCCCAAATGACGTAAAAGTCACTTATTAATAAGACTTGGTCCCAAATCTCTCATAACTTGATTGGGACTTCTTCAACTTCAGCTTCTTCATCTTCTTCTCCAAATTTCGGCGCAGGTTTCTCTCTCTACTTTCTCTCTCCTCACGCAAGAGCCAACTCCCTTTGCATTTGGAGCAACCGAGCACACCATGACGTAGCTCTCCGTGGCCTCTTTCAACTGGTATCAGAGCTTTGAGCTGTTCCATCATGACAAAGTTGCTCGAAGTGCTTTTCTACTTCAGCCTATGTTAAGCTGAAGGTGTTTTCTTGCATTTGTGAGAATTTCATCGCTAAAAACCTTCTTTTTTCGCGAAAAAGGGCTGTTTTTGGAGGATTACTTCAGCCCGAAGCAAAGCTGAAGCAAATTTTGTGCTTTTTAGAGAGTTTTATCGGGAAGAATCTCTTCTATTCTTCCTTTTGTATCCCAACAGGTCATTTTCAGCATCCACATTGCTGATTTTTTAATCTACAGGTCTCTTGTGGCAGAAATTCTCTATCATTTCAAGTGGGAGGACATGTACAAAGATTGAGGAAGTGCATACTTGCTGGAAACTTATTACAACAGGTCATTTCTCTGATTTTACAGGTCATATTGCTGCAAAAAATTAGGGCTTTTGTGAAAACAAGCACCATTGACTTGGTTTTGCATCTATGTATGCCTTTTGTGGTTGAAAAACAACAAATTTGTTGTTTTTGATGCAATTACAGCTTACTGGAATTTTTTAAAATTTTTCTGCAAAAAAAAATCCGAAATTGATTTTTGCATGTTTTGAACAGTTTTTGGGCTTTTTCTCAGCTATAGTTTCGTAAGGTAATTGCGCACAAGACAACAGGTGAATTTTACCTTTTTTGGTAAAATTTTGAAGTTCTTAGTGTGCAAACATGGCCTCTACCTCCTCTGATGTCAAAAGCTTGTTTGAGATCAAGAGATTTGAAGGTAGCGGTTTTGATTTGTGGAAAGAGAGAATGTTGGGCATCCTCTTTCTTAAAGATTGTGAAGGGGCTCTTGAGGAAGTCAAGCCTGAAGATATGACGGATGCAGCATGGATGAACCTAAACAAGAAGGCCATCACTTATATCAAGATGGTTATAGCAAATGAAATCTTAGTGGATTTGAAAGGCCTTACAACTGCTTATGAGGTATGGGAGAAGCTGAAAGCCACTTATGAAAATACCACGCCTGTAAATCAAGTGCATCTTATGCGTTAGCTAGTGTGTATGTAGCTTGATGAGTCAAAAAGTGCCGCTGAGCACTTATCTTCGTTTACAGGTACTCTTTCACAATTGCAGGACTCTGGATTACCTCCATTTGATGATAAGCTTAAGGCTATCTTCTTGTTGATGACCTTACCTGATCCATGGGAAACATTGGTTGTTTCACTTTCGAATAGCCCCAGTCTTACCTTTGATGGTGTAAGGGGTTCTATTTTGAATGAAGAAATCAGGAGGAAAGCTAGTGGAAAGGGCAGTGGTTCAGCCAATGTGGCTATAGGAAGAACAGAAAAGAAAAGTGGAAATGTACAAAGTAACAGGAGCAAAAGCAAAGGCAAGGCTGAAGTGACTTGTTATCAATGTGGTAGGAAAGATCACAAGAAGCGTGATTGCAGATACTACAAAGCTGAACTAGAAAGAAAGAAGAGCACAAGTGATAAGAAGAAAAAGGACACCAAGAATGAAGCACATGATACCTCAAAGGACAAAGACAAAGAGAAGACCAATGTGGCCTCTAGTGTCATCATTGAGGAGCTATCAGATGCAAAAGATATACTTTGTGTTACTATGGCAATAGATCATGCCAAAGTTATTGATGCTTCTATTAATATTCATGCACAAGATATGAAGATCACAAAGAGGGATTTGATTGATGCCTGGCTTACTGTGAATGATGCTTTGTCACAAACATGGATTGTAGATTCAAGTGCATCGTTTCATGTAACTCCTATTAAGGAGTGTTTTACTACCTTTCATGCAAGCAACCATGGACATGTATATCTTGGAAATAACCATGCTTGTTCTACTGAAGGTATTGGCACAGTGCATCTCACAGTGGATGGTACTAATGAGTTGGTTTTGCATGATGTAAGGTATGTACCAAGCATCAAGAAAAGCTTATTGTCTGTTGGGCAAATGGACATGCATGGATATAGTACCCTCTTTGAGAAGAGGTCATGGAAGCTTATCAAAGGCTCTAGGCTGATTGTTAAAGGTACAAAGAAAGGGACTCTTTATTGCTTGCATGGTAAAGCCTTGCTGGGCAAGTTTATTGCTTTGGCTAAAATCCATTCGCATATGGAGTTATGGCATAAAAGGCTTGGCCACATGAGCCAAAAAGGCCTTGATAAACTATGTAATTTGGACAAGTTTGATGCTAAAGGCTCAAAACTTGATTTTTGTAATGAATGCCAATATGGTAAACAAGTAAAGAATTCCTACTACTTTGGTACATAGTTGCACGAAACGCCGTTTCGGGGCTCCCGAAACGCTACGGCCGTTTCGGCCGTTTCGGGAAACTCCGAAACGCGTTTCGGCCTCCTCATATTTTTTTTTGGGGGGGGGGGGGGGGGGGGGGGGGGGGGGGGGTGGAGGATGTGCTTTGCATTACAGAAGCACATTTTAACTTTTAGCCTCAACTTTAATATGTTTTAACTTTTATTATTATATATATATATATATATGTATATATATATATATATATATATATATATATATATATATATATATATATATATATATATATATATATATATATATATATATGTGTGTGTGTATGTATGTATATATATGTATGTATATATGTATATATATGTATGTATATATGTATATGTATATGTATATATATATATATATATATATATGTATATGTATATATATATATATATATATATATATATATATATATATATATATATATATATATATATATATATATATATATATATATATATATATATATATGTATGTGTGTGTGTGTATGTAATATGTATGTATATATATGTATATGTATATGTATATCTTATGCTGCTGGCTGGGAAGAAAAAGAGCACTCTGAATGCTCTAAAACAGCAGCTGAACTCTGCATTCTCAATGAAAGACCTTGGGGAAGCTGAGCATATTCTTGGTATGCGTATAAAAAGGGATAGGCAGCAGCATACTTTGCAGGTATCCCAAGAAAAGTACATTGAAAAAGTGCTGGACAGATTTAATGTGGCCGACGCTAAGCCTCTTGGAGTACCATTGCAGCCACATGTTAAGCTTTCCAAGGATGACTGTCCCAAAAATGATGATGCAGCCAATTACATGAAGAGTGTTCCATATGCATCAGCTTGTGGTTCACTTATGTATGCTATGGTTGCCACTCGGCCAGACATTGCTCATGCAGTGGGAGTTATGTATGCTATGGTTGCCAGTCGGCCAGACATTGCTCATGCAATGGGAGTTGTTAGCAGGTTCATGGCTAATCCTGGTAGAGCTCATTGGGAGGCAGTCAAATCTATCTTGAGATATTTGAAAGGGACCAAAAGTAAATGCTTATGTTATGGAAAGGGTCCATTGGAGTTGAAAGGATTTTGTGATTCAGACATGGCAGGTGATGTGGACACACGCAAGTCCACAAGTGGCTATGTATACATCCTTGCAAGTGGAGCTATTTCATGGTGCTCTAGACTTCAGAGGATAGTTGCACTATCTACTACATAGGCTGAATATATTTCAGCCACAAAGGCTTCCAAAGAAGCCATTTGGTTAGCCCGCCTCTGCAGTGAGTTTGGGATGCCTGAAAAGGCACCTGTTCTTGGATGTGATAGCCAAAGTGCCATATGTTTGGCAAAGAATGCCATGTTTCATGCTCGCACAAAGCATATTGATGTGAGATATCACTTCATCAGAGAGGTGTTAGAGGATGGCCTGATCACTTTGATCAAGGTCAATACTTCACAGAATCCTGCAGATGCTCTCACGAAGTGTCTACCCAAGGCACAACATCAGCTATGTATACAGATGGTGGGAGTTACTTAGCTTAAAGGAGCCTCCTTGGTCCTTTAAGTGGGAGGTTGTTGGGGATAAAAGCCCCAAGGACTCCTTTTGTATATTTTGACCCTTCCATGTGAAAGCTCTCTTCGAGAGCTTTCCCGACATATTTTTGTTATATTATTTGGACCCCAAATTGGGGAGTTGTAGGCATTTACATTATTTTTATGACTTTTGGTAGTTTGCGATGTGTGAACATGCCCAAATGACCTAAAAGTCACTTATCAATAAGACTTGGTCCCAAATCTTTCATAACTTGATTGGGACTTCTTCAACTTCAGCTTCTCCATCTTCTTCTCCGAATTTCTGCACAAGTTTCTCTCTCTACTTTCTCTCTCCTCACGCAGCAGCCCACTCCCTTTGCGTTTTGAGCAACCGAGCACACCACGACGTAGCTCTCCGCGGCCTCTTTCAGAGTTTACTCATAAGTGATAGTTTTGGTCTAAACTACCTTCCCAATCCATCATCTATCTCTCATATAAGAATTCCTTCGTAGGAAAATGAAATCTCTACATTCGACTAACCAAGAAGTTTGTGGTTGGCCATCCATAAACTTTGGACTAAGCTCTACTGGAAGAGCATCAACGGCAAACTCTACTATTTGCTCTTCCTTCTAATCTTCCCTATGAATGCAAAAGCATTCCTCCCTTAGATTTCAGATAATCCATAAGTATGCATCTTCCTAATTGATGCTCAACCATCATGCTCATGATGACGCACCAACTAAGAGTTTGGGAACCCAGTGGGTTGGATCTATCCCTAGGTCTTAGAAACCCTAAAGAAAGGAGTAATTACTCTACTTCCGACCTCACTAATATCAATAACTAGATCACCTAGTCAAAGACCATCACTGGAAATAGACATAACCACTTATTTCCATAACCACTTCTCTATAGAGTCCCCACGTGAGACTGAATCCAATCACTAACTATCTGATATCCCTCTATTGTTTTTTGACAGAAGTGTGCAACTCTATCTAGACAATGTAAAGAGTATATAAACTATCTCCATATCTTCTAAGGAAGAAGGCTCTATCAGTGAAGTCTATGAAGGCTCTCAGTGGAGTCTAATATACTTTCTCTTGCCCTTAAAATAGACATACTAAATTTCTTCGGCTCAACTCTCCATAAGTGAGAACATGTAAGCACTCAAACTGTTTCCCTTCCTAAGAAACGGAGATTCAAAGTCCATATGGAGAAAAACAATTATGAGAATAGAGCCAGTAAACCTATAAATAGAGCCATAGCTTTACTCCTGAAGTGTAAACTAGGAGATATCAACTAAATCTCTCTCTTGATTCTAGTAGAAATCATACTCTATGGATGGTGAGCCCTCTTCTCCCTCCACATAGAAGAGTTCTCAAAGGACGATAATCTACATTGCCCATACCTATGGTTCTCATCTCCAATCCATGGAAGCACAATCCCACTAAACAAATCATATACCTAGTTCCCATCGTGAAATGGAACTATGATATATCATATGTCATGGATTCTCATGAATCCAATATGCTATAACTAAACTAGCTTGGTTCGGATGATACTAAGATCACCTATTACCAAGTGAAGCTAGTTTGTAAGTACTAATGTATGTACTTATTGGGTTCCCTTATTATATGGAATCTGATCTTACTTCTTTCATTGCAATCCATTGCTCTTAAGTGAGCTAAGGTCAATATTAAGATGTAGGTGAGTCCTGTGAGCATATGTCAATGCTCCTTGTGATACCCATATATGATGCCTACTTTCCTAACTCATATCCATCTAGGCTATGCCATATAGAATAGCTAGCCAAGTGTGTCAATCGACTATTTTGCATTCTGTTTTTGAAAGTATTACTCCATGTGGGCATTCTTATGAACACCCCATAATCTCTACTATTAAGAGACTCTCTTTGAAGGTCTCTTACCTGTTCTATAGTGAGTTTTTGCGAGTTATGAGATATGCTAGCCTTGTTGAAACACATGACTCGGGTGGGGCTGCTAAGGTTATCGGATCTTCCCTACTTTGATACTAGTGTCAGATTCTCGTTTGCAACAAGCACAAAGCCCCATTGGAGCTCACCCTGAACTCGCCAACGTCATACACAAAGATACATCTTCGATCTTCCACCCAACCTTTGTTTGTGCATTCCCTCTCTACCAATAAAGAAAAAGGCTTCTAGCCTTGCCATGTGGCAACCATGCAACTAACCCCTAAGGGTCTGTTCCCACCATCTTCTTTACGAGATGAAAGTTTTCTATTGATGGTAAACGGTATTAGCTTCGCCCTTAACGTTTAAGCTCATACTGTTTACATATGATTCACGATTGTGTTTACAAGTGGACTGAGAACTAAGCCCCAACCAAACCATAAGTTGTTTGGAACGCTGGTATGGAACCATACGCACCGAACCATAAAAGTTGTTCGGAACGAGTTCCATATGGGGTTCATAGCCACATGCTCTACTCCCCTAAGCTAGAGGGACTATCTGATTCACAATTGTGTTTACGGGAGGACTGAAAACTAAGCCCCAACCGAACCCCTATGGAGGAGAGTTTTAAAGAAGACGTGACGTTGCTAACTTTTTGGGCAAGCATGTTAGTTTTAGGTCCTGGCATCAAGGTTGTTCAAATCCCTCTTTCCATATTGGAAAATTAAGGTTTTACAATCACTAGGTCTCTAGTGCGATATCGAATGGATAGGAAATGCTACCGAAAATGAAATGTTATTTCCCTGGTTTTTCTTTCACATAAAAGCCTTAACTTCGTAGAAATATTTACATACAAGAGACTACAAATATTATGTATTGGTGGATCTCAAAAAGTTGATACTCTAGAGTTTTAGCTATATAATCTTCAAGAGAAGATAGAATGTAAATTACTAAAAGAAAAATATCCCTTTATAGAGAGGAATTGAGCATCCATCCTAGTAGTTCTTCTATGCTCCGTAGTTCTCCTTTGATTCAGTAGCAACTTTGAATGAAGAATCAACTTGGCCTCTTTATGAAGAAGGCTATGACAGAGTGAAAGATGTCGTTAACAATAATGAGGGTGAATGTGTTCACTTACATTTATGTAGAATAGCTAATCGGATCTTGGATCTGTCTGCTTATCCTTGGCATTTGTGTAAGGATCCTTTACATTAAGATCAAATGTTTTTTCTCGCTTTCTCATCGGAAGGGGGATGACATTTTCTTGTTCTTAATGGCTCTTCCTTTTTTGTTTGGCACGACTCACAAGCCGCGAAGCAACAAAGAGATGGTGCTAAAGGAGAGGTTGTCCAACCTTGATCCCCGCAAGGTGGTTCATCGTATACCTAAGAAACTAGATGTTAAGATGCAAGCTCATGCCCGGAAAAATAAAGTAGCTAACAAAGAGACCCACACACATCGATAGGATTCTTTCACCACTAGATAAGTATGCCAACAAATTGATTCCATCAGCTTGCACCTAACATCTTCGTTTAATGTAAATAATTTAGTCAGCATAGAAGCGTTTCTTAGTGTCATCTACTATTACAACCAGCAATCATCCTGTGTCGATTCGACTAGACCTTGAGGTGACCAAGCCGTCATCGAAGCAAGGTACGCATTGAGTCTAGCAAACGTGCAAACCAAGCTCACTAGAGTGCATGGATGGGCCTATCCGCATTTCCTTCATGTTCGAGTGAGGCACATAACACTCACTTGAAACACAAATGTAAGCACTAATCTACCCTTAAATGCTAATGGATGGTGCTCTCTCTCTCTCCATCTTTCCTAGTGTCTCCAACAGCATTGTTGTCAAGAGCTTCGAAAACGGAAATGCTACGAAAACGACCGAAATGGAGTTTCGACCTCCCAATGGAACCGAGAAAGGCGAAACAACACACACACACATATATATACTTACACGCGCACACACACATATATATACTTACACGCACACACACATATATATACTTACACGCACACGCACACACACACCATATGTATATGTGTGTGTGTGTGTGTGTGTGTGTATATATATATATATGTGTGTGTGTATGTATGTATGTATGTGTGTATATGTATGTGTGTATATGTATGTGTGTATATATATATATATATATATATATATATATATATATATATATATATATATATATATATATATATATATATATATATACATAGTTTTTCCATATGCGAACCATACGGCAAATGCATACGAGTATGGAAGTATGAAAAAAGTACGGAATCTTTTCAAAAATATCATACGTGATATCATACGTCTAGCTCAAAAATGATTTAAAATTTGAATTATTATATATAAAATAATATAGTATTTAAGATCAGAATTTTGTTGGCTACTATAGCTTAGGGTGTAGTATATATGTATGGGTATAATGGAGGAGAGTATATGAGAGTGAATTTGCATTAAAACAAATATGAAATTGCTATGGAATTGCCCTCAACTAGAATCAATGAGAGCATGAAAAATTTGAGGTACGAAAAATTTCATACTCCAACCATACGCATACGGGTATGGAAGTACGGTATTTTTTCCATACGAGTCTGAAAATAACTATATGTGTATATATATATATATATATATATATATATATATATATATATATATATATATATATATATATATATATATATATATACACACACACACACACACACACACATACATGTGTGTGTATGTATGTATGTATGTGTGTGTGTGTGTGTGTGTGTGTGTGTGTGTATATATATATATATATATATATACACACACACACACACACACACACACATACATACATATGGTATATGCATAACACAATATGCTGAATTCTAATAGCTTTACAATTCACATGCAATTTACAAACAACAATGATACTAGTATCTAGACTCTAGAGACTTAAAAGACCATGCATGATGTGGCATCATCATGCAACATACTCATTGTTTTTATGATCAAAATTCAAATTAAAATGAATCATGAAATTTGAAACAATAGTCTACATCTCCTTAGTTCTGAGTCCCATCAAGTTTCAATACAATCACGTGATAAAAGCACATTATCAAGGTACATAGATCTCCCATCAATACACATTACAATCACAAACACATTATATATATTTAAAGATCTCAAATGATAAATCAATAATCACTCCTTTTTCACCCTATAAAAGAAAGGGTTCACAAAAGCCGTTTTCAAAATGGTCATTTGAAAACGGTCATTTTGCTCGTAGTGTGACGGTACAGCAAAAACGTCGTTTCATGCAACTATGGCCGGCAGCCATTCTCCCATAGTTTAGTTGGTAAGGGGGGCTGTACACTAGCTTGGTTAACAAAACCTTGCAAATAGCGTCGGCAACCAAGCCTAAGCCTAAGCCTTGTGGGTTTTGGTTGAAAGAAGATGGAAAAAGAGAGAGAGAGAGATGCACGCGAAGACATAGTTGTTTCTGACAGGTTTCTGACTTCTGACTTCTGACGTTTAACCGATGTCTGACGGGTAAGGAAAAACATTTCTGACGGTTTCTGACGCCGACTAAAAAGCACCCGTATTGCACAACACAATCGCTATTCTTTCAATGATCCTTGACTTCTCAAATTGCGCAAGTAAAAAAAGAGTTTCCGAGGTACAGAATATCATGCTCATAAATGGTCCTTTGCACCATCTCTATCGAATGCATTTCCAAAATATTTCAGAACCTCTTGAACCTGATCTTTTTAGCATGGAATGTATCCACTGTTGCTCAGACCACCAAAAAAACTTTACACTTGTCTTTCTAAAGGAAGATAACGAATACCTGACTGGAATTGCTGAGCATTGACTCGCTAAATGGGTATAACCCACAACTTTCTGCTGGATTGTACAGCCTTACATATTTCTTCCCAACAACCTAGCAGAGCAGCAAAGAATACATAAATTTTAGTCTGGAGATTTATCGATAAAACTTCAAATGAAAAATCACTGATAAACCAAAAAGCAAATAAATTCTCTTTTCTTAAATCAAGTTCAAATGAAACGAAAAGCATTACCTTGTTTTAGTCATCCAGGAAGGAAAGATTCCACAATTTCATGTTTCCATCCAGATACCATTAAGTAAAAGCAATGTTGGGCATTCTTCTCTCACCCAAGAGAACGACATGCATGGCTTCCAGAAAAAGGTATATTCCCGGGCATACTTACTAGAAATGGTGTTTCTGGCCTGGTAAAGTGGTCTATTATTCCTCAACTATTTCAGACAAGAGAAAAACAGTTCGTAATTTTCATGTTTCCATCCAGATACTATTAAGTAAAAGCAATGTTGGGCATTCTCCTCTCACCCAAGAGAATGGCATGCATGGCTTCCAGAAAAAGGTATATTTCTGGCCATAGTTACTAGAAACGGTGTTTCTGGCCTGGTAAAGTGGTCTACTATTCCTCCACTATTTCAGACATGAGAAAAACAGTTCGTAATTTTTTAAATAAGGAAAAAAAACGACAGACTGGCCCTGTAGATTTTTTTTTGCTTTTAGTTTTTATCTGTGTTTCTTGGTAGAGCGTGGATTGTCTGAGGCTATTCTGCACTTGTTGTTTTGCAAACCTTTAATGATATATTATGATGATTATTGTAATGAGATTTCATCAGTTATGACGTAGCAGGGTAATGCTAAGGTATACTGGCTTGACATTTCAAATTCTTTTAAAATGAGTGCGGTTTGGTTGGATTGTTGTACTAAACAATTCCTTTCCTACCTTATAGATGTAATATGTTTCTTCTTTCTCATTTCCTAACTCTTTCCACTTCAAGCATTACTTTGAAAAACCAGTGCTTCAATTTCCACTTCTATGATTTTCATTTCTGGTAACTATGTTGAGGGGGAAGAGATGGAACAGTTGAAGACATACATTACTACAATTAAGAGACATCAAAGGACATGTTAGGCTAGATGAAAATCCTCAAACCTTCGAGAGTTAGAAGCTGTTAAGGCTAGATGAAAATCTTCAAACAACTCTTTCATTGATTCATCTACTAGTACCACCATTATTTCAAATTTTACCAACATGCAGGTATGAAGATTTTGTCAATTATTAGCCTTTTATAGTAGTTACATGTATCAAATTGCAAATCAGACTACATATCTAGGGTCGTAACAAGAATTTGCTGAGACGTGTCAACTATTATTATCATATTGTCATACAACAGGTATATTTATGTAAAGATTAGTATTAGTTGTTATTTTTGAACACTACTCAAAAAGACTAATCACCCGGGACTTGTTACAAAAAACAGAATACTTACACATTTTTAGATGAGTAAAGTTACATTCAGCTCCTGACTCCGAGAATTGGAACGAATTATGAAAACCCCCCCCCCCTTCCCCCCCCCCCCCTTCCCTCCCCCCCCTCCCTCCCTCCAATATGTAATATGTATATATTATGTGTAATATGTAATATGTGTATATGTTTTGTCTATGTGTTGTCTATGTGTTGTATGTATGTGTGTGTGTGTGTATATATATAGTATGTGTATATGTACATAAAAATGTATGTATTACATTATATGTATGTATGTAGTTTATATTTACTGTTATGCATGTAATATAATATAATCCATGTATGTATGTATGTATCTATGTACATGACAAGACACATCGACCTATACATTTGATATGAACACTGTATAAATGTTAACATGTCTTGTTTTCATGCCTTTTTAATGATGCTTAAGCATCAATAGGAGGATTTTTATACCTAGGATATCTAGAATTTCAAAAAAAATATAAAATAAAAATTGATGTGTACGCAACTTTATTGCAACTTAGGGTTCGCAACTTGAACCCGTTGTTAACGCGTTAGCAACCCGTTGCCTACGACGTTGCCATCCCGTTGCTAACCACTATGTTAACATCAGAAAAGTAACAAGTGAATTAGTAAGACCAAATGGCGTAATTAAATAGTCACAATGACCAATGACCAAAACGGGTATTGAAAGGTGTCGTATGTACATCCTGATCTTAAATTCTAATGTGGTGGTAGCCACTCTTTAAATCTCTCTTGCTATATACAATTCCTCTACCTAGAGCATCAAAAAGATCATCTATTCTAGGCATGGGATATCTATGCTTGATGGTAATCTTATTGAGTGCTCGATAGTCCATACACAATGCGTAATTAAATAGTCACAATGACCAAAACGGGTATTGAAAGGTGTCGTATGTACATCCTGATCTTAAATTCTAATGTGGTGGTAGCCACTCTTTAAATCTCTCTTGCTATATACAATTCCTCTACCTAGAGCATCAAAAAGATCATCTATTCTAGGCATGGGATATCTATGCTTGATGGTAATCTTATTGAGTGCTCGATAGTCCATACACATCTGATAAGACCCACCTTTCTTCTTTACTAAGAGAACTTGTGCTGCAAAGGAGGTAAACCTGAAGGTAATTCATTTAGAAACAACTCCTTGAATTCTTCTCTTACCTTCTCAATAAGTAATTGAGCATTCCAACCGAAACTTTCTTTACTCTAAGACTCCATCACTATACACGATGAATTCATAAAATACAAAAAATAAATATACTTACAATCGCTTTTGAGCAACTTGGTTGCAGTCACCAATCGCATCCCTCGGAGAACTAGCTCTACACAACAAGTCTTCTCCCCTCATGCTCAAACTGATACATATGAGAAGCGAAGTCTATGACTGATTGTTTCCTAATATGCCAATGCCTACTCAGAATTATATCAAAATGTGCAAATCCTGCAATCTCAAAATCCAATATGTCCTCATAGGACTAGATCTAAATAGGTAGACCAACCACTTGTTGGTCCTATGTCTCAGTGCCCTTCCTGCAAACTACCCACTTCTTGTAGGCATACTCTGAGTGCAGAGTGACTAGATGTAACCATATGACGAGATGAGAATTGATGACATTGTGTGTGGAGCCCGTATCAAAGAGGACTTTGACAAGCTTCCCTGCCACAATTCCTCATAACAATGAGCTCTGTATCTACAAATTGGTAACCCTTCTCTTCCACTGGCAAAAGCATAGCATCTCAAACAGAGGGTACCTTATAGTGATTGTCATGGCCACTATGGGAGATGATATCCAAGATAGGAATCTCCGAAGTCCTCATCTACAACACTCCCTCCCTGTGTAGGGTTTATAGCTATGGCAATGGCTATCTTCTTCTTTTATGACAATCTTTAAATCGACGTTGTTCTAAGCATCCATACCACAAACCTTCTTTCATTGCCCTATCTTCTGTTGAGAGGTGAGAATAGACTTATTGTAAGCCCTCTCAGCTAGAGCAAACACTTTCCTTTTAGTTCGAGAGATTGTCTTCATCATGTGCACTTGCTTAGCCTCTTTCTAAGGTTGTACATTGGTCAAAACGAGAGCACTCGAGCTCTAAAAATTCCAAGAGAAAGGCAAAACAAAATTGATATTTTTTGGCCAAAAAAGTTGCCCCACAATCCAAGCCGTCACAGATTGCCGTCCCCAAACTATCCCATCACATGAATCCATCCTAGGGACGTTTTGCTGTATCAGAGAGTTTTCAAGGGACGCCAATCGTCCCGGTTAGGCATCCCCATATTTTGGCTTAAGGGGACGACGTCTCGACGTCCCCAGCACTCGAGGACACGTCCCTACCACCCGAGGACACGTCCCTAGCACCCGAGGACACGTCCCCATGTGACTTTGGCCTGTAACCTTAGGGTCTAGGGAGGTTAGAGCCTATTAGGCAATCACTGTTGTGGCTTGCTTGTTGTACACAAAGAGGGAGAGTGGATGTATTCTGATTTGATAAATTCCCTTTAGTTTAACATGATTCATGAAAATATGTATATATATTAGTCCTTTTGTGAAAAGAAAATAAAAATCTCTTTGAGTGGATAAAAACCCTCGATTTTTATTTTCGGTTTGGACGATTTAATCGATTCACACAATTAAATCTGGATTTAAACCTTACAATTTAGATCTCTCGATCGCACTATGGTTGCAAGGACTGTGGTGTCCCTGAGAAGACAAAGCTTGTGCATCTCCAAGATAGGGACTGGCACTTTAAAAAAACTAAATTTTAATATATTAATGAAAATCATGTACAATGATTGTCTTAACAAGTGAAAAGGAACAAAAAAAAAACAAAATTATTAAAAACAAGGTGCTTTCTAAATTGAAACATGCATAAAGCACATTGAACAGTTAGAGCCGAGACAACATCGTAGACATTTGTTAATTTGATTGGAAAAAAAGTCAAAAGTCACATGTATTTCATCATCATGTCCAAAAAAGATAGTATATCATAATTATCATCATATGACATATCAAGATTTAATGATCTTACATTATCATGATATCAAATAAGTGTTACATGATATCATCAATCGAAACTAGATCCTAGAAAGTTAGATCTAGAGACTATAACGTAGACGATAAAATCTAGAAGCAAATGAAAAAATTTAAATTACTACGAAGAATCCTAGTAGCAAGTCTCAATTTCTACACCACAATCATTATCTTGTACTTCTTCATGTTCTTCATTTTGCACATGGTCCTCTTCTACCTTCGAGCCTCTAAAAAGATCTTTTGTTCATTGAGTCTTGTTGCCTGCATATAGCATCTTGAGGTTGGCACTTATAAACACAAGATCATTGACATGTTGCACACCGCACTCCATAGTTGATCAGGGTAACTTGTGGTGCAAACCTAACTAAGTATATGCACATATGGCTAATTGTTGCAACTCTAGACCATGAAAACCATAATCCTCCCTCCATAGGGAGGCACCAACATGTAACCTAACCCTCTGGGGCATCTACAAATGCATGTGAAAATCATTCATAATCCTATATTTGGATATTTGATCTAGCTATACTATCTTGAACAAGACACTCAAATATGGCCCTCCATCCATTAGCCACCTCAAGATGAGCATATTGCTTTTTATCTTGGAATTCTAGAGCCAACATGTATGCTTCCACATGAAGCAAGGTGTAGCAACAAATCTATCGAATAACACAAATGGTTGATATTTCTTCACCTTACACCGATTCTCAAGTAGTGGAGCTTAGTACATTTTACCGATGCATGGTTCCATGGAATCCACACTTTCCAATAACTACAAGTGGATGCACAATATCCACAATGTGGAATGCAGAATATCCACAATGTGGGATGCACAATATCCACAATGTGGGAAATATACTCACACCATGTTGCATCCTCAAGTAATCTTCAAATCACCTTCCTTCTCACGTAAAAGAGTCTAGTATCATTGCAAATTCATTGCTCAATAAGAGCCCTCTCTTTAACATGTCACTACATTTCACAACACATTGTAACATGGTGAAGTAGCATGCAAATCTTTTGCCTGAAGACTTGAGCATAGCAAGAGTAGATCTCTTGGTAAACTCATTCCTCACACATGAATCGCTTGAAAGAGCGCTCACATAATATAAGATCATTACTCATTCCTCACACATGAATCGCTTGAAAGAGCGCTCACATAATATAAGATCATTTTGTGAAGCTTTAGGAGGAAATCCTTTATTTCACATGAATCGCTTGAAAGAGCGCTCACATAATATAAGATCATTTTGTGAAGCTTTAGGAGGAAATCCTTTATTTCACATGAATCGCTTGAAAGAGCGCTCACATAATATAAGATCATTTTGTGAAGCTTTAGGAGGAAATCCATAGTATGGAGGATTATGCTCCATATGAACCTATGAAGCATGTAAGAATTGTAAGGGTTAGGAAGTCTCATAAGACTTCTTGCCCGAAGCCTCTCATCGCGTTGAAGCCAAGGCCTAAGTTTGCTTCAACTTAAAGAGTCGGTTCAATTAAGTTGTTGAAGAATCGATTCCCCGATTTTACATTCAAGGAGATTGTTGGAGCTTACAATTGAAAATAAGAGGAAGTATTGTTCCCAAACCCAAAGACATACAGATGGGCACTTGTAGTTATATGTCCAACCAAATGTGAAGTGTTTGACAAGTGTGAACGGATCCACCTCCTTAACGGTGTCTATAAATAGGAGTCCTTTTGGGAATTCCTCGTAGGAGGCACTTGGACTCTTGGCCCTTGGTGTAGTCACCCATACATTTATATGGTATGGATGTGGTGGTATGGGATCTCATCCCTTGAGATGATGACCACGTGTAGCTACATTGTACAAGCTCCCAAGCTCACGGGTGAGCCCATTTGGCCCTATGGTTTGGAAGTGAGTTTATCTTGTTAACAAGGAGGATCCTAGCATGGTGTTAAAATATTAGCTATTAATGTAATTAACGTTTTTCACTAACCATTTCAAACAATCATATACTTTAGGAGAGTTCCTCAATCAGCACATATTTATTCCAAGCAAGCATCCCCTCGATATCACCCTTCAAGTTCCTACATCCAATAATCATGATAATGAGATGCATATGATGCAACGGGAATGATCTTAGTAAGTAGCTAACTATTGGAAAGGAAAGCGAGCTCAATTAGAATAATTAGGCCCATTTGTTTTATTTTTCATGTAAAATTTATGACCTTGCAAGTATTAGGGCTGATAAGTGAGAATCGAGATCATCTGTTAGAAACAAGCAAAAAATACAAGGGAAAAAATAATAAAAATAGCTCTCTCTCTCTCTCTCTCTCTCTCTCTCTCTCTCTCTCTCTCTCTCTCTCTCTCTCTCTCTCTCTCTCTCTCTCTCTCTCTCTCTCTCTCTCTCTCTCTCTCTCTCTCTCTCTCTCTCTCTCTCTCTCTCTCTCTCTCTCTCTCTCTCTCTCTCTCTCTCTCTCTCTCTCCCTCCTCTCTCTCTCTCTCTCTCTCTCTCTCTCTCTCTCTCTCTCTCTCTCTCTCTCTCTCTCTCTCTCTCTCTCTCTCTCTCTCTCTCTCTCTCTCTCTCTCTCTCTCTCTCTCTCTCTCTCTCTCTCTCTCTCTCTCTCTCTCTCTCTCTCTCTCTCTCTCTCTCTCACACACGTGTACATATGTATGTATTTATGTCCGTATTAAGTTTCCCATTTGTGGGTGCAATTGGAAACCCAAGAAAGAAATCTTACTTGGGTTAAGAGGTTATGATGTGGGTCATGATGAAGAGGAGTCACAGTCCCACTTGGGCCAAACCAAGCATTTACTGCCTTTATTTCTCCACCAGTTGCCACACAATAATCTGGAATAACTATGTCCTCTCGCAGTTCTGGTATCTGCCAACTTATGTCATGGAAAATGAGCCATTCTGAAAAAAAAAAATCCTTTGTTACATAGAAACGTGTATGCTTGTGAAAATAGATGCATGGTCAAAAGGTATCACAACACAAACCTGCTCAAAAAGTGGGTGTTGAGCAAGATAAGGCCGTTCAGAAGGACACCCTGTAGAAGACTCAAATCTTTGGATCAATTCATCCATACTCATGAGCTCTTGCTTCCAACCTGAGGCTAAATAATGTTCTCCTACCTGTAACATAGTTCCAATGGTAAGGAGAAGATAGGACCACGGAGAAGATAGGACCACGGAGAAAACATAACAGAAACAATGTCCAAACAATAATATACCTCCACTGGAACTGTTCTGTGGCCAAAAGTACTTTTAAAATAATCCAAATCCTTCCATCTATCCATTGCAGGCCAGTGTGTGATTGCATCCGTGATAATAACAGGCAGATCGCTTATGAAGTGATTACAGAGAAAATCCTCCATGGATATTAAGCTCTTCTTACAAACTATTTCATGACTCAATGATCCATGAGGTAATGTTATGTCCTGGACCTGCAATAAGTGATATACAACAGCAAATCCAGGCGGTGTTATACAAAAAAAACTGAAAACCATATAACATATATTCACTGTACTGAGAAGCTCCACAGGACCTTATCGATTGTTCTCCATGTAGATACTCTTTGTAATCTCTTTGAAAGTAAATCCAATATCTTCCTAATTAAATGACAAAAGAGGCCTTCCTTGCAGATTTACATCCCTAATGCTCACTGACATATAAATTGGAATGGAGCGCCAAAAACTTTCTTGTACTCAAAACTATAGCTGTTGAACATTGGGATTCGAATACTTATTATACGTAACGTTGCTTTTTTTTTTTAAGCAACATCATCCATACTAATAAGAAGCAAAAGTGGATCACGCCAGATATACTGGCAAACAATACTCCATTCCATCCGAAAATATGGATGTCGTTTGGTGCTCTTTCATGGAGTGGAATAGTTGATTTGATTACGACGAACGAAAAGCTTTTTATTATCTCCCTTCATTGCGCACATTGTCTGTAGTTTATCACAGCGGACAACGGAAGATACTCACTTGCGATAATCGATTGCAAGATGTGGCTGCTTGTAGCTTGTTCTGATGTTCAGAACGAAGGCAGACCATTGATGACACAGCTTCGTTACATTTAACAGTCCCGCATTCTACAATGCTGTTAAACACGTGCGCAGATGGATTTATATCTCTTTCTGCAAGGGAAGGGTCGTGTAAACGTTCCGATCGTAGCACGTTCTCACCAGGGAGTTCGCGTTGCTGTTGATGTTGCTGGTGCTCGATATGGAGTTCTGCTATAGCAGACTGAAGATGAGGCTTCAGAAGAGGTCCACCCATGAGAAGGCCCATGTCAAGGAGACGAAGGGCATCGTGGATACGATGCGCGGCCAGACGGAGACAAGAGAGAGCATATGCGTCACGCCAGGCGTGATCCACATCATGCCAAGGACCACAATGGAGCTGCTCCCATGCCATTTCATGAGCTGCCTCCGCAGCAAACTCATCGCCTTTTGCTGCCTTTTCTGCAAGCTTGACATACTCGAACCCGCCTAGGCATCTCACTTGCTCCACCACCTGTTGTTCCTCCATTTCATAACTAATAAGGGCACAAAACTGCGCATCACATGCCAAACAATTGTTTTCTCTCCAGGCGTAGGTTAACAGTCATTAGAACCCGGAATAGAAACTCGGAAGCTTACGAAATATCGCATAATCTGGAACCTTTTGGGGAAGGCGAAGTCTTTTGAAGTTTCCCTAAGCGAGGTTTTCTTTATAAGAGGGAAACGTAGTCATTGTGGATGGTCAAAGGGGAAATGATTCATAACCCAAGCTGATGATAACTCAGAGTTCACCTCCACTTCCACAATCTACTAACGATTTCTAACGCGAGCACATCCATCGCCAAGAAGAGGTTCAAAGTTCAAACCCATCAATGTTTTTTTTTTAAATGGAGGTTCGATCGAGGCCTACTCCTCCAGACTTTAACTTTGAAATTGCAACTTTAACTTTGAAATTGCAAATGTACACGAAAGGGCATAATACCCATGGGACTCTTTGTTCCACAAGAACAGGGGTTTACAAAGCTGGGTTAGACTGCGGTCACAACTACCGTGGAGCAAGACAAACGATGGCACATCAGCCACAACTTTCCATGATAACATGTCTCTTACATGTTGCTAGTGAGAGTTGAACCCTTGCTCCTGTCTCAAGAGGCGAGAGGCCCAACCACCTGAACCAATGGCTTGGGACAAACCCATCGATGTTAATCGAAGGTTCTGCTAGAGTGATTAGACTACCCCAACCTTCCGTAATCCTACTACATCTACTTCTTTAACAAGAACTTGATTTGATGTCCTCATTTTTCTACCAAATCACATCACAGTTCTCACTTGGTTTGATGTCCTCATTTTTCTACCAGATCACATCACAGTTCTCACTTGGTTTGATGTCCTCATTTTTCTACCAGATCACATCACAGTATTTAAGTTCTCTGAGTATATAAGTTCTCTTGTTTGATATCCACATTTTTCTACCAGATCACATCAAAGTATTTAAGTTCTATGAGTATATAAGCCGAGAAAATGATTTCTTTGTTCATTACCGTTTCCTTTCCATACGCATTTTTTGAGTTTTTCTTCAAAGATAAGAAGAATTCCCTTAGAATTCGTGATGAAGCATGAACATGAGAGAGAGAGGAAGGGAGAACCAAGTTAAACAGCACAATGAAGATCAAAGAGATAGACCTTTCGCTTACGCATCAAAATGGAGGTACTAGTGAGCAAGGTGATAGAAATCAAAGCACATTCGAGGAGCAAGGGGTGAGAACAAGAGGAGATGAAGGCATTCTAGGTTATAGAGACTTATTTGGGACAATGAAGTACCCCATCTTTGCTTTTCTAAACATTCTTTCCATTGGTTTTTGTCATGGTATATGCGTCATGAGAATGAAAGATGCATAAAGAATCATGAATTTGTACCATTGATAAAATGGAAGGATTTAAAGGCTTCTCAGGACACATGAAGATATTCTCTTAAAATGCAAAGCAAAGTTCGTTTACGAGAAAAGTCAAAATCATTCACGATAGCATTTTTGCTCATGTTTTTAAGGTATCATATTGTTGGAAGTCCTTAATATTCTGTGTTTGACCATGCTTCATGTCCTATTCCATCTTTATTTAGTAAATTGAGAGCTCGTTTTCCCTATCTTCTCTTATTGGGGTCAAGTTCAAGGGGTTTGACTAGGATAGATTAGACTTTTGGAAAGTGAACTGGAGATATAACTCTATCTTCAAGGATGCACCGAAAGGCATTTGAGAAAATGCACCAAATGGTCTAAAAAAAATCATGGATGACTCACTAAATGGTCTAAAAAAAAATTGCTCCAAAGGTCATGGATAGTCCCCAAAACTAGATACTGGCATGTTGGGTGGAGAGTCGCAGGTCATTCTCTCTATTGTGGAGAATAGGTTCTTATAACATTGGTATTGATATTGTTCGCGTAGTTGCAATGGTGAACTTGTAAGGTTCACATAGACACAGTCATGGAGAGACACGCATACACACACAGAGCGTATATCTCATATACACATTGAGAGGATGAAGATAGAAAGATACAAGCGTCCTCTCTCATACATGTACACAGAGTTATGAAAAGAAAAACTGTCCCTTGAATTCTCATAACAACACATGTCTTTTTATACAATTTCATGTGGCTCTTGGGCCAATCAGAAGGAGATAAGCAAAGGATAAGGTATCCTCCTTAAGACGAGATTGATATCAAAGATCATTTCCAAAAATCCCCCCTTGAGCTTGATTGTATATAACTCTATAGGGACTATCTTTTCTTCACAATTAAGGCTAGGGTGGCACAAAATTTATATATTCCCTCCCATGTACAAAGAAGATGGTACAATGTTTATAGCCTTTCTTTAACAAACTCATGGGTGGTACAAATCCTTCCCTATACATATGAGGAAGATAAAAAGGGGATTGAAGGTTGCCTATAATATAGGTTTGTTGCAATCTTTGTTGTTGTTGTTTTGCTCTTTTAGTATCCACCTTTTGTTGATGCTGCATTAATCATAGGCACTTGTCATAGAAAAACACAAAAATGAACAAGGAAAAGGTCCTTCCCTTTATTAAAAGGACTGTCTAAATCTTGTTTAAAAAAGTCAAAGATATCGTGCTTAGAGCTACATGTGTAGGAGTTATTACAAAGCACTAAAAGCTTTTGGGTACATTTGTTAACAATGTTTTGGGCCTTTATTAAATACAAGAAAAATAGATCTCTCTTCTTCTAAATTCAAAAGCTATAGAATATGTAAATACAAGGATAAAAGGAGGCATCAATAGTGCTAGAGACATTTGTTTTCATACCAGCTTTCTGCACATCTTTTTCTTAAAGTGTAAATATACGAGACTTAAAGATTTGAAACATTGTAATGGTAGTAAATATGTGATGGATAGAAATAGTTGCCTTCTCTCTCCAATTGAATAGTTCATTGTTTTGTGCTAAGGAACTTAACACCAAAATTCATGGGCTCATGAGGTATGATAGAAACTGTAACCTACTATTGTTGGCTCTTACCTTCAACTAGTTATGAGCTCACAAGAATCCCATCCTCCATAGTTGTCATGTGTCAGCAAAAGCAAAGATCTATATATCCAAAAAATGTGAAGAATTTGATAGGATCTTTCCTGGTCCTTTAAAAATGCTACCCACACTACAACTGATAGAGAAATCTGTAATACAAAACTTGTAGCAGTGAGAACTTGCACTTATCATGTGTGTTCTTTAAGGAAATAAAACGCTCAATGTGGATGAAGCTTATTGTGTCGATTCAGAAAATGATATTTGAATTTCATCTTTGTTAAATCTTAGCAGCATGATCGTTATATACTCCAAGATTAGTTCTCACTTCGTGATCAAAATATCCATCAACAGCCCAGTAATCTCGCCCATGAAGCTCTGAAAAGTTCTCTTTATTCACTTTAGGAAGCAAACTGCAAAAATCTTCTACTACTAGCACACCTGATATAAACCCGAAAACAAAGTCAACATGATATGATAATTGCATGTATTATGCCCATGTCGAGCTCCACTTTCCTCCATAGTTATTGAGCATGTACACACATTGTCACTCTAGCACAATGATAAGTATCAAAGTGAGGAGATCCACCTCATAATTGTCAATCCGAGGAGACATGAGGGTGGATGACAAAGATATGGAGCAATGGAATCTTTGATTAGTCAAAAATAAGTTTACAATGTGCTCTATTCACTTCAATTCCCAAGAGTCCAAACTAAAAAATGAGCTCTCTAGCTCTTTTTATAGTTTTCACTAGCTCTCGCCTTGTCCATACCTAGTGTCTAGCTTAGTTAAAAATTAGGTTTCTATGCTATTTTGGAGGCTCAAACGAGCTCTAAAAATTTATGAAAATCAGTATGTACATAGATCTAGCAGTCCCCAAGCTTGAGGCTCCTTGACTTGAACAAAATGAAGTCAGAACTAACAAAAATGAGATTTACAATGGCATGTAGTGATCAAAATCATTGTTATATAAGAAGTTACATTCAAAAATTTGATGGGCTTACTTGTCGGATCTTCTTTGACTTCCTTCTTTGCTTGGTTTTGCTTGGGTCTCTCTTTGTTTTGATTCTCTCTTACTATTTTGTTGCATTATTCCTTCTCTCATCAAGTTGATTTGGCCTCCTTGGCTAGTGCCAACACCCCCCCTCTCGTGTGTTTGTCATCCTTCACAGACCTTTGTTGTGAAGGGTGTGCAATGTAATATTCAACAACATCAGTAGCTAAGTGATGTTATTTGATTTGGATGACTCTCTTTAGATATGTCATTAAGTTTCCCAATCGAAAGGACCTAGTATGTATGGGTGTGGAATGCATAGTTATTCTGCATGCAAGGCCTGTTCTACTGGAAATAGTTGCAATAAATGTGTGGGTTGAGGAATGAAGATCTCTAAGTGGTATTCCTAGAACCTTGTGAAGAACATTTCTTCAAAATTTTGCTTGTAACAAGTAGGTAGGTAATTGATTCGAGCATGTCAAGCATAGATTGTGTTGATGTAGGGGGTTTTACTCATATCATAGGCCAAGGCAATATTATCCTCATTGAAGTGTGGAGTAGATATATACGGGGCTTTGACGTTCCTAAATGTTTTGAAGACCACAATCATTAGCTCAAAAATCTTCATACACATCTTGACAACAATGTCGAGCATGTTCTTCAATCTGGATGACCAGTGTCGTATGGTTGATATCATGTAAGCCATGGTGGGTGGTCCTTTCAGTGGAGCAAAGTAAGGGTAATTTATCCAATTTGAGCAACCCTTAGTGATGTTCACTTTGATTTAAAATTTGGGACATGGCCTTTGGCATGGGACATGGACTTTGGCATAGGACATGGCAAGAGCACGGATTGTATTTTATGTATAAGGGTGCATTGGACCAAGTACGCATCATTTTTAGATATGTATCAAGTAGGACCAAGTACCCATCATTTCTAGATATGTCTCAAGTAAGCATGTAAGCTAGTTTGGTTGAAAGCTTGTACCTTTTCTTACTGACTCTAGGAGGTCCTTTGTCTCAAATTGAGTTGCAAAAGTCAGTTATTCTCTAGTCACCCTTTTGATCTCTACATTCTAGTCAAGAAGTAGTACAGAGTAAGACATATATTGCAACTTGGACATGATGATGAGTCGTTGATGAGAGAGGTTCAAGAAATATCCTAACTTGAGTATTGTGTCTTCGAGATTTGACATTGATTGGATTTGTATGGCCACCCGATTGTCATGTGTTCTGCCTATTTGTTTGACCTATTTGAGCCATTTTGGCACTTCAATTTCAAAGGTTTCTAGTGTTGGTATGGGCTGATGAGGTTCCTTGAAAGTTTCTTCCACTAGGATTTTGACTGCTTCTTCAGGTTCGGGTTCCACAAGTGGAGAGGGTGGTCTTTCATATTGAGTAATCATGCTTGAAGTTCATCACCTTGTTTTTTGAGGTTTTCTAGTTCTTGCATGTTTGATGGAATAGGAATGGCCTCTGGTACTTGTATACTGGACTTGGCTAGCTACTTCTTGAGATCTGCATATTCCTCTTCTAATCTTTGGTATGACTCCAAGAAATTGGCATGTTCTTCTAATAATATTCAGATGCTATTGGAAGGAACAACTTGGAATCAAGATGGACTGATAGTTGTTCTTGGGGTTCCCTTCGTGGAAGCCTTGAGATTATCTGGATTTTGTTGTTGAAGCCTCTTATTCTCCTCCATGGTTGCGAACATATGTCTTCGTAGAAGATCGAGATTCCTCTGTAATTTAGCATTCCTTGCATTCTGTTCGCATAGCATCTCCACCAAGTCTTGGACAGCTATCACATCCACCATTTGCATTGTGGTGTTCAATTCATCATGCGCTTGTTGGAGGGTAAGGTATTAATCTTGTAATTCTTGATGAGTTCCTTCCAACTCTATTACTCAAATTTGTAATCACTGAGTCTCGCTCAAGAGGATTGCATTTCTTTCTTCGAGTTGTTGATAATCTTGTTGGAGCTATGATACACACAGAATGGTGGAGCCGATTCTTGCTCTTAAACTATTGCACTCTATTCTAGGGAAGAGCCCTCTAAATAGGAACATCATACACAAGGCATCAATAAATGATTTTCGTGAGAGCACAACAACCATGTAACTTGCGTGGCTACCTCTTCCGGGCATGATGAATCTGATCAATAATCCAGTGTGGAAGATTAACCATCATGTTTTGTGCGTTAGCTAAATACAGGCTGAACCAAACCTTTTTGTGCGGCATTGTGAACCGGTCTTGCCTTGGGAATGCAAAATGTTGCATGCACATCCTAAGATGCACAACTATATTAGGCATCATGGCCACCATATCTTTGAGCTTCCTTAGGTTTAGATTATTCATACTATCAAGGACTAAACCTTCCTTTTCTATGGGGACATGCATACCATCATATCTAGGGCCTCTTTAACTAGATTGTTGGTAAGACAAAATCTTTTTAACTCATTCCCACGCATTAACGATGGAACCATGAATGTGCTTGAAGCTCTGGGTCTTGGTTGGGAGTTAATGAGTTGATGAGATAGAAACATTGCTTGAAATCTAGTTTTGGTAATCTAATAGCAAAGTATTCTACTAAACCCCCCTTTGCCACATAGGCCTTAATTCTATTTTGTTTTGTAGCTTCTCAATTCTCTAGTGAAGAAATGATAGTTTTCCCATGTGTTGTTGTACTCAATCAAAACTTCCCACATGTATGTGCCTTCTCCTAGGGGTCGTGCCATCTCATTGAACCAATGTGAGTTCTTATTAACTCTCACCGTGTGGCCCATGGATGGATCCTGCATAGGGATAATTTAGACTGCTTGCATATCCTGTGGTCGCTCCATCAATTAAGGCAAAATAGGCAAGCTTTCTATGTCGATAGTCTACTGACTGGTCCTTGCCTGAGAGCTGGCGCCTGCTATCTTTGCCATTAGCAGTAATGATACATAAGTATGTATCTACTAGAAGAAAAAAGTCATGTTAGTCTTGAGTTTCAGAAGAGGTAAGACCATATTCCCCTTAGAATACCAATATGATTTACATGGTAGTTAGTGGTTAGTCTCAAAGGTGTATCTTGTGAAAGTGAGTGTTGTAGAAAGTTAAGAGACATTTCTAGATGCATACTCAGGATGTAAAATGCACTCAAAATGCATCTATTCTAGGGTAAAGGAGTCTACATGGGTGGTTCAGGGGATTTAGTACAAGGTTTGACTTGACATTCTTCCCTTATGGGGCTACAATGTTTGTCTTTGATGACCTTTAAAGTTTTCTAGGATAATTCTATCGAGATTTGGGGCTTTTTAGGTACCCATTTCTTAGTAATCTTAGGTGTGTTGAGATGTGTTATGGAAGTGACAATAGATGTCCGTTGTGAAATGTGTGAAGTGAGTGCATGAGAGTAATGGTTCAAGCCTATGAGCTAATGTGAGACCACTTGAGTGCATAAGCAGGTCTTAGGTACCCATATTTGTTGAGCATTGGGGTCATCCTTTGTTGACCGCTTAGGTATCCAAATAGAAATGATTCATTGAGGCCGACTCCTGGGATATTCAGCTTTGGTCTTATTTGGTTGTGCCATCTACTTGGTATTAAGGTCCTATTGAGGAAGCCAATGGTTGCTCACTCTTGCATACCCATATTGACTTCACTCTAGTTGTCACCTTGTTTTGAACTAATTTTTGAGCATGAGATTTGGTGATCTGTCCCATCTGCTTCATGGGTTTCCTTTCTTGTTTAGCCTTGACCATCTTTGGAAAAGAAGGGAGTTCCATGTTGGTTTTTGCTACTCTTTCATGAGTTACATCATTTTGCATCATAAAACTTTGGACAATAATTGCACCCTTATCTTCATGTGTGCTCCTGGAAGAACCAAGAGTTGGTGCTTTTCCTAGTTCATTGAGTGCACAATTTTCTAGTTCAACTATGATCTTTGTTGGTTCACCCAAACCTGAAGAAGTCCACTTTTTAGGTTTAAGTTGCTAAATGATCATATATCCAGTCTTGACCCAAGGTAAGAGCTTTCATGAGGTCCTCATCTTGACACATTAGCACTTTAACTATCATATGGACATCTTGAATGGAGATGGGAAGCTCCAGTTCGCCTAGGCAAGGGGTCTCCACACCTCCCAATCCTATAAGATAAGCTTCAATAGGACTAATGTTCAAATGCAGGTCTTGAAAGTAAGAAAATCTAACAGCACTAGTGGCTACACTTGAGTCAATCAAGGCTTTTGTGATCCTCTCATTCGTGCTCTTTTCTACTTCTAAGGTTAGAAAAGGACACCTATCTACTATCTTGTGATGGGTTCCACTCATCGTTTGGCACATGGCCATGTGATATCTAGGGGCTCCATGAGCATGGTGCCTAGGTTGATTTCTACCTTGTTGCCTTATTTTCATACATCGAAAGCATGTTAGGGCTTCTCCATGAGCCTCTTCTCTAATCCATTTTTCTTTCTCTTTGTGATTCTTTGCACTGTTTAGTCGATTAAGCACTTCATCAATTAGGGGTTCTTGGTACAACTTCACTCTACATCCACTAATGTAGTTTGGTAGTATATCTCCTCAAGGGTTTCTAACTAGCTGGCTCCACTTGTTGCGATTTTGTTATTTATCATGGGTCCGTAGCCATGCTTTTCTAATTTCCTCGCATGATGCTTCAGTGTATACACCAAAACTAAGTCTTTGGCCTTTAAGCCTTTATCCTTTGCATGAGCATCAAAGTAAGCCTTGTGTCATTTTTTAGCCGCGTAAATCCTAGCTATTGCTCTCAATCATTCTAAGTCCAAAATTCTAGAAGAAAGCTCAAGAAGCCTAATGGCAATATTGCATTTTGGCCACATACCATCTGAAAGGGGGTGGCTTGGAGTATCATTTTATAGGCCACTCTATATTCCCAAACAACATGGTGTAGTTGTTTTTCCAATCAGGATGTTTGTTGATAACAAGATTAGTTAGAACAATGCAAAGTATCTTGTTTGTACTTTTTGCTTGTATGTTCACTTGTTCAAAGAGAAATTTAGTTGTGGTTTGTGCATTGTTCTTCCTAGTGGCTTTAACTTCTACCCATTCAGTTAAATAATATGTGGAAAAAATAATATACTCAGCATGTGAACTCTTAGCTAGGGGATTAATAGGACCAAGAAAGTCTATTCCCCACTTAGAGAATGCATGCCCTCCCATCGGGCCTCAGGGGCATCTCATCCTTACGTATCAGATACTGAGTTTGCTAATAAATGTCACACCACTTCACATAGGTATGAGCATCCATGTGAAGGGTCGGCCACCAAAGCCCTACAAATAGTATTGCTTTGATCATCCTATTTAGTATAAGGTGTCCACCTGCCACACCTTGGTGAGCAATTTCTAAGATCTTAAGGTATCCACTTTTTCATGGACACATAGCCTAAGATATCCATCTCTTCCATGTTTGTATAAGTTATCTCCAATGAGTGCATAATCTAGGGATTATTATTCTAAGATCTTTTGTCTAGCCAAGGTCATCTCTTGAAGGAAAGTCTTCGTTTTTAGAAAGATTACTAGAGGTTTGCTCCAATTTGATATTAAAGATACTTGATACAGAGTGGCATGTTCTATCGGTAGTCTAACACTACAAGTTGGGCATTCTTTACGCACCCTATGGGCATCTGCTTCCATGGTTGGCCAATATACTACTAAGCTCCACAAATTCTGTAGAGTTCTATGTTGTGAATGGTGTTGCTTCCCTGCACCTCCATGTGCTATTTGCAACCATTTTGCATATTCATCTTCTTCCACACAACAAGACAATATGCCTTGATTGGTGTGCTTATACACACTGCCTGCCATTATGTGGTAATTTTGGGATACTACTACTTCATTGCCTTTTGCGTTGAGTATAGGGTGCTTAGGTCCAAAGGTTAGAATAGGCACAATTGTTCTTGCCTAGTTAGGCACTACTTTCGAGTTGAATAAGTAAGCATCAAGAAGTTCATCTTACACTCCTTGTAGTGATTCTCCTGTGGTTAGTCTAGAAAGGTGTTCTTCTCTAAGGTGGGTTTTTCCTTTCCTTATAACTACCTCAAAGTCATATTCCATTAGTAGGAGGAACCATCTTACTAATCTGCCAGTATTGCAAGGTTTGTTCACTAGATAAAGTAGTGCTTGATGGTTTGTAAAAAAATTAAACTTATTTGCACGCAAATAATGCCTAAAATTTTTGATCACATATATCATGCCCAATCCTTCTCTTTCTGTGGTGGTGTAATTTTGCTCAACTACATTTAACTGCCTACTTGCATAAGCTATTAGAAGATCAATATTGCCTTCACACATAGGTTGTGCTAGCACACATCCAATAGCATAACTGGAAGCATCCACATGAACACGGAATATTTTGTTCCAATCTGGTGTAGTCAAGATTGGTGTTGAACACAAATGTCGTTTAAGCTAATTGAAAGAGTTTTTGCACTCATCAATCCACTCGAAATTAGTCAAAAAGGTTGTACAAAGGCTTTGCAATTATTGCATACATGGATAAGATGGCAATAATGGCCATAATGTCCCATGAAATCCTGCACTTCTTTAACATTTTTTGGTATGGGTAACTCGGCAATGGTCTTAACTTTATCCTCATCCATTGAAAATTCCATTCTTTGACACTATGTGTCCTAGAATCGTGCCTTACCTAACCATGAAAACACATTTTTCTAGGTTCAAGCAAACTTGATATTGGGAGACACCCAGATGTCAGGGCCTCTTTGGTGATGCAAGTGGAAGACTTACCCAACGTCGCCATAGGAGATATATGCCAGTTGTTCATAGGTGCTTGATAATCTTAGTTAGCTTCTTTTGAGTAATTGATTATATGCAATAGAGTCAATGATTCACTATGCAGGTTTCCATGTCAATACTTGTAGTTTTATGAGATTTTGACACTAGTCATATGCTCATTTTACAAAGGAGACTATGGCAAAAATTTTCTAGATTTATTGGTTTTGCCAACTATATAGTGGTCAATTTACTCCTTGATACACTTATTGATGTAAGCACATTCACTCTCACATAATCCTTTTTGTTGGTCATTGTTGTTCATTCGTCCATTTTTTTGGGAAGATAATTGATTTTTTTTCAAAATCTCGCACTTTGTCATCCTTTCTAAGCCTTAGTGGTGCCTAGACTATTCTAGCTCCATTTTTATTCTAGTCAGTTCTCTATCATCATGGCATCAAAAATCTCAGGCACATCTAGTGGATCTGGGTCTAGTGTCAATGCTCCCAAGAGGAGCTATAATAGGCAAAGACCATTTTGAGATCGGAAAATTTGATGGCACAAACTTTGCTCCATGGAAGAATCAGATTAAAGATGTGTTGATTCAGAGGAGCTTCCATTGTCTCCTCTGAATCAACACATCTTTAATCTGATTCTTCCATGGAGTAAATGGACTCTCAAAGAAGCTTGTTGATATGGATGATGATGATTGGGATGAAATGGCAAGGTCTACCATTCGATTGCACCTAGGAGATAATGTTTACTTTACATTATTAGACTATGAATGTGCATAGGAGCTTTAGAAGAAGTTATGCAATACATATGAAAAATAAACGACATCAAATAAAGTGTATCTGATGAGAAAGTTATATGACATTCACATGAAGGACACAGATCATGTTGCTGCTCATCTAAATGAGTTTGATGCTATATTCTCCTAGTTATAAGCTCAAAAAATGGATATGGATAATGAAATTAAAGTTTTATTGTTGTTATCCACCTTGTCATCATCATGGGATACATTTTGCACAATTACTAGCAATAGTGCATCTGGTGCTAAATTTGTCTATGATGACATACGTGGATTTTCTTGAGTGAGGAGATTTGTAGAAAATCTATGGTTGGCACTTAAAGTGGAGATGCATATAATGTTTAGGATTCTTACCAAGGAAAGAATAAGCAATGTGGCACGATCAAGAACAAGGAAAAAAATGATCAACTGAATAAGAGTAGAAGTAGATCAAGGAAGAGGGATATCAAATGCCATTATTGTCACAAGAAAGGACACATGAAGAAAGACTACTATGCATTAAAGAATGCAAAAGGTAAAGACAAAATCTTAATGGGAATGTTAAATGGCTACCTGCACCATCTTTTTTGATTGTGAAGATTGAAGAAATTAATTCTATTTATGATGATGTTGATGTGTTGACACTTGACAATATTGTGCCCATTGAGGCTCTTATGGCTGATTCTCTTTCCCACAGGCTGCTAGATTCTAGTGCTTCTTTCCATGTGGCACCACATAGAGAATGGTTCTCTAATTATGCAACAAAGTCTCTTGGTATCATGAGACTTGATGATTCTTACCAGTGTGACGTTGTGGGATTGAGATATGGTTGTGTAATTCATTGATGGTTCAAAATTTACTATGCATAATGTATGCCATGTATCTCAATTATCACGTAGCTTGATGTTAGTTGGTCAACTTGATGACCTTGGTTATAAGGTGGTGGGATCCTGAAACATGGTCAAAGTGGTGTTTGAGGATACTACTCCTCCAATTAGAATGCATAAAAATGCTACACATAAGGATGTTCAAGAGAATGTTTGATCATATCAATCTTCAAATGTTCTTATTCAGCAACCATTGAGATACTCTGCATGTGTCTCACATCCAACTGATAGATTTCTAGTTTGGATTATGTCATGCTAACAATTGCTAGTGAGCCTTCTTGCTATAAAGAGGCTATGTATTTAAAGGATCATGTCGAGTGGGAGCATGCCATGAAGAGTGAGTTGGATTCTATTCACAAGAATGGTACTTGGGATTTAGTACCTTTTCCAAAGGGCAGGAAAGATTTACCATGTAAATGGGTGTATAAGACAAAATTCACATCAGATAGTGCTTCTCCAAAGTATAAAGCATGACTTCTTGCAAAGGGTTTTAATCAACAACATGGTGTTGATTTCAAGGAAATCTTATCTCCAATGGTCAAGATGACTACCCTACAAATGTTGTTTGGATTCATTGCAATGGAGGACTTAGAGCTAGTCCAAATGGATGTGAAAGCTACTTTCTTGCATGGAGATCTTATAGATGAGATCTATATGGAACAACCAGAGAGTTATGTAGTTCCTCACAATGAAAGTCTAGTTTGTAAGCTAAAGAAGAGCTTATGTGGGCTTAAACAGTCCCCTAGACAACAGTACCAAAATTTTGATGCTTTAATGAGTCTCAAGGCTATTCTCGAAGCAATGAGGATCATTGTGTCTACACAAAGAGATGCTCATATGGTAGCTTAATATGCTCGATACTTTATGTCAATGATATGTTGATTGTTGGGAAGTCCGCTTATGACTCATCAATTCTCAAAAATAAGTTGAGTCAGACATTTGATATGATGGATTTGGGGGATGCCAAACATATTCTTTGCATGCACATTAATCATGATAAGAGCAAAAGATGCATATACTTGTCTCAAAGTGAGTACATATCCAAAGTGCTTCTTATGTTCAATATGCAGGGTGGAAAGGCATTGAGTACACCTTTATCCACATATCTGAAATTGAGAAAGAATGATCGCCCCAAATAAGATGAAAAGGAATTCATGACCAAAATTCCTTATCAATCTGTTGTTGGTAGTCTCATGTATGCTATGTTAGCTACAAAACCAGACATTGCATTTGTAATGGGAGTTGTGAGCAGATATATGTATAAACCTGACAAGAAGCATTAGGAAGTGGTCAAGAATATTTTGAGATATCTAAGTGGCACTAAGGACAAGTTTTTATGCTTAGGTAGAGGGAAAGCATCCATTATCGTTTACACAAATTCTGACTATGCTAGTTGTGTAGAAAATCATAAGTCTACATCAGGGTATATTTTTCATTTTGCTGGAGGTGCTATCTCTTGGAGATCTCGTCTTCAAGAATGTACAATTGTTTCCACCACAAATGCAGAGTATGTTGCAGCAAGTAAGGCATGTAAGGAAGCATTGTGGCTTTCTCGTTTTGCTTGTGATATGGGTTTACCTCAACATGTACCTCATTTGCTCAGTGATGGTTAGAGTGCTATTGCATTGGCTAAGAATCCATTCTATCATGCAAAGACCAAGCACATTGACATGCAGTATCACTTCATTAGAGACTGCTTAGCCACTAAGCTCATTATTCTTGAGAAGGTTCATACTTGAGATGATGACGTAGATACTTTGACTAAAGCTCTACCACAGGATAACTTTCGGCATTGATGTCACTTGATGGGGGTTACTTGATTCATGATCTTACACAGTTAGTTGTATACTATGTAACATGCCCATTAGGTGGGAGGTATAGTTTGTATACTTACACTTAGGTATTCTTTATCATTCTTTATTTTTCTCCCATAGTCACTTTGCCCATATTGGCCTTTAGTTGGAGATTGTTATTGTTAGTGTCCATGTGAAATGGTCGTTGGACACTTTTGTATACGTTCTTTTTAATAAAATATATACTGGCATGGTCAGCCACAGACTCTAAGTTTGACTGCATTTGTACGACCTAAGAAATATGTGTTTGTGGCTTGTGTACTATGTTTTTTCTATGTATTGTGCACCCCCTATGTAGAGTGCTGTGTGCAGCGCTGGAGTTCGGGTTTCTACAGCAAGGGTATCATTGCAAAGCTCTCAAGAAGGAGAGCTATCATCAACATCACCAAAAAAATACTTCAATTACACTCTCGATCTTGCTAACTTCAGAATTCTTTACCTGTTCTAAGCCTTGGTTGTGTTGTAATGCATGAGCTCTAGTGATTGCTTGCAGGGGGCTATTATAGTCACATTGCCATTGGAATCCACTACCAATCCAATTACATTGATAGGAGTAACCTTTGGTACATTGGCTGGGTTTATAAGGTAGTCTCCTAAGAGGTGTTACTTGCCACAATTAGGACAAAATCCTTGAATTGTAACTAGTTGGGATTATCCTGGTGTAGGGATTGGACAATCTTGAATGAAATGATCTCCCTGGTATCTATAGCATGGCCCTCTAGGTGCTTGGGCTCTCAACTGTCTCGGTTGGGGCCTCATATTAGGATTTTCGTACATCACATTCGAATATTCTAGCTCCCAATTAGGTTCACTAGGGTTGTCATAAGGGTAAACCTCAGTGAGCTCTAGTGAATCCATGTAGTAAGCGAGTGGGCTATCTACATGCATTGAGCCGAAGCTATGAGTGTTTGGATCACTTTCAAAAATCAACAATGGCACGAGCACTAGGGATCTACTCAATTTGGACATCTTCCCTATTGTTGATATGGTTGCGGATAATTTTGCCTAATCACTTGCCTTTTTTAAGGGCAATCTTCACAATGTGATTAGTATATCTCCTCTCAATGGTGGAGTAATGAATATTAGGGTTTCCTTGGGGTTGAGCCATGATTGGGAAAACGTTTGCCATGTGGTCTCCTCCACAGTTATAATATTGTTTCACCAAGACTATCCTAGGGGTATGCTTACTTGAGACTCCCAATTTCTGAGCTACCTTCTTTACCAACTCATCTATTGAAATGGATGGCTTAGAAGTGAAACTGGTAGCATTGTCTTAGTCTTTATAGATCTTAGAGCTCTAACTCTTCACCCAAGTTATCATCTATGTCTATGCACATATGCACACAATGCTCTATGGACATGGGCTCCTTTAAGTATGCATATGAATGTAATTTTGCACTTACCAATCCATCCAAAAACAAGGCCACTTGTTTGGTTGGTGTTTGTAGTTTGGAATAGGACATCTCTCCAAGTATTGCCTAAATCTTCTTCCTTCTAGTCTAACCATCTCTTGGGGTGTTTTCTTGAAGCTATGTATCAGGGATGAACTATTGTGCCTGATGCCGACCTTGGAGAACTCATTGATAACGGCTTCTAGCAATTGGCACATGTTTCTAAATTGACCTTAGTGTGGTGGTTGAAACCACGTTAAGGTTGTGTTCGTTACCAAAGACATTATATTGAGTGAACATATCATCAAATTGTTCAGCTCTTAATACTTTTCTAAACTCTTCTACATGATTGTATGGGTCTCCTCTGCCATCGAAGTAATTTTTCATGGATTTAACCAGTTGAGTAAGCCTCAAGATCTTAGGGTGTTCTCTAGGCCTATGAAAGGGAAACTCATCCATGCCTCTTTGTTGTTTGTGACCTCTAGGGTTCTTGTTATCCATTCTATCCATTTCTACTATGGTGCTTTCTTGTCTAAGGGGGTTCGCAAAACTTACTTCTGGTCTATCTTTGGTTCTTTCCTTCTTGGTTCCATGAGCCTGGGATGATCCAACTCCTTGTTGACCATAAGGGATGTTTGAACTTGGTGGGGGAAAGACTAATTCACCCTTCTAAGTGTGGGTGTGCCTTTCGTGCTCCATCACTACAAACACTCTTTTTGATGTGTTGTCTAAATAGACCACCTTGCATGGTGTCTCAGTGTCTTTGAATTCATATATCATGATTTCTCCTACTTTGTTAGTTTGATTGGATCTAAACCTCCAAAAAACTTCATCTATCTCTCAATTCAAGGATAGCTCAATGCTTTTATTATCCTAGGGAATCCACTCTAGGGTAATCACTCTTGTCAAGATGGATTTGCCATCGGGTGTCATGGGTTCTCCTTCTAAGTTTCCTTGTTCTACGTCTCTTATCTCATTCTCCGGAATGAGATTTCCAAACTCATTTGTCCTATCTGGTAAGCTGGTGACCATTTACATGGTTCCTTACTTATCAATATATGAGCCGTCTTTGAATTTGACCATTGTGTATTCAAGGACAAAGGGTTGATCAACATTTTTGAGGTGAACAATGGACCTTGGCAGACCATCCTCATAGATGCTAGCATCTAATCGGTTGGTCCTTATATAGTCCAATTTCATCTTATAGGGACTTTTGTTGTTTGTAAGTAGGCAATACCTGAACTACTTGTGGGAAGTTCCACACTAAACGACATTTTTGAATCACTGGTCTCCAAACTTGGCATGTAGGGATGATTGTTGAGCTGCGGAGCCCACAACCTAGCTATGTGATTAACAATAGCTTTAGAGGATCTTGTGCTTTGTCCATCTCGACCTAGGCGTCTACCTGATCTAAGGTTCATATGGCTTATCTATTATTCCAAGTTTTCTCAAGTAAAACCACATTGCAATGTTCTTTTATAGTTACTTGCTCTTTATAAATTTCTCTATTGCAATCTTGTCTGTTGAATAGTGTCGCTAGGAATACTTGAGTTTTTGTTGCAACTTGATATGTGGTCGATCAATTTATGTTCTTTTCCCTTAGGGTTTGCTACAAAAATGTTCTAAATACAATTGAACTTAAGTAACTAGGGGTTCTTGTACTAATATTATGCTTAATGTAACCCTAATTGATCAGTACCATTAGTTGTACTTAGCCTGAGCTAAATAATTGACTGAGATGGTTTAGTATCCTTCCAACCTTGAGTCTGGTGCTTTGATAATGCTCCAATGCCCAAAAAATGAGCTCCCCAAGCACGATTGAATTGTTCACAAGCCTTTCCCTCCCTAAGGAACTCCAAAATACTCCAAGAGCCTAACAGAGGTAATCATCCTTGAAATAACAAAACACAAAGCAACATATTTTCACCATAAGAACCCTAATTGCTTTTGGAGGTTCATTTTGTTGTGGAACTTCTTTGAGAGACATTCTTTTGGTGTTTTTAGATTTTGAAGGCATTATCCGTGTATGATCACTGTGGTAGCTCCTTTGTATAAGAGTAGAGCATGATCTTGTCATGTGTTTGGCATGTGAGATGACATTATGGTATACCTTTTTTTGAGGTTTATGTCATCATGAGTTTGATCATGACATTATCAATGGATGTATAGTGGCATTGTGGTCTATATCTTGCTTATGCCACTTGGTTATGACTTTACTTACTGGTCGCACATAATTTTATGAGAGTTGATTTTGGATCTTGGTTGGTACTTGTATGTTTGCTTTCTTTATAGGTACATGATTGAGATTGGAGCCTTAGTTTCATACTCATTTGTCACCTTGATTAGATACTCTATTAGCATGTGGTCATTGGTTTGATATCTCATTTGCCAATGTGATTCTTGGCATATGTTGATGGTGATTCCCACATGGTTATTTTGGTTCTAGATTCCATTTTATAGAGGATATGCTATCAAAATTTTATCAGTTTTTATGCTAGATAGATGGTCTAGTAGATCCTTTATGCTTGTGAGATAACTTTGGATCATTACTTATCTCCATTCATTTGGACTTGGTCACATGTTATTTGTGATAGGTTGGACCATCTTGTAGGATTCATTCTTGAGTGGGAGATGTACCTCCATTGTATTGGCATGTATTGCCATTAGTTTTTGGCGTGTGCATTTTCCATTATCTTTGATTGGATCAGTGATAGGTGGTGATAGGTTACTCATTGTTCTTTTGCTATTGGTTATCTTGTTTTGATTGCTCAATTTACAGGGGATACTCTGTAGAATTTTTCCCCAAATTATTTCACATCTACTTGGTCAGTTTGGAGACTTGGTGAGCAAGCTTATGCTATGGTTTTATGTGCATGCTAGATGCATGGTTGTGTGACAGGTGGTTCATATAGTTTCTTCTCCAATGAGACATTCATGATGTGAGTTATGCATATGGATATGCGAGTGTGATCCTATTGAGGATAGAGTATTGTTTCTAGTCTCTTGTTACATGTCTAGTCTCTTGGATTGCTAGCATGGTGTCTTCTCGGTTTGATGACAGTAACTTTTCGAGATGAAAAGATCAGATGTGGCATACATTGGTTCGTGTAAGGTTACACATATATGTGCATAGAGATGCACAAAGACCTCATGACATCTCTGAACATGTATGAATGGATATGGATGCATTGGACAACTTCACTATCCAATTATAGTTTATGGATTCTATACATGAGTCTATGATGTATGAGGAGAGGGGTAGTGCATTATGGCAGAGACTGCATGATATGTATGCGAGTCCATTGACTCATGTGAGATGTAGATCACATCAATAGCTTCGATGTTGGCACTGTGGTCATGAGGGCCATACTTGACAACATTGCTTCAAGCAAACGCGATGACGATGTCAGATATGCACATGATGTAGGTCAGGTAGTGGTTTCAGGAGATTCTATAACAATTGATTATGCTAGCGATGATGATATCAATTTCTCCTATGGTTCAACTGAGGATTCCTCTTGTTCATTGGATAGCACACATATGGCTTAGTTGCTAGATGCATTAGCCAGTTTTCATGTTATTCCACAACGTGAGTGGTTTTGTCGATTCTCAAGTGAGAGTCATGGATGTGTGCACTTGCCTGATGGTATGACATATGACATTGAGGGTGCAAGAGATGTATGCCTTATGCTACCTAGTGGATCATCACTTATGCTCAAACATGTACGTTATGTGCCTTCATTCCCTATGAGCTTGATTTCAGTTTGCCAGTTACAAGAGAGTAGATGTTATGCATTCCTTGGTGATTATCATTTTCAATTGCAGTTGGGACAGCTTATGCTTGTCAGAGGTGCTAGGATTGGGCACATGTACCCACTCTAGATACTTCATATGAGAGACAATCTTGTCTTAGTGGGAGTTCAACCTTATGTGAGATGTAAGGCTCGTCATGTTTCATTTTTTCTACATACACATAGATCTATTGACATTCATGGTGCACATGTATGGTAAGATTTAGATGCTTAGATGGATGCACATGTAGAGCATGTTTTGGATGCTCATGATGCTTATGTAGAGCATGGTTTTGTTGATCATATGGATGCTTATGTGGAATGCACTTTGGATGACCAGTTGGATGCTTTAGAGCATGATGTGGATGCTTATGTAGAGCATTGTGATGATACTCAATTAGAGTGTGATCATCACTTTGAACTTGGTGTTGATGTTGTGCAAGTAGCTCATGTGGAGCATGATCATACACTTGGTGTGGTAGAGGAGGATTTCTCTCATGGTACACAATGTGTCATACATTAGTTTAGCTCTTGGGATGCACAGCTACACACATCCTTGGTTGATAGGATGACTGATTTAGATGTTGCTGAGTTAGCGATCATGCTGTCATTCTTGGATTTTCTCACGCTAGATGTTGACACAGATATGTCAGGACATGTTGTTCTTGATGTTGTTGCTTTGGATGCCTTGGATACAGACATGGTTGACATAGTTAGGTTAGCTAGGATGTTTTGTAAGCATTTGAGAGTTTGATGTACAAGTTGTTATGCTCGAGACCAGACATTGCAATTGCTATTGGAGCATTTGCACTTGGAGTTGTCAGTCGTTTAATGATCGACACAAGCATAGAGAGAGTGGAAGCTTTGCAAGAACTTCATCAGTTCTTGCATCAATCAGATGTGAGCTTGACTCTATTGATATGAGTCTAGATCAGTTTGAGGTGCATGGATACACCTTGTTTGAGGCAGTTGGTGTAGGCTTATTGGTATGGGTTGAGATCTAGACTCTCCATGTACATGATTGTATAATCCGAGAGATTTTTGGGGATATAAGGGCCATGGGACCTTACCCCCATATTCATATATATATATCATTTATAGAGCATTGCCTTAAGAGAGATCATTATGTGGGTTTCGAGGCTCCCATGCATGTGTGTGCATCTCTTGTCTCCTCTCTCTCCCTCCATCTCTTCCTTGCTCCTCTTGTTCAACACACAAAAGCCCTTCACAATACGAATTTGAAATTATGACACCTTTATCACAACCATCGTCCTCTTTCAATGGCAAAAATTAGAGGCACATAGGCTATGAACTTGCATGCATCCAATTGAACAAGTCGATTAACCCATAGCTTTGATACCATCTGCCGTTGTTCACGTACTAACAATGGGAGAACTTGCAGAGTTCAGATAGACCCAATCATGGACACACACACATAGAGAGAGAGAGTAACTACCTCATGTGTAGGTTGAAATAATGAAGATAGAAAGATACAAGCATCCTCTCTCATACGCGTATGCACAAATATGACAAGAAAAAGTGTGCCTTTAATTCTCATAACAATACATGTCTTTTAATACAATTTCGTGTTGCTTTTAGACCAATCACAAGGAGATAAGCAAAGGATAAGGTATCCTCCTTGTTAAAAGGAGATTCATATCAAAGATCATTTCTAACATGTATCATACTAGAGCTTTAATGGTGACCTTGATGATCTCATCATCATCATCACCATCTTCACATGCTTCCATGGAGACCTTAGATAATCATCATCATGCTCATGAATGAGATTCTCATTGTTTCTTTCACTTACTTATGTGTAGCTCACAAATTATTTTTCATTTGCATATGTATTTCTCCACTCTAAAGCTTCTATTGGCATGTGTATCTCCCACTCATATCTCCCACTCACATGTGAATTCCCCACTCAAGAGCTTCTACAAGAAAAGATACTTCTTTATGATATCGGTTGCAAGATTTGATCCCAAATCCTCTTCATGCCAAAATGATAAGTCATCTAACATGCCAACCAAGCCTTCTTGAATTTGAAGTATTAGTGCCTTATTATATTCATTATATGCAACATGTGAGTGCCCATCTTCACCTATCTCTATAATATCCTCTGTTGCATGTGATTTTTGCTACCTCTTAGCTTGAAGCCATGAGTATTTCATCATTAATATCCCATGAAATATATGCCATAGTTAGCTCTCCTTCTCTTGAAGTCTTGAAGGAGGCAAAGAAAGTCCTTTTGCATCTTCTTTGATGGAGCTTCAATGTAGAGAATCATGAGGCAATATTCAAGATCTTCTTTCTTGCTCAGATGTGTGGCAAGAGGTAAGAAGAATCCCCTTAGAATTCATGGGGGATCATGAACATGAGAGAGAGAGAGAGAGGAAGGGAGAACTAAGTTAAAGATGCACAACAAAGATAAAAGATATAGAACTTTTGCTTTGCGCATCAAGATGGAGGTACTGCTGAGCAAGGTGATATAAATCAAATCACATTAGAGGAACAAGGGGTGAGAAAAAGAGGAGATGAAGGCATTTTGGGTTATAGAGACCTATTTTGGACAAGGAATCACCCCATCTTTGCTTTACTAAACATTCTTTCCATTGGTTCTTATCATGTTATATGCATCATGAGAATGAAAGATGCATAAAAAATCATGAATTTGTACCATTGATAAAATGGAAGGATTTAAATGTTTCTAAAAATTCATGAATATATTCTCTTAAAATGCAAAGCAAATTTCATTTATGAGAAAAGTCAATATAATGCAAGATAGCGTTGTCGTCGAGATTTTCTCTCCTCTCTCACTCATGAAGGCCTACAAGAAACACATTCGGTGAAGGTAGCCAAAATTCCCTGAGAAGTCCAAGATGTATCAAGGATGTCAAATGGATTTCACATGCAAACTTTGGAAGAAATCGAGCAAAACCAGAGTAGCAGTCAAAGCTGGTCAAAGTTTGGAAATTAGGGCAAAAATTTCAATGTCTCCAAATCACATGAAAATTCATATACTTGTAAAGCCAATCAAAGGCAGTCTATAGCCCAAATTTCACATGAAAATGGATTTTCTAGCACATTGATATGCCATGTGCATTTTATAAAAAATGTAATTTTTCCACTTAGACCCTACAAAATTTTGTATAGGAATTTTTGTTAGCCATATGGTTTGGCATGTATAAAGATCATATGTGGCTACATACTTGTACAAAGTTTCAAGGCTATCAGAGCTTCCTAGACACCTTAATGCCACATTGCAAGCTTCCAAATGTAGTCAAACTTGTACAAGGAAGATTCAGATGGGAGTTTTTTTTTGCATATTCCTAAAGGAGGCCTTTCAAAACATAGTCCTACAAACTTTTATTTTCATCAAAGGATATTTGAAGGGTCAAAGAGCACAAAATCCAGTTTTCAAGGTCACCGCAGTTTTCTAGAATAAGAAAATTGAAGGCTTGAAGGGCTACCACATGGCAAAATATGATTGAACCATGTTGTACGGTCAAGATGATCTCATATTCAAGGGTGGAGATGCACTAAAGCATAAAGGAAGGAGGATCCACGATTTTTTCCATCTAAGAAGACTTTTGACAGTTAAAGATCAATAATGCAAAGTTTCTCCAAAAATAGTCGCTTATCTTATCCGAATTGATATCAGCACTGATCCGACGGTCCAGATCATCCCCAGATCCAATGGTGGAGAATGAAGGCGCCTAAATTTCACTCCTTTACACTAGATTTGATAGAAAGAACACTTCCAAGCCATTGATTTGATTAATCAAATGGTTGTAATCGAAAGTAGTGATCCTAGAGTTGAGAGTTGATTTCTCTAGATCCAAGGGCCCAAATTCATTCAAAAAACTATATTAACCCCCCTCCAAACTCCTAGAGCATCATTGTAGGCATCCATAGGGCTCATGCTAGCTTACGGTTTCCTTGAGACGATCACCCTCGGTTGAGCGAGTGAGGATCCAAGGTGGGCTAGTATGAGTATAGTACCTAGTTTCAAATTTAAGTTAGAACTCCAATCTAGGATAGGCTCTTGAAACCAGCATCTCTATCTTGACTCACCCTCGGTGGAGCGTGTGAGTGAGTTAGAGATGGTTTTAATGAGTCTTAGACTTCTTTAGTTAGACGTTACGAGCCTAGACATACATAGGGTCAATGAAGTGGAACTCACCTTCTTACATATGACATTCGGTTGAACTGTCATGGTTTGAAGGTCGGAACCGCCTTTGATCAGTAGACTGCTTAGCTTGATGTACCACGACGATCTTATACATGTAACTTAATTCAAATCCTTTTAATTCATGTCACTTGTCACTTATCTCTTCTCTCTTGTCTCTCAGTTTCTGAAGTATTTTTACATGTCTTCTATTTTCTTCTATGTGTGAGAAGGCTCCGCAGGATTGCGTTGAACCAGTGAGGATGTTTCAATGAGCTTGTGATTAAACTCTATCATCATAATTCACATGCATGCATATAATCCATACATACCCATACATATTGATTAGTTTCTGAAAGTGTATAAGAAGCTCCAATATTGGACCATTCTTCCTTTCGAAACTAATTTATGTGTAAGGATTCCATCTATTCTCGTCATGCATACATATCATCCAAAGAAGACTATGCATATGGATTGGAATTAGGAAGTGTTTAAGAAGCTCCTTCAATGGACCATTCTTCCTTCCAAATTTGATTCGTGTGTATGGTTCTCTTTCATTCTTATCATTCATGTGCATCAATCTAACTTGCACTCCTACATTCCCATTCCCATAATCATTTCAACATCTCTCTCTTCTCCATACTCAACATTAATTTCACTTTCACGTCCTTAAACCTTCCAACATTCATTAGCTTCATACACCCTATGTGTGCCACGACCGGACCTGATCCACCCGGATTGCGATCACCTCCACATTTGAACCCGACGTGAAACGCTTCGTGGCATTTGCTTCTGATCTTGTTGGGAGGTTGTGATCCATATCCTTTGTTTCATATTTTTCATCCTCATCATTTCATCATCATCAGTCTTGAGTGTTGCACTGGATTTCTCACAGTATCGTGCACATCTTCGTCGTGAAGTAAACGCATTTATGAGAGATCTAGAGCATCGTGCATCACTTGCTTATTCACATAAGATGGAGGAAGGATTCAAATCCCTTATTGTTGAGAAACAAGGCCAAAGAATAGTCTCTTCGATGTTGAGAGAGAAGGGAAAATTCAATGGCATCAACATCACAAGCTACTTAGATTTGTTTGAAGAGCAAGCTATGATCCATGATAAATCTTTTTTAAAAATACAATAAATGAGCATAAGTAAAAGAACTCTCCAATGGATATTCTTTCAACGCAATCCAAGCCATAGTCTTTGATGTAGATCAAATCCACCTCAAGCATTGTGAAAGTTTGATGTTCCAACATGCACAAACATTGTTAAAAAGGAAAACTAATTTGTGTTCCAATGTATGAAGGCCTCAATTCACAAGATTTCACAAGAAAAAAATCATTCAATCACTCCCCAAATCATTCCAATCAAGTCCCCTAAGTTAGTAGGAATAGTTTTAAGAAAAGCGATTCCTAGATTATAGGAACCTAATTGCTTTTTATGTACTAGTATTGGTTCATGACTTTTCATGTGATCTTATGTTTTCCTTTGTGTACGAGAGTGTCCTTAGAGTGTTGGAGTCCAAAAAGCAAGCCCCTAGCTTAAACGAGCCCCTACCTTCTTCCATCCAGGTTTTGGTTAGGATATCTCATTGCATATGTATGCAATGGCTAGTTTCTATTTCTCTGAGTTATTCATTGCTTATCCTGTTGTAGGAACCCATTTGCTATGCTTTTACTCTTCTTGGATAGCTAACTTCTAATGTTGGGCTCAATCTTGGGATCCATCTATGTATATTCTCTGAGTTATTGTGCCTAGAGTGAAAGTGTGTCTCTACATAGGTGTGTGAGAGTGTAGGCCAAGTAGCCTATTTTGCAAACATCTCCATTTTATGTATAAGCATCCATTTGGGATTATATTTTTCTCATTTGAAATACCTTTTATTCTAATTTGAGTGGTCAAAAGATCTATGGAAATATTTGGACCATATCTAAGAAATAACTAGAGCTTTAGAATAGTGTCTATTTGTCTGTATCTTGGGAGGTCACATTATGCTTATAGTTGCATAGGGAGTTGAGTGTATCTATTTGAACAGGGAGTTTAGAATAGATACATAGGGAGAGTGTATCTATTTGCATAGGGAGTTGAGTGTAACTTGGGATGTCAGATTATGCTTCTAGTTGCATAGGGAGGTCACATTATGCTTCTAGTTGACAAATCTCCCAACAATCATGATGTCGGCTACTTATGTGTTAAAATTATGTTATGCACATTAAGATGAATAAATCCAGTCTCACTAAAAGAGTAAAAAAAAAGGAATTAAAGTACAAGAAATCATTAGAAGGTAAGTGTCTTCTTAGTAAAATCATAATTATCTCCTTAGTACAATCATAATGATAAGTGTCATTTAGACTTGGACTTATTCCAATAAAGTTAAGAGTTGACCTTAAAGTCACTTCCAAGAAGTTTTTAAATATTTAGTAGACTCATTCCAAAAGAATTAAGAGTTAAAACTAAAGTACAACTTTGAAGTGATAGTAATCATCCAAGTTAAGTAACAACCAAATCAATTTCTTATAACCTACCTAAGGATTGAGTTAGTGTTTAACACAAGAACACTCCTTCAGGATAGATATGAGTATAAAAGGAAAGATAAGCTATGTAGTTCCTAATTAAGCCACAAACCTTAGGTAGTGGTAAAGTTGTATGTTTGATATCACCATAAGGGGGATCAATTCCTTGAGAGACTCTCTAGGTTTGGAATTTGAAAAGAATTAGTGGAAACTTAAACTTGAGTTCAGGGGGAGATCTCAACAAAATCGATGGGGAAAGCTATTGGGCTTTATAGATTTACAAAGAGATCTTAAGATGAAGACTATCTTTATCACTATTGCCTAGCCAATGGGAAATGTTCATATTTGGATTAGGATTATATAGGTGACTATGATTGGAACTATTTTTAACCTTATTAGAGTTGTAAGGCTTGGATTATAGTTTTAGTAGTTATCTCATGAGATGAAAATGGAGTTTCGCTTCTTAATTAAAAAGAGTCCTAAGTAGGATTGGATTATGTATTGGAATGAGTTTTCCAAGATAAGATATAAGGAGATAAAAAATTCTAAATATACCCTAGAGGTCAAAAGGGTCAAGTGATTCCCAAGAAGTTAAGAGGTTGAGTTAAGATTAGTATTTTTCTTAGAGCATCTTAATTTTGAAGATCCAAGTCTTTTATGCTTTGCTTGATAGCATGACATGAAACGTTCAAACCTTGGAGCAAGGTGTTTAGTTACACATAGGCTCAAAGTTATTAGACATTGGCACAAAGATAAATTTCTAATACAAGGTTTGAACTTAGGAAAGACAAATTAAAGCAGAAGTCACTGCATGATGGTGTGGATGTGGCCTTGATGGTCCAAAACATTAAGTTTTGCATCAGCATCAAAGTGGGTATGGTGGTATGGGACACTGCACTTAAAGTGATGGATGCCCAAGCTCAAGTTCAAAGTTCAAATATCAAGTTCAAGACTTTGAGTGTCCTAAGTTGGAAATTTGAAAAATTCATTTTGGATTTTTTTTTTTTTGGTTTAGTTGAACTTGGATTGACAAAATGAGGGAACATTTCTTTTCTACATTTTAATAAGATCTTAAAGCCTGGATTGGACATAGAAATCCTCTAGTTGGGAAAGAGGTTAGTGGATGTTACTTAGAAATGTCATGTTCTAGTCAACTTTAGTAAAGATTCATTTATCCAAAACAATTTCAAGTGAATTTCAAGAGAGTTTTTAAAGTCCTTAGACAAGTAAGAGTGTCCACCCATTTTGCTAGGTCAATGCACAAGTGGTGCACATAAATGGACCAAGATAGCAATTTGGTTAGGATGTTTAGAATCCACCTAGCTCACATGTTTTTTTCTATGGATACCTAGTCCACACATAACGAAACAATGCATTAGACAAGGATTTTTAATCCACCTTCATTATTCTCTTTGGAATTCGCACTAGATTCAAATTATCAAGTGTGGATCTAGATTTTCTTTTCAATAATTTGGGTAGGGATTAGAGGAGGCATGGATTCCCCTCTTTTCAACTTCACTTTTGAATAAAAGAGGGGAATTAGATAGATGAAAACCATGCTCTTTTGTTTGGATCCCATTTCTAATAAAAGAGGCGAAATAGAGAGACGAAACCATGCTGTTGAGTTTGGACCATGGGCTCATGAGAAAAGTTGTTATATAATTATAACTTGATGCATATTTTTGAGGTAAAAAATGTTCTACGAGGGAGGGGGGATGTTTTAAAGTGGCTTGGACAAGATCCAAGTTAATGCTAGAATTATGCACTTCTATACTATTAAACAACTCATAAGCTTAACTTAGTGGTTAAGTTTCAAGGATGGGAAGGAGGAGATTCCCATGAGTGTCATGGGGAGATTATTTTGAATAAAGACTCTCTAAAGCATTCTAGAATCATCCATGCAAGTTAACATGAGTTAACTTGAGTTTAGAGGGACTTAACTTAAGTGGCTAGTACACCTAACACTAGTAGACTCTAGGACCTCCTTTTGATAAAAGAGGCGAATCAAAGAGATAACAACAATGCTCTTTAGTTTGGATCATGGGCTCGGGGGAAAATTTGTTATATACTTATACCTTGACACATGTTTTTGAAGAAAAAAATGTTCTTCAAAGGGGAGGGGGAATGTTATAAAGTAGCTTGGACAAGATCCAAGTTAATGTTAACATTATGTACTTCTAGAGTATTAAAGAACTCATAAGGTTAACCTAGTGGTTATGTCTCAAGGGTAGGAAGGAGGAAATCTCGGGTTCAATTCACATGAGTGCCTTGGGAAAAGTGTTTTGCCTAAAGACTCTCTAAAGCCTTCTAGAAGTATCCACTCAAGTTAATGTGAGTTAACTTGAGTTTAGAGAGATTAACTCAAGTGATGAGTACACCTACAACTAGTAGACTCTAGTGGAAAGTGTAAATAAAGTGGTGGAGATTGCACATGCATATATGGACTTCAGTTACTCGAGAGGTCATTATTAGTCCCCAAAACTATATAATGGAATGTTGGCTGGAGGGTCATAGGTCATTCTCTCTAGCATGGAGACTAGGTTCCTCTAACATAGAGTCATGGGAGCTTCTAGTCATTCACACAATGAGAAATTCACATTTAAAGACATTATGGGAACAACTACTCATGAATAAATCTATAGATCCATTGAGGAATTTGTTGGCTCAATCGAAGGGTGATAAATAAAATAAATAATATCTTAACACAACAATCCAAAAACAAATGCAATGGAAAAGATATCATTTTCCTTTCAACGTGGTCACAAAGGGCATAATCAATATGATTCAAAACCTTCACAAAAGATCCCACAAGGAAGAAAAATGTTAGAATGATGATCTCTAAAAAAATTGACATTTAAGGCATATACAAGGAGAAAGAGAATGTCAATATGGCATTAGAGGAGAAAGAGAATGTCAATGTGGCATATACGAGGAGAAAGAGAATGTCAATGTGGCATTAGAGTCAATATCAAGAGGTTTCTCACACATGATGATAGCTTACATGTAGTAGACATCGAAGTAATCCTAATTTGTGATTAGGAGTGGTGCTTAGCTTTTGAGGTTGTATAAGTTGCTTAGTTCATAAGCCTCTCACAACCATTTTTGAACGGTGTGATGGTTAGCTCAGCTTGTGGAAACCTCATGGTCAAGCAAGCCCATGCTAGAAAAGAACTTAGATGGGTCACCTCAAAATGATTTCTATTTCTATTGGAGATCTTGCAAAATCCAACTATAAAAAAGGGTGTCAAAGCCAAGATGCTTTCATATTAAGTTTCTCTACCTTAAAGGGAATTTGATGCAAGCTATATATGGAGTCTTGTGAGGAAATCCTCATCAAAACCAAATAAACCTTGTTATATCCAAATGATGCATCCTTGCATAGGTATCCAAAAGTGAACCCTCATGGGAACCATGTGAAAGTAGTTTTATATGATGTTGTATCCTTGAGAATGTATCCAAAGGAGCTCATATATAGCAAAAAATAATTCCAATCTCAAGAAAGAGAATTCAACAAGAAGTTTGGATTAAGGAGAATATTGTTGGGGTAACCCCAACTTGTGATTAGAAGTGGTGCTTAGCTTTGAAACCTTCATAACTTACCTAGTTCATAAGCCTCTCAGAACCAATTTTGAGTGGCGGGGTGGTTAGCTGAGCTCGTGGAAACCTGATTGTTATGTTAGTCCATGCTAGAACAAAATTCAAATGGGTGATCTTTGGAAAGTCTTTTCCCTAATGGGGATGCTATAAAATACAACTCCATCAATAGATGTCATTCATAAAGCAACAAAAGATGCAATATTGGTAGATATATTCATAATGCAATAATCTTCCATTTTGACCTAGATCATTGCTTTTCGTGCCCCATTTCACTATGTTTCACTTCATACAAGTCACTTTGGGAATGTCTACTCTGTATACAACTATATGTACAACATGAAGGGACTTGATGTGGCGAGAATAGCCATGGAGAATTTAAGTTCTAATAGTGGATTAGATCCATTTTTGTATTGGGAATAATAAGTTTTTTTTTGGTCCATATTACAAGGTAGTTCCATCTTGCGAGTAGCTTGTGGAAAATTCTATATATTATCCATATGGGTTAGGAAAGCATGCATATAATCTTATGAGTAGGTGGCCAAAGGAACGAAGCTTGACATTTATGATGATCACATTTATTAAAGATGAGTGAGATCTTTCTAGTATTTTGGCTCTTTGTGTAAGTTAACATTACTTGGTCATGTGCAGTCTAGTATGTTGCATGCCAGTGATGTAAGGAGCTTCACAATGGACAAATCTTCTAGCTCCTTGGTATTCAGATGGGCTTTGAAGCAATGTTGGAACTAGGTTCTCTCCAAATTGGATGCTAAATTTTCCTACAGGAAGGGCGTGCAATCGACCTAGAAGGGCATGCTATGGTGTTCAACACCTTCCTCATTTCATCTATTATCTATTTCCTTGCATGTTGGAGATCGAAAGACAAAGAATTAGCGATGCTTGAAAGTACTTGCAAAAATTTCCTCTAGAGGGCCTATTCCAATAGGAGGGGCATTCCAAAAATCAAGTGGGCCTCGTGTGCTAACCACAAAAACTCTAGTGGGTTGGGAATTTTGGATGTGGGAGGTTGTTGATATATTTTGACAGTGATATGTATGAACACACTAGGACCATCGGGGCACTTTTTCCCTCTTTAGGAGGTTTTTTCCCCTTGGCTTGTATATATATGCCTATAACCCTAACATGTCACTTATCTTTGTACATTCTCTTGGTAATGCATTTACTATTGTGTGTTGTGCTCCAAGCTTCTTCTTCCTTGTGCTGTTTGCATTCTTTCATAGACCTCAAACTCCAACAATTGGTATCATAGCAGGTTGCTGCTTCATCTAGGGTGTCGTCGATACCCCTTCAGTCACACTCTCAAAATCACATGAAAATTGGTGAGCATACTCAAAGAGATTAGGAGTTCAAAACGGCTTCACTTTGTGGTGTCAAGATCATGATTTGAGCTCATTTTAGCCTTCGAATGCACTATCACAGTGGTCGTGTAGGCAATTTTGTCTTTTTGTGCCAAACATATATACAAGTTTGAGTTTGAAGTCTGCTATAAGTTTAGCAGAACTTGACAAGGTATTTGTTTTCAACTTTTTGAGATACATTCATTTTTCTGCATTATGGTATTCTTGTTAGTGGCCATGGCTAAAAGCAGTGATGTATTCCAAATGCTGGCTGTTGAGGATAAGTTGGACGATACCAATCACCCATTATAGGCATATATGATGCATCATGTATTGGTTGCAAAAGGACTGTGGAATATTGTGCATGATATTGAAAAATGTCCTACTACAATTGCAAATACAAATATTGAAGGTGTTGTTGATGGCATTAAAGATGATATTTTTTAGGTTCTTGTTCGTGCTACAGTTCTTGTTGCACCTAATACAGAGAAACTTTGTTGGGATGGAAGAGATGCTCACGCACATGCATTGATAGCCTTGTATTTCAAATGTGCCATTATTCCTCACATTCACTCCTACAAAACAGCAAAGGATGCTTGGGTTACACTTACCACTTTATACAAGGCCATGAATGAGGCTTGTGTTGCTTACCTCCAAAAAAAGTTGGAGAGCGAGCATATGAATGAAGGAGATTCCACAGACATTTTATTGACAAAGTTGAAGGATTTGAAAGAGCAGTTGATTTCTGCTGATGAAGTCTTGCCAGACAATTCACTTGTGTAGACTGTTCTGAATGGTCTTCCAGATCTTAGATTTTTACTTCTACTCTTTGATTGATGATGAAAGGAAATTCAAATGCCTTAATACTTGAGGAGTTAGTCTTTGTTCTATTGCATGAAGATTAGTCTAGGCAAAATAGGTCCATTATGCATGTTGCAGATCAAGATTTCATGGCTAGTCAGAAGGGGAAAGGTAAATGGAGCTCATCTACTAGTACGCAGAAATCTGCTAATTCTGCATAATTAAAGAAGGATGAAAAAGATGAGAAGAAAATAGAAAAGAAAAATTTGTTTTGCAAATATTGTAAAATAAATGATCATGTCATAAAGAGATGTCTGCAACTGGCTGCAAAAGAGGCAAAGAAAAAAGAGGTTGGAATGGTTGTTGTAGAGGCCTCTATACCCAAATCAGAGTTTGCAAATCTTGTGCAGAATGAAGAATGAGCATTTACTACTGTTTGTAGTTATGACCCATCTTCTCATGAACGATCTATGTCTACTGAGATGTTTGGTACTTTGATAGTGGGGTGACCAAACATATTACCTCACAACATAGTTTCTTCACTTCACTCGAATCTGCCCCTACAGGGAATACTGTCACATGCGCCAACAATTCCTCTTATCCTATCATGGGAGTGGGTAAGAGCATTCTGGCTACTGTTGATGGTCATTCTTTTACATTGTTAGATGCTTTATTTATGCCAGGGATCAAGAAATTTTTTTTGTCAGTTTCAACATTAGCCAAGATCGGCTTGGTTGTGAAAATTTTTAATGATAGATGTACAATTCATGATTTGTCAAATGAAAACTTCATTATTGCTTGTGGCATTTTATGTCATGAGCCATAAAGCTCATAGATTATGCAAAATCTATTAATGATTAAGCATCTGCAGTTCAAGATTCTTAGGCTATGTCAAATGCAAAGCTTTGGCATGCATGCTTTGGTCATCTAAATTTTGCTAGTTTGCTATGCCTGTAGAAATATGAAATGGTGTCCTATCTGCCAAAACTTGAGGCACCTGGGGAAAAATGTAGTGTTCCTCCTTCCCAAAAGATGGTTTAGTACGAGGCACTCATAAATTGCAACTTGTTCACAATGATGTTTGTGGTCCTATGCAAACACCTTCTTTTGGGAACTACCTTTACTTTGTGACTTTCATTGATGACTTTTTTAGGCATGCATGGATGTATCCATTGAAATCAAAGCCCAAAGTGTTTATGTGCTTCAAACAATTTTTGGTTTTGGCTCAAAATCTATCAGCATGTAAAATGGGCACCCTCCATTCTGATCGGGGGGGGGGGTGATATATGTCTTCTCATTTTAATGCATTTTTGGTTGAACATGGGATAAAACATCAGTGTATAGTGCCGTATACACCTCAATAGAATGGAGTTGCAGAACGGAAGAACACGTCACTCATGGAGATGATGAGGTGTATGGTCAAGAGTCAGGCTTTACCACATAGTTTTTGGCTTGACGCTGTTATGTGTGCAACATATGTACTTAACAGGTGTCCCACTAAAGCATTGTAGTCTATCACTTGATATGAGGCTTGGCATGGTCACAAGACATTTGTTGCTCACCTCTGTGTCTTTGGTTATCTGGCATATGCATTAGTGCATGAACAACAATGCATGAAATTGGATGATAAAGTAGTGAAATGTATTTTTGTTGGGTACAGTTTTGAAAGCAAAGGCTACCATTTGTATCATCCAGAGACTAAATGATGGTGCATGAATTGGTCTAGCATCAAATGGAAACTTAAGTGTGGGGACCTGTGACATCTTATCATTGAGAACAAAAAATCGTTTCTTATGTGGAAAATCCTCCATCGTGGAATTTGGACGAATGCCAAATCTATGGAATTTGGACAAATACCAAATCTAATAAAATCTATGGGGCCCCACACTAGTGCAAGCATTGCCTACATGCTAGAGAGGACTTGGGCCATCTCTTATTCTTGTGCCCAAGAAGCTACACAATATGGCAATCTCTTACCAATATCTTGATCTTACAAAGGCAAATCAATTGGGAACAAGCATTACTTGGTAAAACAATTGGATGCTCTTATGCATTGTGGAATGCCATCAAAGGGGAAGTGCTCTCGAAGATATGGAAAAAAAGATGTGCAGTCAACTTTGATGCCCATTTGAAAGAATGGTCGATGGGAAAATCCCTAGGCTTGTTAGGCAGTAGAATATGTAGTCGTGAAAATTCAATAGCTTTCAGACACCATAGGATGTTCGCCTTGGAAAACAACAAGATTAAAAGCAAGCGGGTCACTCATGAGGAAGATTAAAAAATTATTAACCTTCTCAATAACTCAATTTAAAGAGTTAGTCTCTTGCCAAATCTCTGGTCTCATTTCGATTTTGGACCGTCATTGTCATTATGCCTCCGGACCATCCTACCCCTGCTTTGTGGGATATAGTGGATCCCAAAGGGCAGTTTGCCCATTCATTGTATATTTATTAATTCAAGCAAGGGAGACTAGGCCTCATCCAAACTTAGGTTTTGAAAAAAAAAAGGTATGTTACATGTCTACAAGGTCTTTAGGGGATCCTTTGTTACTTCCATTCATGATTACTTTAAAAATTGTTGGGCATATTTGCTAAAGGACATGGCGATAGTGTGTGCTTCACACACTTATCACCACGTCAAGTAGGTTGGAGTCTACGACTTTTGGAGTGCATATAGTTCTGTAGAATATGGGATATACATCCATTTTTTTGAATTTTGTGCTTCATCAAAAGAAATGAGCTCATTCGCATCACGGAGACTAGAGGTAGACATTGCATATAAATCTCATGAAGAGAAAGCACTATGAGAACTTGAACGAGTACGATATGATAAAGGTGCATCCAATTTTCTATCTCTCAAAGTCTACACCAACCATTTGGGCATACTTTTTGCCTACTCTATATCAAACCTCTCGTCAACAAGTGCATCATGTAAATTTGCATCAGAAATGGAATGATCTACATCATCATGTGGAATCTATAAAGGCTAAGAAGTTGCCTCATTTGGACCAACACTTGACTATTCACATGTAAAAGGAGGCAACAAAGTTTCATACACATCTCTACAACTAACTAAAGTCTCCTTGGGGCATGAAACTAATGGTTGAATTGAATCATTCACAAAAACAACACTTTTAACCAAATGCATTTAGTCTATGGATGATACAGATGATAGCCCTTGCTTTCAAAATTGTATCCAACAAAATACATTTTCACTACTTTATCATCCAATTTCTTGCATTGTTGTTTAGGAACTAATGCATATGCCAGACAACCAAAGCCACGTAGATGAGAAACAGATGGCTTGCAACCATGCCAAGCCTCATACAAAGTGATAGATTGCAGTGCTTTGGTGGGACACCTGGTAAGTACATATTCTTCACACATAATAGCCTCAAGCTAGAATCTATGTGGTAGAGCCTGAATTTTGACCATACACCTTGCCATGTCCATTAGAGACCTGTTCTTTCTTTTAGCAACTCCATTTTGTTGAGGTGTGTACAACACTGTACAATAATTTTTTATCCCATGTCCAGCCAAAAATGCATTAAAATCACAAGACATGTATTCCTCCCCTCAATTAGAACGAAAAATGCCCAATTTACATGTTGATAGGTTTTCATCCATAAGTAGAAACTGTTTGAAGCACATAAAGACTTTGGACTTTGCTTTGAAAAATCATCAATAAAATTCATGAAGTAAAGGTAGTTCCCAAAAGGAGGTGTCTATAGTGAAAAATTTTTGGAGAAGCTTGAAGAGGCTTTGAAAGTTATGTTGTCAAGTGGTGAATTTGTCCAACAAACCAGTATAAGAGTAGCCCTAGATCTTTGGATATGTAAAGTAGAAAGTTTAGGCTTGTGATTATTGCAATAAAACCCAATAGGTACTTTGGAACATCAACAAGAACAAGTTGATGCAAAACAGATAACTTGCACCTTGACTAGCTCACAAAAACCTTCTAAAAATGGATGGAAGTTGTGACTTCAAACATTGGGAGCAGCCACCACAATCGATTGGATAAATTCCTCTTAAGGGAGTGTCATATATAGAGTTGATTGATAAAATGCATAAAAACCCTAATTTATATGAGCCAATGAAGGAGCAATCACCTTAACACTGAACTGGTGTCATCTCGATGTTTCAAGGATGTGTAGAGAATGACCTTGAGATTGTAAAACTTGAATTTCTCTGAAATTAACGAACCAAATGATTGCACACCTAAACTAGCCAATTATACCTTTCCAATGAGTGCTTAAACACTTGATTTGGAGCTCTCTAGAGAGAGCAACAATCTCTGAAAGTTGATCAAGTCTGAGGAAGAAGGAGCAGAGAACAGAAACGACACCAACCAATGATCAAAGAGTATATGTATTGCTTCAAATAAAAAATCTACTTAATGGAAAAATGTTTTGGAGCCTTTATATAGACTCTTTAGGATATGAACACACCTTTTCTTCATGTATTTGAATTCAAATTTAGACAAGTTTGCTTGTTTAAATTGATTGGAATCTTTTCCTACAATCTAGGAAAAGAGAAAGTTGAAGTCATATCTACTTTTTTCATTGATTGATTGAGAATCAATCCCAAACACTTCTAACTCATGGCTTTTCGACCTTTTACTCTTTCCTCTTACAAAGTTAAATACCTTGAAAATTACATAAGAAGGTGATCCTATGATCAAACTCGTTCAATTCCAAAGGTGTACCTGCAAGGTTTGTGTTCTCCATTATGAACTTGAGAAGTACGTCTTCAATGTATCTTCTCTGAGTTAGATACATCCCTTCATCTGTATAAATCACTTGCATACCTAGGAAATATGTGAGCTCACCTAAGACACTGATTTTGAACTCCTCTTGCATGTGTCTCTTGATCCTTTGAATGCCATTCAGATCATCACCTATCACAATAATATCATCTCCGTATACACATAGATAGATAACCTCATTGTAATTCCTTTCGATGAATAGATAAGGATATGAGTTGCTAGGTTTGAACCCTTGATCTTGATGGTATGTAACCAACCTGTACTTCCAAGGTCTAGGAGCTTGTTTCAATCCATAAAATGTTTTCTTAAGTCTACAAACATAAGATGTATGATTAGGGTTTTCAAAACCTAGTGGTTGTGACATATATACCTCTTCACTTATCCAACCATTTAGGAATGCAATTTTCACATCAAGTTGGAGGAGTTTACAATTTCTTGCAGCAACTACACTTATCAATGTTCTAATTGTACTCATCTTTGCAACTGGTGAGAATGTTTCCTCATAGTCTATACCATGACTTGTGAGCATCCTTTGGCAACTAATCTTTATTTCTTTTTACATGGCCTTTTCCCAATTAGGGTTTCCCTTTGCCTCTTCATAGGTTGAGGGTTCCTCTAAAATTGAGTCCTTTGCCAAGTAGATTGAATTCTTTGTAACAAATGTGGAATCATATCCATACCTTTCTGGCTATCTTTTCTCCCTTGTTGACCTTCTAGGTGCTTGCTTGGAGCATTCTCCACATTCTTGCATCTTTTCTTTGCCTCTTGACTTCCATAGCTTGTAATCATTTTCCTTTTCATCTTGGTCATAATGTGTATCACTTCTTGGATCCTGGATATGTGTATCATGCTTGCTTCCTAATTGATGAAAATCAAAATCAAGATCATATGGTAGAGTTACATTTTGTTTGTCTTCATCATACCAAGACCTCTATTCTTCAAACACAACATCTCTACTTGTAGTAAATTGTTTGGTTGAAGGATTATAGAACCAGTAACCCATCTGAGTTGAATCATACCCAATAAACACTGCCTTTGTTGCCCTTTCATCTAGCTTACCTCTTATTTGTGATGGTACATGAACATAAGCTAAACAACCAAAAACCTGGCAATGTCCAAGCCATACCATGCTTCATAAGGATTCATACCTTGAAGTGATTTGGATGGTAGTCTATTGACAAGGTACACAACAATCAAAATAGCCTCTGCCCATAGATAATGTGGCAACCTCTCCTCTTCAAGTGTTGTTTTGGCTGATCCAACCAATGTCTTGTTTCTTCTCTCTGCAATTCCATTTAGTTGAGGAGAGTACCTGGTAGTCACTTCCCTTTTGATACCTTCATCCTATAAGAACTCATCAAACTCTTTGGAGAAGCATTCTGCCCCTCGATCAGATCTGCACTTCTTGAGTGATCTACATGATATGATTCTCCACATGTGCTAGATACTTTTTGAATCAATCAAACACTTCATTCTTACTCTTAATAAAGTACAATATAGTCCATCTACTATGGTCATCAATAAAGGAGACATAATACCTTGGTCCTACTAATGAAGGTTCTTGGCTTGGCCCCCATACATCTATATGTACTAAGTCCAATAAGTTGTTGTGGATGTACCCTTTGTGGTTGAATGGTTGTCTTTGTGCCTTCCCAATCTGACATGCATCACATCTGTTGATCATGTGTTGCTTTGATATGTTTGGTAATCCAAGAACACTTTGATCCCTCCATATGTACTTTAAGGTTCTTTCATTCACATGAGCTAGCCTCTTATGCCGCACTTCAAGCTCACTTAGGGTTTGAGACCCAAAGTTGAATAGACCTATGCTTTTTGTTTCTCCTACTTCAAAAGTAAAGAGCCTACCATGCTTCTCACCTCTGACTATCTTCTTGAAGCCTTGACATGGATCTTCCACAAAAGTTCCATGTCGGGTGAACGTAACTTGCAATCCTTTCTCAACTATTTGTCCTACACTTATTAGGTTTTTTGTAATAGTGGGAACATAGAGTACCTTGCTCAAAATATTTATCCTACCATTGGAAGCTTTGACATTACCAATCTTCTCCACACTATGCTTTGTGTCATTCCCTATTTGAATTTTGTTAGCTCCATGAGTTGTTGATTTTTGGTGTACTAACAGGTGTTCATTTCACAACATATGTGTTTGATTTAGGTATGTTGCAAAGATAAACAACTGTTTGGTAGTGCCAAAATCCACCGAACTATGGTGTCATTGGAAGCTTTGAAATTACCAATCTTCCCCACACTATGCTTTGTGTCATGCCCTGTTTGAACTTTGTTAGCTCCATGAGTTGCAGATTTTTGGTGTACTAACAGGTGTTCATTTCACAACATATGTGTTTGATTTAGGTGTGTTGCAAAGATAAACAACTGTTTGGTAGTGCCAAAATCCACTGAAATATGGTGCCATCACAAAGGTTGAGCAGGTACTTGATGATTTTCCAAGTCACAATGTTGTTTCCTAGTCAACGATCATTGCAAGATATGTGGGACAAAGGAATGGGCTACTTCAAAAAAATGTTTTATTGGGAGCATCTTGGTAGACATGTACTCTAAATGTGGGGCTATCAGAAAGGCACAGGAGGTATTTGACTAGCTCCCAAACAGGGAAGTGGTGACTTGGACTTCAATTATTGAATGTTATTGCCATTGTGATTTAAATGAGCATGCCCTACACTACTTCAAACAAATGCTTTCTACATGCATTCCTCCAACTACAGTGACCTTCCTTGCTACACTAAGTGCATGTGGAAATTTAGGAGCCTTGGGAAAAGGTGAAGAACTACACAAAAATGCTATTAGAGATAGGTTTTTGGAAGGTAATAGTGCTCTTGGTTCTACACTAGTGAACATGTATACTAGGTGTGGTGCTCCTTAGAGCCTTAGAACTCTAGATATATATTCTCAAGTGAATATTCTCCGAGCTGAGTATTTTGTGCATGAATTTAGAGAATTCTTTCCTAGTCTAGACTGCCTGAAGAATATCATTAGCATTGACCAATGCCCTACCAATGTCCCTCTTGAAGAATTATTCAAATTTCTTCGTGTTTTTGGAGATTTGAAGATTTCTGTTGGGAAGTCTAGTGGTGTTGGCACGACGACAGTTTTCATAAAATATAAGAATAAATGTGAAAAAGATAGGATGCTGCACATCCATAATTTTGTGGTTGCTAGCTATAATGTTAAAATGAAAAGTTATAATACATCAGAGGAAGTTTTTGTTTCATGATGAAACAATTTGCTACACCATTTTGTTGAGGAGAGTACCTGCAAGTAATTTCTTCTCTCTGCTACACCATTTTTTTGAGGAGAGTACCTGCAAATAATTTCCCTTTTTATACCTGCA
>CM035444.1:52302332-52304832 GCA_020310875.1 Ceratopteris richardii
AAGTTTTTGCTTGGTCTTTGAAGTACAAAGTCATCTGTTTTGGTTTGATCATTACCCAAACCATTTCCAAAGTACATATATGGTTTCTTTATGTCATTTGGAAGCTAAGCTTGTGTTCTAAGCATATCAGAAGAGAAAAGAGGGCAGGTGTGAAGCAGGTTTTGCAGCACCAACTGATTTCCTGAGTGCATCCATCCATCACTCTCAACAGTGGTATCAGAGCATAGAAGATAAACATGGGTGATGGTTTCCCTTCTTTCATTGACAAATTGGACAGAAACAACTATCAAGCTTGGTCATTGAGAATGAAGACCTATCTACAAGGGAGAAGTCTATTTGGATACATATCAGGAGATGAGGAGTTGCCCTCATTCAAGACTAGAGGACTACCTACAAAGGATGAACATGAAAGGCTCAACCAATGGTGTGCAAAGGATGCTTTGGCAAGGTCTTATCTCTTAAACTCTATATCTGACTTTCTTTTACCTCATGTAAGGAACTGTAAGACTTCCCAAGAGACTTGGGAAACCTTGTCAAACTATTTTTCTTCCAACACAAGGGCTAGGAAGAATCAATTATGGATAGAGTTCACAACACTTAGGAAGCAGCCCAAGCAATCAGTCTCAGAGTATGTGACAAAGATCAAAGATGTGGCAGACCAACTAGCAAGCATTGGAGAGGAAATTGAAGAGGAGCAAATAGTCAGGCAAGTGACAAATGGACTCAAGGCAGATGATAAGTGGGAAAGTTTCACCACTGCAATGGACCTCTACATGGACATGCATACCCCTGATCTCACAACACTCATGGGCCAACTATTTACACATGAAGCAAAGTTCACCAAAGCTGGAGATCAATCAAAAGGTAATAACCCCTCTGCTCTCTTTACTGATAAGAAAGTTAAAGATAAAGGCAAGAAGAAACAGGATGAAGAAGGCTCTACCTCTCAAGCCAATTATGCAGGGAGAGGTAGGTCATCTAGAGGAAGAGGCAGAGGAGGTAAGCCAGGTAGGGGGAGACCCTACAACTCATCACCTTGCAACATCTGTGGGTTGTCCAATCATACCACAGATGAATGCTACAAGAACTACAAAAATCAGAGAGGAAGAGGCTACTCAAGAGGTGGATACTCTCAAGGAAGAGGCAGATTCAACCAACATCAAAGCTACAATGGGTATAACAACCAATACAACAACAACTACAACAACAACCACAATGGAAACTACCAAGGTGGATTCAGAAATAGAAGAGACTACAACAATTACACTGAAGAGCAGGATGACTCCTTATTGATCATGAATATGACCTCCAAGATAGGTACAAATGATGATCATTTATTTTACATTGACTCAGGATGTTCTAACCATGTAGCTGGCAATGTGGCACTACTTTCTGATTTGGAAGAGCCCAAGGGCAACCATCAGGTACAAACAGGTGATGACACTAAGCACTCTGTTGTCAAAATTGGAAATGTGAAGACATGTGATGGTAATCAGAACCTATTAAGCAGGGTACTCTATGTACCAACAATAACTAAGAATTTAATGAGTGTTGGTCAGATTGTGGAGAAAGGTTTGCAGGTCAGATTCACACAACATGGAGCATATGTGGAGGACCCAAAACAAGGATTCAGAAGGATAGCCAAAGGGGAGAAATCAGGTAGACTATTTACATTTGAGCTAGAAGATACAAAAAACATTGCTTTGTATAATTACAAGGATCAGACACTTTCAGAGTTAGAGATATGGCATAAGAGATTAGGGCACATAGGTGAAAGGACTCTAAAGCAAATGTGCAGGGATCAATGTGTGCTTGGGATACCTAATGTATCCAAGCAACACATGATTTATAAATGTGGATCATGTCAATTTGGTAAGTCTCACAGATTACCCTACTCAAGGAAAGGTTTCATGCATGAAGACTACCTAGACTTGGTACACACAGATGTTTGGGGACCTAGCAAGGACCCTTCCATTTCTGGTTCAAGGTATTATGTGTCCTTCATTGATGACTATAGCAGGTGGACCATTTTATACTTTATGAAGCATAAAGATGAAGTGTTTAATTGTTTCAAGAGGTATCTTGCACTTGTTGAGAATCAAACAGGTAGAAGCTTGAAGAGGCTAAGATCAGATGGTGGAGGAGAGTATTTCTCCAATGAGTTTGAAGATTTCTTGCAGGAAAGAGGCATCAAGAGGGAGATCACTACAAGGTACTCACCTGAACAAAATGGGGTAGCAGAAAGAAGGAATAGACTTATAGTGGAAACAGCTAGGTCTATGCTCAATGAAAAAAAGTTGCCAAATTACCTATGGGCAGAGAGTGTGTCCACTGCCACTTACCTCATCAATAGGTTGCCATCCAAATCACTTGATGGCATGACTCCATATGAAGCTTGGCATGGTAAGAGACCCTCTCTAGATCATTGCAAAATCTTTGGATGTATAGCAAATGTGCATATTCCCTCACAGGTAAGAGGAAAGCTAGACCCAAAGGCAGA
>CM035444.1:52337332-52339832 GCA_020310875.1 Ceratopteris richardii
CCTCATATCTTTAAACTCTGCACCACCAAATTTGCTGAGTTTATGATTTACTTCAAGCGGTGTTGAAGCTTCTCTGCAATTCTCCATGTTAAATTTCTTCAGTAAGTTTAGGAGATATCTTTCTTGTGAAACATATACACCATGATCTGTATATGTGACTTCCATTCCAAGAAAGTATGATAACTTTCCTAGATCACTGATCTTGAACTCTTTTTCAAGTAATCTTTTTACCTCCTTGATTCCTTCATCTGAGGTACCTGTGATTATAATGTCATCTACATAAATACAAATGTAGATCATACCTTCATCTGTTCTCTTAATGAGTAGACTTGCATCAGCCTTTAAGCTTTGGTATCCAAGGTCATTGAGATGCTTCACAAGTCTATAATTCCAAGCTCTTGGAGCTTGTTTCAATCTATAGAGAGCTCTTCTTAATCTGCAAACATGATTTGAGTAACTGGAACTTACAAACCCTTCAGGTTGTTCCATGTAGACTTCATCTGATATATATCCATTCAAAAATGCATTCTTTATATCCAATTGACTTAGCTTCCATCCTTTTGATGCTGCTATAGCAATCAATGTCCTTATGGTTGACATCTTTGCCACTGGACTAAATGTCTCATCATAATCTATGCCATGCATTTGAGCATAGCCTTTGACCACCAGTCTAGCTTTGTATCTGGCTATCCTTCCATCTGCAAGTTTCTTGACTTTGTAAACCCATTTATTTCCAATCACTTTCTTACCATTTGGTTTTGGAACAAGTTCCCAAGTCTTGTTCTCTTCCAGCCTCTTCCAGCGCATTGAACTCCTCCTTCATTGCTTCTTCCCATTGTTTCTTACATTTTGCTTCATTGTAATTCTGAGGTTCTTCATCTTCCTTTACTAAGTAAGCATAGTTCTTCTGAGTCAAATAAGAAGTGTCATAGGAGTACCTTGTAGGTTGTTTACTTACTCTGTTTGACCTTCTTAGCTCATATTCTTCATGTGTATCTGAATACACATCTTCATCAAATCTTGGTCCATCTTCATTCCTCATACCTGATCCGATCCTAGACGTACTTGCCTGCATATGATCTTCATCTCCATTTACTTGCATATGTGATTTACCTTTTTCAATTCTTCTTATCTCTTCTTCAAGTGTTTCAACACTATGCTCTTTATCTGTATACCAGCTCTTTCCTTCATCAAATGTCACATCTCTGGAAACAATAAACTGTTTGGTTAGAGGACTCCATAACCTATAACCCATCTGTTTTTCATCATATCCGATGAACACATATTTTTCTGCTTTTGGTTCAAGCTTATGTCTCAGTTGTGATGGTACATAAGCATAAGCAATTGATCCAAACACTTTACAATGATCAAGTGTTGGTTTCTTACCCCACCAAGCTTCATAAGGGGTCATCCCATTTAAAGTTGTACATGGTAATCTATTTACCAGATATGTAGCTGTATTTACAGCCTCAGCCCAAAGATAATTTGGACAATTCTTCTCCTTTAGCATCGCTCTTGCAAACTCAACTAGAGTTCGGTTTCTTCTTTCTGCTACTCCATTTTGTTGCGGTGTATACCTGCAAGTTATTTCTCTTTTGATACCTGCATTCCACAGATAATCATTGAACTCTCGAGAAAAATATTCTCCTCCTCCATCAGACCTTAGTCTTTTAAGTTTATGTCCTGTAAGTCTTTCAGCATATGCATGAAAATGCTTGAAAGATCCAAATACTTCTGACTTCTCTTTCAAAACATAAAGAGTTATCCATCTTGTTGCATCATCAATAAAAAGAACATAATACCTTGAGCCGCTGATAGATCCTTCTTTTGTCAGTCCCCATACATCTATATGTATGAGCTCTAGCATACCATCGTGTTTATACCCTTTCTTCTGAAATGGTAACCTGTGGGCTTTTCCCATCTTACAAGCTTCGCAGTTGTGAATCATATGTTGATTCTTCATATTTGGTAATCCTCTGACGGATTGTTTCTCCACCATAGTTTTGATTCCTGTTTCATTAAAATGTCCTAACCTCTTATGACAGAGGTCTAACTCTGTAAATACCCCATCACCATGTGTGATCAAGGCTTGACCAACATTCCCTTGTACTTTAAGAGTAAAAAGTCTACCTTCCTTTTTACCATGGACAATTTGTTTGTATCCTTTCTCTGGATCTTCAACAAATACTCCTTCATTTGTAAACCTGACTTGAAAACCTTTTTCTACTATCTGATCCACACTGATCAGATTCTTCGGGATTGTTGGAACATACAAAACATTTGTTAGTAGGTCAGCTCCATTCTTACACTTTACTTTTCCAATTGACCTTACATTATGTTTTGTATTATCACATGTCTGTACTGTATGATTTGAAATACCTCCTTCAAGTTCTGATAACAATTCTATATTTCTTGACAAATGATTTGAACAACCAGAGTCAATATAGAATACCTTGAGGTCTTCATTCTCTGACATACTTATCAAGTTCATCATCAACGT
>CM035444.1:52347332-52354832 GCA_020310875.1 Ceratopteris richardii
TGTTCATGATCAGTAATGAGTCCTCTTGGTCTTCTGTTGTAGTTTTTATAATCTCTTCTACCTCTAAATCCTCCTTGATAGTTGTAATTGTAGCCTTGATTGTAGTTGTGATGATAATTGCTTCCTCCATTGTTGAATCTGCCTTTGGATTGTCCATAGCCTTCTCTATGGAACCCCCTTCCTATCTGATTCCTTGTGTTCTTGAAGCATTCTCCTATGGTGTGATTGGTTAGGCCACAAATATTGCAAGGTGAAGTGTTGTAAGCTCTCCCCTTGCCTTGTTTTCCTCCTCTGCCCCTTCCTCTAGTACCTCTGTGAAGTTCACTTGGGAGGTACTAGCCCCTGCTTCATTCTTTTTGCTTTTACTTTTATCCTTACATTTATTCTATCTGTGTAAAGGGTAGAAGATTGATTACCTCTAGATTTGTCTTCATTCTTGTTGAGCTTTGTCTCATAAGTGAAGATTTGCCCCATCAAGGTATCGAGGTCAGGTATCTGCATGCGCATACATAGATCTATTGTTGTGGTGAATGACTCCCACTTATCATTAGCTTTGATGCCATTTATGATCTACCTTACTATCTGCTCCTCTTCTATCTCTTCTCTAATGCTTGCAAGCTGCTCAGCCACATCCTTCATCTTGGTTACATAGTCGGCTACACTTTGTTTTGGTTGCTTCTTCAAGGTTGTAAACTCCATCCATAGCTGGTTCTTCCTAGCTCTTGTATTTGATGAGAAATATGAACAAAGTACTTCCCATGTCTCTTGGGAGGTCTTGCAATTCCTAATGTGAGGTAATAATAATTCAAATATTGAGTTAAGTATATAAGACCTAGCAAGAGCATCCTTTGCACACCATGTAGTTATCCTTTCTTGCTCTTCCCTTGTAGGTTGATGTTTGCTCCTGAATGTTGGCATTTCTTCATCTCCTGAGATATATCCATATAATCTTCTTCCTTGGATGTAGGCTTGCATCCTTAGTGACCATGCTGAATATTTGCTCCTATCTGGTTTGTCAATGAATAATGGAAATCCATCTCCATCTTGCTTCTTGTTCCTCATATACCATTGTTGGAGGAGATGGTGGATAGATTCCACACAAGGCCCTCTCAATTGATCTCTCTAATCAGGCTCATCACGCGAACCTTTTTTATCCTCTTTTATAGTTGAGGTTGGAACCAAGCTTTGAATTCAAATTCAAATTCTCACCATAAAGTGATTCCTAAACTATCGGATTTATTCTCTCATCAATCATCTACCAAATAACCCAAGATTTGATTCCTCCTAACTCCACGTGAGAGTAGTGCATTAATCATACGCATTTTTACAAAGATAAAAGGTAAACTGACTTTTACAAGGGGATAGACATATGTGACTATATGAGATACGTGCTAGTTATCCAAGTATGTGTCTATCTAACTATCTATCTATCTATCCATCCCTCCCTCTCTCTCTCTCTCTCTCTCTCTCTCTCTCTCTCTCTCTCTCTCTATATATATATATATATATATATATATATATATATATATATATATATATATATATATATATATATATATATATATATATATATATATATATATATATATATATATATATATATATATCAATCTATCTATCTATCTATCTATCTATCTACCTATCTACCTATCTACCTATCTATCTACCTATATGTCTATCTATCTATCTATCTATCTATCTATCTATCTATCTATCTATCTATCTATCTATCTATCTATCTATCTATCTATCTATCTATCTATCTATCTATCTATCTATATGTCTATCTGTCTGTGTGTCTATCTGTCTCTCTATCTGTCTGTCTATCTGTCTCACTATCTGTCTGTCTATCTATCTGTCTATCTGTCTATCTATCTATCTGTCTATCTATCTATCTATATATATATATATATATATATATATATATATATATATATATATATATATATATATATATATATATATATTGTTGGTGCAAGTCAAACATCAATTGACGTCTTGGACAAAGGGTTGAAGTCAAACGATGAAGTAAAGACCAACAAATGAAGCTCGAAGACAGTGCATATTCAAGAAATAAAGACGTATACATATGTACATTAAACTTGTAATTAGCTCACTTATACTTTTGTTATGGTCATGAGTTTGTACATAACACCTATATATACAAGTAGAAAAGTCAGGGCATGCATGAGAGAATATGGAGAGATGAAGAATTAGAGGTTGTAAGAGTCATTAGACACTTTATAAGTGAAATGAATAATTCTCATCATTCATATGTAAAGTTTTTTGAGTAAAGGAAAAGTTGTGCCCTATAATTTGTGGAGTTCTCCTTTTGTGTTTGATCATTTCAAGAATCCTTTTTTAGATGTCTGATTCCACAGTTAATGTATCTACGGTTAAGATTTGAGATCCCAATTGTAAACAGACTGAGAGAATTATGTGTAGGAACATTTGTATGTGAAGAAGTGATGAGTGTCTTTTGAAACAGGCGCAATCTCGATGATCAAAGAATTGATCAAATCTCAGTGCATAGTGTAAATTTTTACACAAATGAGGAGTTAAAATCTAAGCTGAAAGGTAATCCATCTATGGCTAAAAGCATTTGATTAAAGACATTCTACTTTGGGAGAACCATGCATTAGAAGTTGCATGTGTCAAAATCGACTATATAGGAGGATAGTTTCAGACATAGGTAGATTGTTTGGATCATTTCTCAAGATCTACTGAATCTTTTGAGGTGTTTTAACTTGAAGAAGGTGCACAATATTTAGACAACACCTTATACAAAGTTTCATCAGAAACTTTACACATTGGGTCAGTCAATGATTGAGTTAAGTGCAGTAGACTTTTTTGTATAGTGACTCTCTTCACAGTTAGTACAAATCTTAATATTTTGACATTGGTCTTCCAAAATTGGTAGAGTTTTGAGTTATTCTTGATATAGAGGTGCTCTAGCATCAAGGATAGCTTGTTCTTTTGGAGATTAACAGTCTCCATCAGTGGTGTCAGAGTAGGAATCATCAAAATTGAAGAAAGAGGAACCCCAACTACTGCAAATATACAAAAATCAACCTTTGAAGATTCAAAAGGTGAAAGTTTGAAGTGAGAGCTAGAGAAGGAGGCCTAAAATTATCAAGAAGACAAAAAGGAACTGCATTTGAAGTAAAGGTACACTTATTCCTCATAAGGTTTGAAGAATTTAATACATAGGTGAAGAAAGAATGGGAGATTCTCTTTAGATAGCAAAATTGGATAGAGAAAACTATTCAGCTTGGTCAATGAGGATGGAAGCTCATCTCATGAGCAAAGAATTGATAGGATACATTATAGGTGAAGAAGAAAAACGAGAATTCAGAGATCCTAGTGTTCCAACTAGGGATGAACTCTTATATTTGAAGACATGGATGAAGAAGGATGCTCAATCAAGGAGCATTATCTACATGGGAGTCAATGACTACTTACTACCTCATATTAGAGGACTTGAAAGTGCAATTGACATATGGAATGCTTTGGAAGAGCATTTTCAAAATACTACAAAGTCAAGGAAGGCATCCTTATGGGAAGAGTTCACTACATTTAAAAAGAAAGCTTCTCAATCCATTTTTGATTATGTAACAAGGATGAAGGACATTGCAGATGCATTAGGAGCAGTTGATGAAGATACTGAAGAAGATAAATTGGTAAGGAAAATCCTTACAGGTTTGAGAGGAGATGAGAAATGGAAGCCATTCATTTTGTCTACTGAATTATCACTAGATCATTTCACTCCTGACTTGAATCAATTGTTAGGACACATGCTAACCTTTGAGCAGGATGTCAAAGGTGAAGTTGATAAAAGTACAAGTCAAGAAATGTATTCAAAGGACAAGAAGAAGTTTAACAAAGGGAAGTAACAATTGAATGAAGAAGAAGGCACAACTAGCCAAGCTAACTTCCTAAGAGGAAGAGGTGGTGGCAAAGGAAGAGGTCGAGGTAGAAGCAATAAAGATGGAGCCAAAGCCTACTGGATTTGTGGTAAGACAAATCATTTAGCTCATGATTGTTGGCATAATAGTCAAAATAATGGTGGATATAATCAGAACTTTAACTCAAGAGGAAGAGGTAATAGAAATGCAAGAGGTAATTTCAGAGGTAGAGGTAGTAGAGGTTACTTTGGAAGAAATGCAGGTAGAGGCTTTCAAAGTCAATCCTACAAGAACACCTACTACAATTATGCTTAGATCAGAAGGAGGATTCAACCTTGATTATGAATGCAACTTATGAAAGACAAAGTGAAGATCAAAGAGTTTTCTACATAGACTCAGGATGTAGCAATCACCTGAGTGGCAATATAGCTTTGATGACTGATTTGGAGAATAAGGTGAGTAATCATGTAGTTCAAACAAGTGATAATACAAAGCACAATGTGAAGTCAATTGGATCAGTGAAAGCCAAGGATGTGAGCACTCTTCTGAGTAAGGTTTTGTATGTTCCTACAATCCAAAGAATATGATAAGTGTAGGGCAAGTTGTTGAGAAAGGTTATGAAGTAAGGTTCACTAATGATGGAATCTTTGTGGAAGACCCTAGCAATGGATATAAACAAGTTTTTTCAGGGAAGAAATAATGAAGGTTATTCACATTGAGGATTCAAGGCAATGTTGGTCATGCCTTGTTCACTTATGGAGGACATAAGATCTCTGAGTTAGATCTTTGGCATAAAAGACTTGGACATTTCAATGAAAGAGGAATTAAGGATATGGTTAACAATGGTTCAGTGCTTGGATTGCCTAATGTTGTAGGTCAACACATGACATACAGATGTGAGGTATGTCAATTAGGTAAGGCTCATAAGCAATCATATACTAAGCATGGTTTCATGTATTCAGAGAAGCTTGAGTTGGTACACACAGATGTGTGGGGACCATCAAAAAACTTTAGCATTAATGGTTCAAGATATTATGTGATTTATGTTGATGATTCTACCAGGTGGATCACTATATATGTGATCAAAGATAAATCAGAGGTGTTCAAAACATTTAAACATTATCATGTGTATGCAGAGAGAATCACAGGTCAAAAGTTGAAGAGACTAAGGTCAGATGGAGGGGGAGAGTATTTCTCTAATGAGTTCAGTGATTATTCATGGAATGCAGGTATAAAAAGGGAAGTTACTTGCAGGTACTCTCCTCAACAAAATGGTGTAGCAGAGAGGAGAAATAGAACTCTTCTTGAGTTTGCAAGATCAATTATGAAGGAGAAAAATTATCCCAATTATTTGTGGGTTGAGGTTGTAAATACAGCTACATATTTGGTTAATATGCTACCATGTAAAGCTTTGCAGGGTATGACACCATATGAAGCTTGCTGGGGTAAGAGACCTACCTTAGAACATTGCAAAGTATTTGGATGTTTGGCTTATGCATATGTGCGATCTCAGTTGAGGCATAAATTGGAACCTAAAGCTGAAAAGTATGTTGTTTATTGGATATGGTGATAAGCAGATGGGATATAGGTTGTGGAGTCCATTCACAAAACAATTCCTTGTGTCTAAGGATGTTACATTTGATGAATAAAGTACTTGGTATATAGGTACACTTAATATTCATGCAGATGATGAAGAAACCTTGAATCAAAAGAAAGGTAAATCAAAGGTTCAAATATTTGATGGAGAAGAGAATAATGAAGCACAAGTTGAAGTTGAGGAAGTGCCAAGGTTTGATCCAAAACGTGATGAACCAAAAACATCAAGAAGTCGAGAACTCAGAAGGTCATCGAGACACAAATGGCAACCTACAAGGTATAGCTATGACACTTCTTTTTTTACTACTAAAGATTATGCTTATATGGTGAAAGCAGAGGAAGATCCTTCTACATATGAAGAAGCAAAAGGTAAGGAAAATTGGGAGAAAGCTATGCAGGAAGAATATGATGCATTGATGGAAAATGAGACATGGGATTTGGTTCCTAAACCAAATAGTCAGAAGATCATTGGATGCAAATGGGTCTACAAAACAAAAAGTTATGTAGATGGAAATGTGTCTAGGTATAGAGCTAGACTTGTTGTGAAAGGGTATGCTCAGACATATGGTATAGATTATGATGAGACTTATAGTCTTGTGGCAAAGATGACAACCATAAGGACACTAATAGTTATTGCAGCATGTAAAGGTTGGAAGCTATGTCAATTAGATGTGAAAAATGCTTTTCTAAATGGTTATATTTCAGATGATGTTTTCATGGAGCGACCAGAAGGGTTCAAAGATAAAAGGTATTCAGAATATGTATGTAAGCTCAAGAGAGCTTTGCATGGTTTGAAGCGGGCTTCTGAAGTTCTTGAAGGAACTTGGTTTCCAAGTGTCTAAAGCAGATAGTAGCTTGCTTGTCAAAGCAAGTGATGATGGGTTCATTTACATGTGCATATATGTTGATGACATAATTCTTATAGGTATAGATGAGAAGGGCATACAAAGCCTCAAGAAGCAAATGGAGAGAGGGTTCAAGATTAGTGACTTGGGAGACTTGTCATATTTCTTGGGTATGGAAGTTTCATATACTCAACATGGAGTATATGTGACTCAAGAAAGGTATTTGAAGAACTTGTTAAAATGGAATATTGCAGTGTAGCACCTACACCAATGGAGCTGAATCACAAATTGAGAAAATATGGAGGATAAGAATTCAAGGACATTAAGTTATATCAAAGTCTCGTTGGTAGTTTAATCTATGCTACATTAACTAGGCTTGATTTGTCATATGCAGTTGGAGTGTTGTCTCAATTCATGCATTGTCCTAGGAAAGAACATTGGGTTGCAGGACAAAGAGTGTTAAGATACATTAAGGGAATACTCAAAGAAGGTTTGTATTATGGTTTTACATCAAATACAAACATCAAGATATATAGTGATAAAGATTGGGCAGGTAATTCTGATGATAAGAGATCAACATATGGGTACTTGTGTTATGTGGGAGATAAGCTAATCTCTTGGCGTTCTATGAAGCAACATACAGTTGCTTTGTCATCTACAGAGGCAGAGTATAAAGGTATGGTTGAAGTTGCAAAGGAGGTCATATGGTTAAAGACTCTCATGAAGAGTTTTGACATTACTCAGAGTATACCCACTATTCGTGGAGATAACATGAGTTCATTATCTCTAGTTGCTAACCCTGTTTTTCATGCTAGGACCAAACATATTGAGATTCAATATCACTTTCTGAGAGAGAAGGTGATTGATAAGGAGATTGAAGTCATACACACTTCAACAAAAGATCAGATTACAGATATGCTAACCAAAAGCTTGGATGGACCAAAGCTGCAGAGATTCAAAGATATGGCAGGTATAAAGAACATAGAGAAAACCTCAATTGATGATTGAGGGGGGGCCTGTTGGTGCAACTCAACCATCAATTGATGTCTTGGACAAAGATTTGAAGTCAAAAGATGAAGGAAAGACCAACAAATGGAGCTTGAAAATAGTGCATATTTAGGAAATGAAGACTTATATACATATGTACATTAAAC
>CM035444.1:52359832-52432332 GCA_020310875.1 Ceratopteris richardii
ACAAATATGTAGGGATCAGAGTGTGCTTGGCATTCCCAATGTGACCAAGCAACACATGATATACAAATGTGGAGCATATCAATTTGGTAAAGCTCACAGGAAACGTTTCAACAAGAAGGGGTACATGTATGAAGACTACTTGGAACTAGTACACACTGATGTGTGGGGTCCTAGCAAAGATCCATCAATCTCAGGTTCAAGTTACTATGTTTCATTTATAGATGATTATAGTAGATGGACAATCCTTTATTTCATGAAGCATAAGGATGAAGTATTTACATGTTTCAAAAAGTACTTGGCATTAGTTGAAAACCAAACAAGTAGAAGCTTGAAGAGGATCAGGTCTAATGGAGGTGGTGAGTATTTTTCACAAGAATTTGATTCATTTCTACAGAACAGAGGCATAAAGAGGGAAGTAACAACAAGATATACTCCTGAATTAAATGGAGTGGTAGAGCGAAGGAATAGGTTAATAGTTGAAGCTGCTAGGTCTATGTTAAATGAGAAGAAGTTACCTAACTACCTATGGGCAGAGGTTGTTTCCATAGCCACCTACTTGGTTAACAGCCTCCCATCCAAATCCTTGGATAGAATGACACCCTATGTCATTGAAGCATGGAATGGTAGGAGACCCTCATTGGACCATTGCAAAATATTTGGTTGCATTGCCTATGCACACATTCCCTCACAAATTAGAGGGAAGCTTGATCCTAAAGCTGAAAAGTGTATATTCATTGTGTATGACCAAAACCAAAAGGGGTATAGGCTATACAATCCCACTAACAAAGGATTCATAGTTAGTAGGGATGTAGTGTTTGATAAAAGGAAGGTCAAATTACCTTATGATTTGGAAAGTGATTTTCCAACTCTCACTCAAGAAGATCAACAATTACCAAAAGATATCAATTCAAAGGATGAAGAGCAAATGGATTTCAAGGCTTCGAAGTCAAAAGGCAAGGCCAAGATGAAGATGGGAAGACATTCTAGAGTCTTCCAATCAAGCACTCAAGAGATCTCAAAGGGAAAGCAAAAAGCCCATAAGGTATGGCTATGATACATCATTAGTCACCAAGCATTCAGTGTATATCACTAAAGACTATGATAGAAGAACCTTCTTCATTTGAAGAGGCTAGTAAGAGGAAAGAGTGAAGAGAAGCCATGCAAGAAGAAGTAGAAGCACTTCAAGAAAACCATACTTGGGATTTGGTTCCCAAGAAGCCAAGCATGACGGTAATAGGATCCAAGTGGATATATAAAATAAAAAAGAATAAATACATCTAGCAAGTATTTTCCATTTTCCACATAAATACCATTTTCCAAGAAAATACCATTTTCCACATAAATCATTTTCCACATAACTTAACCTCAATCCCAAGAACATATTTAAGAACTCCAAGGTCTGAAATCTTGAATTCATTTCCAAGTGTGGCCTTAATCCATGTGATACATGCATCATCACTTCCTATTATAATCAAGCCATCCACAATTATGCATACATAAACAACTAGTCATCCTTCCTTCTTGAGGTATAAGGAAGGATCTCCATCACTTGGCTTGCATCCACACCTGCACAAATACTCCACAAGCCTTTGATTCCATGCCCTAGGAGCTTGCTTTAAACCATACAATGCTTTTCTAAGTTTACAAACAAAATCTAAATATTTAGGGTTCTCAAACCCTAATGGCTGAGTCATGTAGACTCTCTCCTATAGATCACTATTAAGAAAAGCATTCTTTACATCCAGTTGATATATTGACCAAATCTTAGATGTGTCAAGCCCAATGATTGCCCTAATTGTGGTCATCTTTGCAATTGGGCTGAATGTTTCTTCATAGTCAATCCCATATGATTGAGCAAATCCTTTTGCCACAAGCCTTGCTTTGTACCTAGCAGTTGAACCATCAAAACCTATCTTCACTTTATAGACCCATTTGTTGCCAATTACCTTCATCCCTTCTTGTCTTGGAACTAGACTCCATGTTTTGTTGTCTTTAAGGGCTTTTTACTCTTCTTCCATACCTTCTTGCCACTTCTTTGTGTCTTTGGCCTCTTCATAGGTACAAGGTTCATGATCTTTGATAACCTTGGTCATGAACGCATAATTTCTAGCAATATAACTATCATACACAAGCCTTGATATTGGATGTTTTACCCTTGTTGACCTCCTTTCTTCTCTTTTTGGTGGAATGAACCTTCTTTTCCTTAGTACCTTGATCTCTGCTTTTGATGTAGCTCCCCCTTCTAACATAGGTTCTTCAAAGTCTTCAACTTCATGTCCATCTTTATCAAGCTCAAGCAATCTTTCCTTTCCTTTATTCACTGATTTGCTCCTAATCCCTCCTTGGATTGTGATAGATGTGAGAAAGAATGATATGTTACCTTCCCACAAGAGTCTCCACTTGTCGTGAACTTTTGATGATGATAGAAGCTCCCCCTTGCTTCAAATCCTTCTTCAAATTCTCGTGGTCTTTGCTTCAATACTTGGCTCTTAAGAAACTTCAAGACCTCCTCTTGATGTCCTCAATGCTCAATGATGAGCTTTGATACCACTAATGGAGTATATCCACTCCTAGTTGCAGCATAAGAATGATAGTCCCTTCCTAGGAAAATACAGTTCACTACCACAGTCCAGTAAAAATTGAATTGCTCTCTGGACCTCAACATTGAACCTATGAAATTTTAAACAATACGAGTAAGATTGAGGATTTCAAACACTTATCCCTTATTAGAGAATCATTGTTGTTGAGATATCAAGCTCAACATGTGATGATCCAGGATGACACGTATCAGTTTTTCGTTTCTCTGACATGTATAGTGGTCACACTGCTATATGTTAGGGATACTTCGTTGAGCTGTACTAGATTTATCTACCGAGAGTGATGGCGCACTTGTTTCTTGCCAGCTCACTCATTTGCGGCATTAGGTTTTTCCTCATGTATTGGTCTTTATATATTGCACTTATTGTATTCTTGTTTTATAGGTCATTCTTATACATTCCTTTTTATGTAATAGAAGAAGAAGAATATCATTTCTTCCTTGCCTCAATCTGAGTGTGTGCTTCTCTTTGATTGTGAGAGTGTGTGTGTGTGAGCTCTCTTCCTTATCTCCTTCCTCGTGACATGGTATTAGAGTGAGCGTGGTTGTAGAGAGCTCGTGGAGAAGGTGACGATGAAGAGTACGCAGCAAGGCGTGGAGAAAACGCGATTCACAAACGCAAGGTGGGGCCCACAGAAAAGCCAGGTCAATTTCAAAAACTGTAACTTGCATGGTGTCCAAAAACACTCATATATTCCAGATCCAAATTTCAAGCAATTCCGTGTACTATTGATACACGAAAACTGTGTTTTTTTTAGATCGAAGTGTCACGTCATAGTTGAAAGGGATATCCATTGTCACACATTGACTAGAACCAAACTAACTAGTTTGATGACATGGGACTCATTTGAGTCCACCGACATGATTTTAGGATATGAGATTCATTAGAGTCCACCTGTATATTCCATTACATATATATGGAATTTATATTTGGTTTAGTGTAGGTATGACACCGTGAATTGGAAGAAGTTTTCACTGGTATGGGGCGGTGGAAATCACTTCACTTTGAGCACTCTTCTTCTATCGCTAGGGAGAAAAGGACTCATCATTCATGGCGTCATGTCTCACTAGATCAGAGGAGAGGTCTTAGTAGACATCTCCTTAGGATTGGGAGTTATCCGTCATAGTTTAAGGAGGATTTATTCTTCCAATAAAGAATGTGATAGGTGATTGTATCACCATGGATATCACATACTCATGTTGTGGTTTTCAGGAAGGATAATTCCATTAGTTTGAATGGATCGTATAGATCCATGTACAGAGGATGGTTGGCAAAGATAGCTCTTTAGTATGGATACACGTGTTTATGGTGTCATATTGTTATAGCATTGCTGACCATTTTAGTAGAGGGCTTAGACCCTTATAAGGAATTTATTTTCTCGACTCTTCAATACATATACCTTCATTAGTTAGAGAATATTTGTTCTCCATCTTCATAGGAATATATGTAATGAGGGATTATGCATTAGATATGGAAGAGAGGACTAAATGAATTCATTAGTTTCTCTTTTAAGGAAAGGAAAAAGTGGGAATAAGCTCAGAGATCGATGAGAGATCTCACTTTTCTCGCTTTATGTCATGTTCTTTGAAAGAGAAAAAAGAAAGAAAAATATGATTTCTTCATAGGAGAAGAATAGAGCATATTTTCCTTTAGATAGAAGAGGTGTTTTGAAAACATCTCTTAATTTATATTTCAGAAGGAATTCATTTAATCTACTTTTCAATGTAATTTTCCTTCACATGGGAGTATGATTCTCCACTATTTTGGGAGGAAAAAGTATGGAGATCTTATATGTGTGTTCTCAGTTATGGATGGGTAGAGAAAATGGATTCAAAGGAGTCTCTTCCAAAGGGAAAGGGAAAGTGGAATAGATTCCACTACCAAAGCTCTTTTCCTTAGAGGAGACTATACAGAGAGAGGCGTGGAGAGAGTTTCACTTTCTCATTTTGGTTGTCTAAATAGAAGTGGCACTCTTCTATCAAAGACAAGAGGGAGATCAGTTAATCATGATGATTAGATTGAGTCTCACATGGAGACTCTAGAGAGAAGCAGTTATGATGTTCCGGTGATGGTCCTTGGCTAGATGAGATGATCTAGTTATTGACATTTGAGAGACTAGGAGTTGAGTATGACTTTTCTCTTTAGGGTTTCTAGGAGATAGGGATATATCTAACCTATTGGGGTACCAAATTCTTATTTGGTGTTACATCATGAGCATGATGTGTGAGCATCAATTAGGAAATTGGGTACTTAGGAATTATCTGAATCTCAAAAGGAATGCTTTTTGCATTCATATGGCAAACTAAAGGGAAGAGAAAATTTAAGAGTTTGCACTAGTACGCATAGATGCTCTTCCAATAGAACTAAGTCCAAAGGAAATGGCTAACAAACCAAAGACTTCTTGGTTGGTGGAATGTAGATTGCATTTTACTACCAAGAAATTCTTATTTATGAGCTAGATGATGGAATTGCATAGTCACAAGGTAGTTTAGAGTAAACTATTACTTGTGAGCACACTCAAGGTTAGGAACACCTCGAGTGTTATGAGGGTAATCTATCATTTAGTCCTAGATGGGTTTGACGTCACTTTTTATGGGACTTTGTTCTATACTTAAGAGGATTCTATGGTTTATTACCTCCATTATTGTATGGTCAAGCTTATAAGCTTGGCACTTTACACTTGCTTCTATTATTACTCCATAGAGGATACATCATATGGACGTAAGTCATTTGGATGATGTTGTATGTCATGAGAGTGATAGTTTGGAAGTGGAGAGTACATGGGAGATAGTAGGCACCACTCAGATGGTTTCCCACCTTTGAGATGATCTCTCATGAGGCTTCTTAAGGGGAAGGATATGGGGAAACAACACACAGAGATGACCATGTATATAGAGTACATGGGGTTCAGGGGTGTCTGAGCATTTACTTCTACCATTACGGACATTTCATCTACATTTTCGAGGATGAAAATGCTTTTAAGGGGAAGGAAATGTCATATGATACTCATGGGGTGTGACTCATCTTTTGAAGAAGGATGCCACATGGCATCACTTGGGCATTTATCCTTGGGTAGAATAGAGAAGAGGAAGTCTCATATGAGAGAGTCTATTATTATACTATTTTTGAGTAGTCTTTCTCACGAGAACTTGGAAGATGCTCGAGCATGGTTGGGAGGAGAACCGAATAGGAAGATCTCTATGTGATAGCAAGTCGACGAAGAGCTCGACAGCAAACGCAATAAAAAAGTATCATATCATAGGAATGGAATCAAGGAGCACAAAAGGTAATGTATTGGCTATTTGTTAGCATACTAGATAGCATGATTGGGCACATATGGGATGCCAAGACTCCAAAAGAGGCTTGGAACTATTTGGTCACATTCTACGAGACCAATACAAAGGCACGGAAATTGCAGCTATGCATACGGTTGTATACATCATGAACAAAACTCCAACTGCTATTGTACATCAAGTTACACCTAAAGAGAAGCTCACAGGTAAAAATCCAAACTTATCACATATGAAAGTTTTTTGTTGTATTGCATGTGTACATGTTCCAGATGAGTTGAAGATGAAGCTTGATCCAAAAGTAGAAAAATGTGCCTTCATTGGATACTCCCTTAAGCAAAAGGGATATAAATGTTATAACCCACTCACACGACAGATGAAGGTGAGTAGAGATGTGGTATTTGACGAAATGTCAAGCTTCTATGCAGATTCCAAAGAAGGACTGAATCTTGAACCAAATGACAAAGAAAATGATGAAAAATCAAGTGCAAAATCTCAAGCTTTGAGTAGACCGGATGCATCACCAAGCAATAGTTCCAACTCAAATCCATGGAGTGGAAGATTGTGTGGAAGTTTCAGTCCAGTATATTCATCAAATACATCCAAGAAAGGTAAAGAAAAACTTTTTGCTGGTCATAAAACATGTGCAGGTTTTGAAGATGTTGATGGAGATTCAAGCGGTTCAAAAAAGAGTCTTGATGGGGAACTTGGATTGCCCTCTCTGAAGACTCCATTAGTAAGAAAGGCACATACAGATGATACAAGGAGAAGTGACCTAGGACCAAGAAGATCTAGGAGGATACGGAATTCAGTGCAACGATTGACATATGATAGTTACATGGCTTGCCATTGTGCCTACATGACAAAGGTAATACAAGATGCTAAACCTTCTTGTTTTGAAGATGCAATTGGAAATGCAGATTGGGAAAAAGCTATGGATGAAGAGATGGCTACACTTTATGGAAACGATACATGGAAGCTAGTTCCATTGCCACAAGGAAAGAAACCCATAGGCTGTAAGTGGGTTTACAAGGTAAAGCACAATGCTGATGGTAGCATATGCAGGTATAAAACATGTTTGGTAGCAAAAGGATATTCACAAACTTATGGCATTGATTATGAGGAAACATTCAGCTCTATCGCTAAAATTTCTACTGTCAGAACACTTGTTGCATTAGCTATAGCAAAAGGATGGACTTTGCATCAGATGGATGTGAAGAATGCTTTCTTACATGGTGAGTTACAGGAAGAAGTATACATGGACCAGCCACAAGGATATGAAGATTTAAAGCATCCTGAATATTTTTGCAGGTTGCAAAAGGCTTTGTGTGGGCTAAAGCAAGCTCCTTGTGCAAGGCATGCAAGGATTGTTGATTACTTAACTACCATTGGGTTTTCTATGTGTGATGTAGATCATTCACTATATGCAAGGAAGGGTGATGATGGCATCATGATTGTGGCTACTTATGTTGATCACTTGATTGTAGGTGGTGATAATGAAGAAAGCATCAAAGAGGTAAAGCAACTTCTTATGCAGGAATTTGACATGAAAGATCTTGGTGTGCTGCACTATTTCTTGGGCATTGAGTTTATACACACAGAAACAAGTATATGGATGTCACAAAGGCAATATGCCTTGAATATGCTGCAAAAGTATGGTATGGCTGATTGTAAGCCAATTTCTATGCCATTAGATTAGAATTTGAAGTTAGATACTATATCAGGTGAAGCATTGGAAAATGCTACTATGTATAGGAAAATTGTGGGAAGTTTGATATATCTCACAATTATGAGGCCTGATCTTAGCTACACTGTTGGACTTGAAAGTCAATTTATGTAGGTTCTCACGAAGCCACATTTGGATGCTCTGAGGTGCACTCTAAGTTATGTGAGTGCTACTTTGGATTATGCATTGTTTTATGAAGCTGGTGTAGATATGCAGGTTCATGGATACGCCGATGCAGATTGAGCTGGTCGCATTCCAGATAGAAGATCTACTAGTGGCTTTCTATTCTCACTTGGGAGTGCAGCTATTACATGGAGAAGCAATAAGCAACCCATTGTTGCTTTGTCGAGTACAGAGGCTGAGTATAGAGGTACTGCAATGGCAGCATGTGAGGCATCATGGCTAGAGATGCTACTTGCATATTTAGGTGTGGAAGTGCAAAAGCCTATCACTATCTATTGTGATAATCTTAGCAGTATACATTTAGCATGGAACCCTATTTTTCATGCTAGAACAAAGCATATCGAGGTACATTATCACTTCATCAGAGAGAAGGTATTAGCAAGTGATATTGACCTTTGTTTATGTGAAAACAGATGAGCAGGTTGGTGATATTTTCACTAAAACACTTGGAGCAGAGAAGCTGAAGAATTTTCAAAAGATGCTTGGATTAGAGGACGTGATGTTGAGCTTGAGGGGGAGTGTTGAGATATCAAGCTCAACATGTGATGATCCAGGATGACACGTATCATTTTTTTGTTTCTCTGACATGTATAGTGGTCACACCGGTATATGTCAAGGATACTTCATTGAGCTCTACTAGATTTATTTACCGAGAGTGATGGCACATTTGTTTCTTGCCAACTCACTCATTTGCGGACATTAGGTTTTTCCTTATGTATTGGTCTTTATATATTGCACTTGTTGTATTCTTTTTTGTAGGTCATTCTTGTACATTCCTTTTTATGTAATAGAAGAAGAAGAAGAAGAATATCACTTCTTCCTTGCCTCAATCTGAGTGTGTGCTTCTCTTTGATTGTGAGAGTGTGTGTGTGAGCTCTCTTACTTATCTCCTTCCTCGTGACAATTGCCACATGTCAAAGGGAGCTTTCGCACTAGATATATCACACCTAACTTTTCAATCAAAGTCGAAATGGTTGGTTGTAGTTTATTTAGGAGAAACTTTATGAAGATTTATTGATAAGCTGTAATGTTTTCATTTCTTATATAAGGAGATCTTGTAGATGTGTACATATCAGAGCTCAAGAGTGGAGTATTATGAGTCTAGTTCATCGATCATTTCCAAGTGAACTTCTAAACTTTTGTAAGCAATTTTTTTGGTTTATCTCTGCATATATGCAGAGATTGTAGAGACTTGTCGATAGCCATTGGAATCTTTTTATCTAAATTCATCAAACCGTTGCCCATAGTTTCATGCATCCTTTTTTATGAGATGTGTTTTGTTAGAAAGAGCATTTTTTGAAGTTTTTTTTTGGATATCCATTTGGTATCCGGAACATTTCTGAATCATTTGGACACTATGTGCTAGTAATCTGCATACTTTCTCAAATAGTGAGTTGATCTTGGGAGGGTCCATTGTGCCTTTTTTACATTACATTTGGCATTTTTTGAAGTGAAGAAATAAGATTTAGAAGTGGTGGAGAAATTTAAAGAAAAGAAGGTTGTAGTCAAGTTGGAATCACTTAGGGTAAGGCTGAAAACAAGACACTGCTTGGAATCTTACCATTTAACGTTCTTATTCACATCCTTAGAGGCTCAATAAGCACGGCAAGAAAATGGATGAAGTTTCGAATAATATTGAGAAGGTTAAAAAGAATAACTATCAACCTTGGAAATTTAGGATGAAGAATTGCTTGATTGGAAACAATATTTGGGGAATAGTTATAGGTGATGAAGCTAGGACAACACTTACCACACCAACACCAACTGATCAAGAAGTAAGAGTCTTCAATCAATGGAATGAAAGGGATAAAATAGTTATCTTCTTTCTTTCTCAACATGTTTCAAACTCTATTATAGGATATATACAACAACTAGAGACAACAAAGGACATATGGGAATGTCTAGAGACGTATTCTACAAGCACTAAAGGTAGGAAAATACAACTTGAAAATGAGTTTAACAACCTAAAGAAGATTCCATCCACATCCACAAGTGATTAAGTTCTCAAATTCAAATAGTTGGAAGCTCCATTAGGTTTGATTTGCATGCTTGAGGATGATGATCTAGTGGCCTAGAAACTCAATGGTCTCAAGGAAGACGACAAGTTGAAAGCATTTATGACCTCAGTATATGTAAGAGATAAATTACTAGATTTGAACAGCTTATTAGCCTTATGGTTACAAAAGAAATGAACCTTCAAGGTGTATCCTTTAGGTTTAATGAGCCTCAATTGTTTTGTGCAAGGAAAGCTAGAGGAGGAAGGAATGCAAGAGGGAGTATAAGAGGAAGAAGAGGTAGAGGAGTAGCAAACAGTTTTCAACAAAGTGAACAAGCATCAAGTTAAGGATATCAACTGCAACGGAATGGAAGAGGTAGAGGAAGGACAAGAAGGAATAGAGGAAGAAGATACTCAAGCAATCAAGATGGAGCAAAGAACAATGGTTCCTTCATATGTGGAAGACAAGCTTGTCACTTCACAAGGTATTGATATTCCCGACTATAGCCATGCAAGTGAGAAGACACAAGGTAACTATGATTCAACTTCACATGATTTTGAATCTATGTTTGCAATGGGAAAGGAAATCATGTATGGAAAATGGTATTTAGGTGGCTGAAACCGCATGTCATGTAATGAGGATTGGTTCACAAATTTGCATTTACCACCTACTTTGGTAAATGTAGAAATAGATGATGCTACTAAGCATTACATTGAGCATGTTGGAAAAGTTCCAATGCATATCAAAGTAGGTTTATCAAGCTACCTAATAGAGGTACTTCATGTAGCGACAATTATAAAGAACCTTGTCTCCATGGGACAAACATTGGAGTAAGGTTATCCAGTCAATTTCAACCATAAAAGATGTTTTGTAGAAGATCCAAAGCAAAGATACAAGTTTATTGCAAGAGGTAATAAGGATGAAAGATTGTTTAAACCCAACCTCCTCTCAACCTATGTACTTTACATATAACAACAAGAGGATAGTTGAAATAGATCTTTGGCACAAAAGAATAGGACATATAAATTTGGCAAGATTGAAAGTGATGCAAGCCAAGGGCATTGTGGAAAGGCTTCCCATCTTCAAAGGATCTCAAATGCATCCGTTATGTGAATCATGCATGAAGACAAAGCAAACAAGACTTTGCTTCAAGAGGGAAGGGTATGTTTCTAGACATCAGCTTGAGTTAGTTCATGCCGATGTATGGGTGCATACAAGAGAAGATTCATTAGGAGGAAATAGATTATGTAAAAGTTTAAGGTTGGAGGCAAATAGGTCCCATGTTGAATTTTCTTCAGTTCCATCCTTCCATTTTACTAAGCACTCTTCATACAAGTGGCTTCTTGTACGTTTATCTCGGGTGCGAAGTATCCTTTCAGGTTCATGAGGAACTGTTTCATTTACTGGAATAGGAAGTATGACCTGATGTCCAACTAGATTATCCGAATCTGTTAGACTCTTCCTAAGTCGGCTAACATGGAACACTGGATGAATCCAACTATCATCTGGAAGTTGTAATTCATAAGCCCACAAACCAACTTTCTTGGTGATTGGAAAGGGACCGCAATATCTAGGCGACAACTTGGCGCATTGACCAGTCTTGAACTTTTCCGATCTTTCAGGAATACGAAGATAAACTTGATCGCCAACCTGAAAAGTAACATCTCTTCGCTTTGGATCGGCATAAGCCTTTGCACGATCTTGAGCTTTCTTTAAATTTTCTTTAGCTAATTTAAGCTTAAAGTTCATGTCTTGAAGGAACTCTTGAGCTGCTTGAACTCGTTCATTATGAAGTCCCACTGCATAAGGAGACCTAGGCTGGAAACCGTACATCAACATGAATGGACTAAATTCAGTTGATGTATTCTTGGCACTGTTATAGGCAAACTCAGCTAAAGGAAGATAATCTTCCCAATCAGTCTGTTTGGAAGTAACATAAGCTCTAAGTATGTCTTCCAAAATCTGATTGACTTTCTCTGTCTGTCCATCCGTCTGGGGATGTTCAGCTGTACTTAAACTTAGTTTAGTTTCAAGTCTACTAAAGACTGCTCGCCAAAAATGACTTGTAAATCGAGCATCTCTATCAGAAACTATGTCTACTGGAAGACCATAGAGTCTATAAAGTTGATTTACAAATATTTTTGCAAGTTCTGGAGTCTTATAAGTAGTCTTGACTGGTATAAACTGAGCAAGTTTAGTCAATCGATCAACTACAACCCAGACTGAATCAAAGCACTTTTTGAGTGCGGGGTAATCCAGAAATGAAATCCATGGAAATGCTTTCCCACTTTCCTTTGGGAATTTCCAAAGGATGTAGCAATCCTCCAACTTTAAGTCGTTCAAACTTATTTACTTGACATTTATGGCACTTAGACACATAGTTTTGCACATCACGATGCAAACTAGGCCAATAAAAATGTCTTTTCACTAACTCATAGGTTCGGTTAATACCAGGATGTCCTGCACTTGGAGCATCATGGCATTCGAAAACTACTTGATTTCGTATGTCCACTATACTTGGGACACAAACCTTACCTTTATAAAGCAACTATTCATCTTGGAGAGAATAGTGTTTAAACTTTCTCTCAGAAGTACTTGCTTCAGTTTGTTTATCTTGTTCAGCTGCTTTCCATGCTTGACTGAAGCTTGGATCCTCTTTGCAGCTTCCTTTCAAAGTTGAAATAAATTCACTTTGAATTTGTACAAAACTTAGATTGTTCAACATAGGCATCCGACTTAGGGCGTCTGCCACTGCATTGAACTTTCCTTTTCTGTACCTGAGCTCATAATCGAACTCTTGTAACTGTTCGGCCCATCTTGCTTTTCTACCTCTAAGATCAGGTTGGTTTGCAAACCACTTTATGCTCTCTTGATCAAAAACTATGGTCAGCTTTGATCCATATAGATAATGGCGCCATTTCTTTAGAGCATTTATAATAGCGAACATCTCTCGCTCATAGGTAGAGTAGTTTTGCTGAGCAGGACTTAGCTTTCTACTCTCGAAAGCTATTGGTCGACCATCTTGGCTTAGTACTGCTCCTACTGCAGATGAACTTGCATCTGTCTCTAATTGGAAAGGCTTGTTCGGATCTATGATCTGTAGAACCGGGGCCGATGCTAAAGCAAGTTTAAGTTCTTGAAAACTCTTTGATTGCTCTTCTTTCCAATGATAATATCCTGCCAATCCAAGAAAACTTTGTAGTTCTCGAACCGTCTTGGGCTCAGGCCATTCAAGAATCGCTTGGACCTTTTCCGGGTCAACTTTGATTCCTTCCGCGAAAATAATATGACCTAAATACTTTACTTCTGGGGTAAAGAATTCACATTTTGACTCTTTACCGTAAAGTTTATTATCGCGAAGAAGTTAAAAAACTTTTTTCAAGTGCTCTAAGTGATTTTCATGATCTTTACTGTAGATCAGAATATCATCGAGAAAATCTACAACAAATTTTCCCAAATACGGCTTAAGCACTTGATTCATCAAAGTCATAAATGTTGCGGGTGCGTTTGTCAACCCGAACGGCATCACTAAAAACTCGTAGTGACCAAACTTTGTTCGAAAGGCTGTTTTAGGAATATCATCATCTTTGATTCTGATCTGATGATAACCTTGGCGTAAATCAATCTTAGAAAAGACTGTAGCCCCCTTTAAACTATCGAAAAGATCTTCGACTAGTGGCATGGGATACTTGTTCTTTATCGTAAGATTGTTTAACGCCCTATAATCTACACACAGCCTCATAGTTCCATCTTTCTTTTTCACTAGAAGGATGGGTGCTGCCCATGGAGACTGGCTTGGGCGGATAAATCCTTTATCCAAATACTCTTGGATTTGATTTTCCACCTCCTGATTCTGGACATAGGGGAGGCGGTATGGGTTTTGAGATTTTGGCTTGGTACCCGGAAACAGATCTATACTGTGATCGATGTTTCCACGAGAGGGTGGCAAGCCGTAGGGGAGTTCCTTAGGGAACACATCTTTAAATTCCTTCATTAAATTGTTAAATTTAACATAAACTTCTCGAGGAATAAAGGACGAGACATAAGAAACTTGATTTATATTATCAGAATTGATTACATCTGTGCCAAGGACAAGAAAAGCTTGAGTCTTGGCTTCTTTATTGACAAGTTTCTGAAGTTCAGTGTATGATATCAAAGGGATACTTGGAACATCATGCTCACCCTTGATTTTATACACTACACCGTCACGCTGGAATTCCAAAGTATTTGTAAAATAACACCTAGTCAATGAAGGTCCTAGACTCCATAGCCACTCTCTCCCTAAAACGAGATCTACCCGATCCATATTCATTATTTGGAAGTCCAAGGTGTCTTTAAATCCTTGGATTTCTAGTTCCAAATTACATATCATTGTGTCCCAAACACGGGTGTCTTGACCGTGCATCATGGAGACAATGTATTTATGAGGAGATGGTTCCTGAGGAAGAGCCAGTTTTTTTACTAACGCATAATTGATAAAATTATGCGTAGCAGAGTCATCCACCATTATCCGGATGGTGTGCCCTTTTACTGATCCATGCAACTTGACCAAATCATGTGGACCAAACTCTTGAGGTTGCCACATGTTTTTGGAGATTTGACATGAATGGGTACTGTCGCAGTGCATAATCTGAACCTTCTTTGCACTTGAATTTGCATCCAAGCTCAAAGATTGAATCAGATGGATTTGCTGCTTACCCTTTCCCTTACTTTCTCTTCCGACTGGACAGGCACGGCTTCGATGTCCAGGCTTGAGACATTTAAAGCACAAGTTTTCTTTTTGCGCTTTATCATGATCTTCTGGAGAAAGGATGTGTCTAAAAACACGAGGTTTTTTAGACATTCTTTCATTAGATCTAGTCCCTCTGCCCTTACGCTTAAAGTTATTCTTCTGGGAATAACTGCTTTCCTGCGGGACATCCAAACGTGAATTGTCCTCATAAATCTGTGCGACCTTAATCGCCTCTTCAAGGGATTTAGGCGCATGCCTCTTAATTTCATTACGAATTCGCTGGTTAAGTCCTCTGACAAAACCGCGAAGTCGATGGAAGTCATCTAAATTCTTTAACTTCAGAATTACATCTCTGTATTCTGAAATATACACCAATAGCGGTCTACCCTTCTGCTGAATTTTATCCCATGCTTCCCAATTGCGTTCCTCCTCATTCTCAGGGAGAAACTCTTTCTTGAAAAGATGGGAAAATTCATTCCAAGTGGTAGGTTTCTTGTGAGTCTCAGAGAGACTCATCCACCATGTATAAGCTTTCGGTCCTAGCGACAAACTTGCTTCTACTACCCTCACATGATCGCGGGTATGTTTGAGTTCATGGACATCTTTCCATTTCTCTAAGAAAGTCAAAACCGCGTCCTTATTCCTATCCTTATCCTCTCCAGAGAAATAAGGAGGACGGATCTCTTTTCCCAAGGAAAGATCCACAGGGCGGTTATGATTTTCTAACATCCCTACCGAAGCAACACTTAAGGGAGTAGAAGACATCAGACTCAGACGGCTCATACTTCCCGCTAAAGGAAACATATCTGTATGGGGAGAGGATAATCCCTTATCCTTTTCCATCCTAACAGACATCGATGAAGTTGCGATCGCATCTGTGTGACTACCTAAAATAGTCTTACTGATATCCTTAGGTGTCTGAAGTAAGTTCAGAATGGCCTTAAGGTGATCCTGGATTCCATCAACAGATTGACGGAGTACTGCAACCTCATCCGGAATACTGGACAACTGTCCAAGCTTTTGCTCAACTAGCAACATCCTACTTTCCATATCTTTCCTCTCGTTTAAAGTAGTGTTTGTTTCCCCTTTTCTCGCAGAATCCTCAACGTCTAATGCTACAATCGTTGATTCTATTTTAGATGCATCAGACGCATGACTAGTATTTGAAACCATAGGTGCAGATGAATGCAATGCACGTGCAACTATTGGTGGTCTAGTAATGAATGAGGATGTTACTAACATAGGAATGGAAACATACATGGACGCACTAGTAGTACTTGTAAGCGAAACGTGGCTAGAAGTCCCCTCCATCGCACACAAAGCGTTATTAAACTTACTAAGTATTCCTAACGCAGGTGGTGTGTGCAACAAAATCAAAAAGAGCTATGCAAGAATATCACAAGAAATCGTCCCTGATGATTTGGTCCGTTGAGGTCGACTTGATTCTAGCCGAAAGTGCTAGAATTATGACGAAGATAGGCCTCCAGATCTTCACTCCACAACTCCACTTTTGTTGAACTTTGCTCGAACTTTTAGCTTTCTACAGCTTGGACCACCACAGAAATGTACTCGGGTTCGGATGGGGAAATAAGCAAACTCCAAAGGTTAATCAAAATGAGATGATCTCGGCTCGGGATTAGCAGAGCAGAGATTTAATTGAACTGTATATGTTATTGCAGAGAACGAAATCACGAAGAACCTTTACTTCAGTGGATAAAGCCCTGAAGTTTCTCTGCAAGGTCGTGGGATCGAATCCCGGCGCCCTCCCGATGGTAGTTCAGCTTTTTTGGCCGGGTGAAGATGTCTGCTTCAGCGCAAATTAAGAAAAATTAATCACGTTCTCAGCAGTACTCCCGTGAACTGTTGTGGGCTAATGGATAGGCGGACACGCTCGCTTAAACAGGTCCTGTGTTCGATCACCCGCGGACCTGCAGCAGAGAGGATCAACCTTTTTGGCCCCTGTTTGTGATCTTCTTTAGAACTACCTTCAATAATTCTGCTATATCTTCACGCGGACGGTGGTGCTCTTCTAGATAGAGTAGCGCGCTCCCAACAGAGGGGCGGGAGTTCGAATCCCTCGCCAAACACAGCAGCTATTACTTCTTTTTAGTATTCTTTTGCTCTATGCTAAAGCATAAGAAGGATGGCGACACACATCTCAATGCGGGCGGGAGCAGAATTCGCACGCCAAAAGTCACGAGCAAGAAGATGAAGAAGAAAACTATGGAGTGAAAGCTCTGATACCAATGCAACAGCGTAGCCATTGGAAATGCTCATGAATGAATGACTCTCCTCCCAACCAAATGCCTCTATATATAGCTCTCTCCAGGGGACTACCTTCTTGGGCAGGTGAATGCTAATCATCCAAGTGTCAGCCATGTAACTACATGTACGCCAAGTGTCCAGTGGATGCTTCTAGAAGGTTCTAGAGCTCTTTGGGCAAAATACTCTTCCCATGTACTCCATGGGGATTGAACCCAAGACCTCGTCCTTCACACCCTTGAGTCTTAACCATTAGGCTAAGTGGATTACTTGGTTACAAGAGTAAATGACCTACCAGTAAGTCTAGACTCGAGATCTTTGGCCACACAAACGAATGACCAAACGGAATCCGATTTCAGATCTGTCTGAACCAATCGGATCCCTAGATCACCAACTTACTTTATTACACACTTGTTATATGCACATGCTACAAGTGGTAAGATCAAAAATGGATGTGGGAGTTAAAAAAAATATGTTTCTCAGATATGCAGTTGAACGAAGAGGATACAGGTGTTATAATCCCTTGACAAAGGAGCTAAAATTTAGTAGAGATGTTGTGTTTGATGATCTCACACCTTGGTATGCAAAGATTTTTTATTCATAGATGGAAGACTTAAGGGAAGTGGACAAGGTACAAGAATGAAGAATAGGACAAGAGAGTATGAAGCTGATTGGACCTTCAATATCACATCATAAAACGTCAATTCATACAAGCCCATGGTCTAGAAGGCGTAGGAGTTCTTCTCAAATCTCTCAAGAAAGTACAAAAGAAAGATAAATGAAAAGGAAATTTTCTTGAAGACAAAGATATGTGGGCAGTCATGCCGACATAAGATGAAGACAAAGAAGTAGAAGAAGAGATTCAAACCCAAGGGATCTCAAGCAAAGAAAAGATAAAAAGCACTAATTCTACACTAAGAAGGTCTGCAAATAAAGTAAAATACTTTGTACAAAGTCTTACATATAATACATTCATTGCTAAATATTTTGCATATATGTCTCAAGTGATTAAATGCAAAGAGCCTACAACATATGATGAGGCAGTTTTGCATAAGGAGTGGAGAGATGCTATGGATGACAAAATGCAAACATTAAGGGAGAATAAACTTGGAAAATATTGCTAAGAACACCATCAGAGAAGCCCATTGGCTGCAAGTGGTATACAAAGTCAGATGGGATGCAGATGGATCGTTTGTTAGGTACAAAGCTCGATTAGTGGAAAAGGGATATGCACAAAGCTATGGGCTGGATTTTGAGGATACATTTGCACTAGTGGTCAATATGACAACCATAAGCTCTATCATTGCATTGTGAGTTGCAAAAAGATGGAAGTTTTATCATCTTGACATCAAAAATGTCTTCCTAAATGGTGAGTTAGAAGAAGATGTTTATGGAGATGCCTCAAGGATATGAAGAGGCAAATAGTACAAAATATTTTTGCAGGCTAGGAAAGGCTCTCTATGGCCTAAAGCAAGCCCCAAGGGCTTGGAATCAGAGGTTAGTTAAATATTTGATCAAGCAAGGATTTCATGTTTTGAATGCAGATCCTTCTTTATGCATAAAGCAAGTTAATGGACAGCTTGTGCTTATTTGTGTGTATGTACGTAGATGATCTTATTATCACACGGGATTATAAGAAGGGATCAAGAAAATAAAGCATGGACTTGAAAAAGAGTTCAAGATATCTGATCTTGGAGATTTAACACTAGTGTTATACAAAAACAGGACACTATAGTGTCCTTTTTTGTAACAAACTAAAAAAAATCATGCATAATAATCAAATAAAATTTTGGAAAGTCCTTCAAGCCCCATAAAGACTTATACCTAGATGTTCTATAAAAAATTTACTTTTTAGAAAATACCAATTTTTTTTTATTGCTCAAAGTATAGAAGTGATTGAATATGGTTCTAAAAAATTGTTTTTTTGTAGACTCTCATATGAGAAGAACAAAATATCTCCATAGAAAAAAAATTCCTCGTCTTGGAGTAAATTTTCTAATGTTAATTTAAAGTCATATAATCATCTAAGACAAGTCTTGCAAATTAGAAAAATCATTTTTATAATAAGAAATTTACTACACTGTAGGGTGCTCATTATATAGTTATACGCTAAAGGAGCCTTTTATATGATATTGCTGCATAAAAACACTAAAAGGGTTGGTTTTTTATTTCAAAAACCATCATATAGTATCATACAAATATAGCTACATGTATTTGAACCAATAATCTTTGTACATATCTCACATATCACCAACAATCTCAATATTTCATTGAATAGCCATATTCCACTCTGTCGAGAATAAAATTGAAGCCTAAAAAAATAGCTTTACTCAATGATATAAGGAATATAATATCAATCAGAATAATTTTATAAACATTATAAACTAGTCTATATAGAAAAAACTAGCATATTAACCTAAATCATGTAGCATATGGAATATTTGCTCATCAAATGATCTTTTCTTAGCATAGAAAAACAATAGTATTTTTTGACTTGAAGAAAGAATGTAGAAACTTAACCCCTAAGGTTGTTGAAAAAATATGTCTATCTTTAAGATTATCAAATAGTATTTTGATAATAAAAAATGGGTCATATTCATACCATCACTTTGCAAAACAATTCATAGATGATAACACTATCATGAGAGATATGTGATTAACTTTATGCCATAAACTTAGTTAAAATCATTACAAATCTCTGATTATGGATATAAAAGTGTTTACATACATAAAATAGGAGATTTCATTGCATTTACAAGAATGAAACTTGCGAGATCATGATTTTAATATAAAACCAACACTATCTAACATCACCATAATTTTCGCATCAATACTCAAATTAGCATCATAAATTTAGTGAATAAATCTTATTGTTTCTATCCTTTGATAAAAAATATATTTTTTAGAAATATTCAACTCTTATGCTAACATTTTCCATAGTTACATCTATAAATAGTTTGTTCTGGTAATCTAGAAAATTCATCAAATACTATCTCTTTTTCATGACACTAAAGTATCCAAGGACACTAAAGTGTTAAAGTTTTCTTGGAATTGAAATCATGTATGCAAAACAAGGAGTATATCTTATGCAAAGGAAGTATACACTTGACTTGATCAAGAGGTATGGCATATGTGGATGTAAACTTCTTCAACAACCAATGGAGGTAAATCAAAAGCTGAGTTATTAGAAACTCACTACATTCTCTCTTCAAGGCTTAAGACTTAGAACTCTTGAATGATGTGTGTGCCACTCTCCTCCCATCCATTATATCACCTTGTATTCAAAATAGCAATGCTCTAGAATGATCTAGTTCCGACATATAGCCACCATGCAACACCCATTCCCATTCCCATTATCATTGAATATCTTAGGATATCCCCCGAGCTATGGACCTTGGCTATGACTAGCACTTGTTCCACACACACACACATGAGATGGTCACTATAGAAAAATTTCTAACACTCTTTCCCCCTTCTAAAGATTATTGTTCTTAATGATCAATGATGGAAAGTACTTATGAACCAGAGCTTTTGATTCCTAAGTAGTCTATAAGCGGTAATGCTCTCTAGGATACTAGATACTCCTCGATCACATAGTTTCTCAACTCTTTCTATCTCTGATCTAGTATCCTATCTGGAGAATGATATATGTTATCACTTTCCTACAAGAAACAATACCCTCTATTAGATTATTTTCCATGGAGATATACGTTCTAAGTTTACTAACATGAAACACTAGATGGACTCTACAATATGAAGGAAGCTCTAATTTGTATGCAACATGACTAAGTTTGAACAATCTTCCAAGGTCCACAAAACCTTCATGAAATTTTAGTACACCCTTGTGTATAGTGAAGTAGATCTAGCTAGCACTTGAAGAAAAACTCTATCTCCTTCTTGAAAGATTCTAGGATATCTCTTCCTTTCAGCATATTCATTTGCCCTATCGACTACTTGCTACATCTTGACTTTAACTATTTCTAAATTTGCTTAGAGGTTTGTGAAGAACTCTAATTTCTTTGGCATTCTTATGGTATTGGAAGCGTGGGATTCATGCCATAATTCATCTCAAAAGAAGACATTCTTGACACTTTATGAGGTCTATTATTATAGGCAAACTCTACTTATGGTAAATAACAATTCCAATCTATCTGCCTCTCACACACATATACTCTCAACATGTCCTCTAGAATCTGATTGACCCTCTCAATCTAACCATCTATCTGGGGATGGTCATCACTTTCCATTTTCAATGAAACTTTTAGTTTGTCAAATACAAACTTCTAGAAGTGTTCTGTGAGTCTGACATCCCTGTCATAAACTATGGATGTCGACAACCCGTACAATCTGAAGACATGCTAGATAAATAGCTCTACTACCTGTGGAGCTTCTATTGTCTCTTGTGTAGGTATAAAGTGACCGTCTTACTCAATCTATCTACCACCACTAGAATAGTATCCCACTTCCTTTGTGTCTATAGTAACCCCACTATGAAGTCTATGGATACACTATCCGAGTTGTGCTTTGGAATCTGTTAAGGATGTAAAAGACCTGGTGTCTTAACCCTTTTTGGCTTGTTGACCTGATACAAAAAGCATCGTTGAAGATATGTGTGGACATCTCTCGCTAATCCAAGCCACCAAAATGTTTTTTTACCAAGTTGAATGGTCTTATCAACACCAAGATGTCTTGCATAAGGAACGCCATGGATGTTGTGCATGAATTTTTTTCTCAAATCCCAATAACCTGGTATGCAAGCCTTTTCTTTCCATTTGACTATTCAAATCTCCATTGAGAAATTGGAATATGAACTTGACTTGTTTCTTTTACTAGGAAAATAAATAACTAGAACTACCTCATTTTTATAATAGATTCATCATTAATGGCTCTAATAATATGTAATAAAGTGTGGATCTTCCATGTGTGCTTCCTTATTTTCTTGAAGCAATGATGTTTCTAGAACTATAAAGCTCATTTGATACACTATCTGTGATAATGCATCAGCTATAACATTCTCTTTGCCTCTTCTATACAAGATTTCCATGTAAAACTCTTGCATGAGTTTGACTCAATGAGACTATCTTCCTCGAAGATCTCGCTGACTACAACAGTACTTGAGTGTATGGTGATTTGTGTATACCTTAAAGTCTGCAACATAAAGATAGTGTCTCCAAACTTTAAGAGCATGCAACTCTTTTTCATGCACTAGCCAATTGCACTATGTGGTACTCAACTTTTTGTTTTCAAAATTTATTGGCATTCCATCTTGGCTCAAGACTTCTCCTATGCCTATGCTACTAGCACCTGTCTCGAACTCAAATGGTTTCTGTAGATCTACCACTTTGAGTATTCAGGACTCTAAAACAGATTGCTTCATAGTATCAAAAATTTATTTTTGTTCTTGTTTCCATGTAAATGGTACTTTTCCTTGAAGCAAATTCTTCATGGGTGCTGCTATTGATGAATAGGATGAAATGAATTCCCAATAGAAATCGGAAAGTCCTAGAAATGATCATAAGTGCCGCTCATCTTGAGGAATAGGTCATGCTAGAATAACTAAGACCTTCTTGGGATCCGTCTGAATCCCATCGACCAATAAAACATGCCCTAATACTCTATCTCTAAAAGAAATAACTTAGTATTATCTAGATTTAAAAACAACTGATTTTCCTTTAATTTATTTAACACTAATTTTAAATGAATTTCATGCTCATCTATAGACCTACTATACACCAATGAGTCATCTAAAAAATCTACAATAAACTTTCCAATGAACGGACATCATTCATTAACATCATGAAAGTAGCAGGTGTATTAGTCAAACGAAATGGCATAACTAAATACTCATAATGCCCAAAACGGGTCCTAAAAGTTATTTATATACATCCTTCTCCTTTACTCTAATATGGTGGTAGTCACTTTTCAAATCTACCTTACTATATACAATTGCTGCAATAGAGCATCAAGGAGATCATCTATTATGTGCATGGGATACCTATGTTTGATGGTAATCTTATCAAGTGCTCTATGGTTGGCGCACATCCTATAAGATCCATCTTTATTTTTTACTAAAAGAATTGGTGATGCAAATGGAAGTCGAGCATTCGGACTTGCTCCTTGTCCCAATTTGATTCTATGCTTAATGTTCTTGCAAGGAGGTAAATCCGAAAGTAATATTTTAGAAACAACTCTTGGGATTTTGCTCGTACTTTATTTGAAACTACTTGAGCATTCCAACTAAAGTTCCCTTAACCGTAAGAATCCACCACTACACAAGATGAATACACGAAATACAAAAAATAAACCGATCTTGAGCAACTTGTTTGCAGTCACCAATCTCATCTCTTGGAGATTTGGCTCTCCACGAATCAGTAATCACCTCCCCTCATGCTCAAATAGATAAACATGTGAGGCAAAATCTATGACTGGTTGTTTCATATCATGCCATTTTTTACTTAGGAATAAATCAAAATGGGCCAGTCTTGCTATCTCAAAATCTAATCTATCCTTGTAGGACTGGATCTCGATGGTAGACCTACTACTCTTCAGTCCCATGTCTCAGTACCCTTCCCATCGGCTAACTCCACTATGTAGGTATACTCTAACTACAAAGTGTGTAAGTGTAATCTTCTAACAAGTCGAGAACTAATGACATTATGTTTAGACCCAATGTCAAAGAGGACCTTGACACGCTATCTTGCAATGACTCCTCCCATAACAATGAGTTATGTATCAGGAAATTGGTATCCTTTCTATGCCACTGGCAAAAGCACAACATCTGGCATAGAAGGCATCTTCTTAGTGATCGTCATGGCCACTATAGAAGATCATATCTAAGATGGGGAATCGCTGAAATCCTCATCTACATCAATACTAGTTTGTGTCAAATTTATGACTATGGTGGCTGCTATCTTTTTCTTTTTAGGACAGTCTTTAAAGTGATATTTTCCTAAGCACCCATACCATAATCCTTGTTTCATTGTCTTCTCTTTGTGCCAAGAGATAAGGATGGAATTTTCATAAGCCCTTTCAGCCAGAGCAGACACCTTTCTCTTAGCTTCTGAAATTATCTTGATCATGTGCACCTCCTTAACCTCTTTCTTCACGCACTAGTCAAAATAGGAGTGCTAGTGAAAAAGGGTTGTCTCATCTTAGTCCATGAGGATCTCTGGCCTTGGGAGCCTATGCCCCTGTGGTCTTCCTCATAGACTAGAGCCATCTCTATTGTATGTGCCAAAGAGTGACACCTTTCCTTTCTTACTAAAGATCGGATGGTTTATTTAGTCTCCAAGACAAACTTGTGAACTTGAAGAAACTCTAGAATAGATTTAGGTACTTTAAGAAGTACCTCCCTATACTTGTCCGCATAGTCCTAAATTGTTTGGTTTTTTTAACTAATGAAAAACCAAGTATCTAGTGCCCTAGACCTTTTGTCTAGTAGCACAAAGTTGTTATAAAATAGGTCTATGAATTATTAGTAGTGGACTCTTTTTTATCATGTTCGATCTTACGCCACCACCTATGAACAACATCCGTAAGGTTATAGGTAGCCTGTTAAATCTTATATCTATCATCCACGATATGGCATAATCAGAAGCATTATTCCCACTTGCTAAGCAACTGCTCAACAGCATCAGCAGTTCATGCACTAGTGGAGCCATGATATCTTGGAAGCATAAGGTCCTTGAGCTTCCATCTGGATTTTCTCAGCAGGAAACTCTCATTAGAGACTTTTTGGGTTTAATGCTCACCTAGAGCATCTAACTCCATTCATGGAATTCACTTTCAAGTACTTCTTCTTTCTTGGAACTACATATGTGCTCCAAGTTGTCATGAAGAGTACTCTCCAACTAGGAGATCCTAGCACTCATGGTCTCTATGGTATCTACAGAGTGATCATCCATGTGCATGTCATCCCTAAGTGGTGAAGATGGTCCTCAGCCCATAATTAGGAAAGAGTAAAATTCTTTTTATGTTTTTTTATTGTTTTCTTCCTTTTTTTTTAATATTTTGTGTCTATGTGTTTATGTACACCTAAAGTAAAGACTGACAGTGGAAAGTAACTAGTCACAATCCTTTGCATAAAGAAATAACAAAACAACAACACTTTTAGTATGCTTCTCTACTTTTAAGCTATGCATGGACAATTTTTTTAAATTTCGATAGAAAGTTGAAAATCAAAAAAAGTTTGACTAAGTGCTCTACATGCACTTTCAAGAAAGTGTGCTGACGGGCACATAATATACAAAAATATAACGAAAGAGCACTACACACCCTAAATAAAAACCCTCGTATTTGCGGTAGAAATAAAATGATAAGAATGTTGAATGTTCTTATTTCTTCCTTGCAATACATGCAGAAGAACATGCTACCATCCTACAAAATGGAGAGCTAAACAAGAATATGGAAAAACATATATGCATATGCAATGTGTTATGCTTGTCTTAGATGCAAAAAAATGCATTAAAAAAAAGAGTAGAGATGCATAAAAATACGAGAAAACTTATATTAAGTATTGAGATTTTCACATGCAAGTATGGCGTAGATGTTGGAATGATTGCTATATAGCCCTCTTGCATCTCCAAGTTGATCTCAATCCTCATCGCATCAAAAAAATGCTTCTACAAGATTCATTGATGGAAAACAACCAACTTTGAAGCTTTGACAGGGTGTGTAGATGAAAGTAAATGTTGTTTCCAGCTGTAAAAAGATAGCTCTCTGAGTAAGGATTCCATAGAAAGTGGAATCACTTCATTTGGATGCAAAATGAGATAGCTATGACTATTTTGGTGAAGCTAGGTAGTCTTGATGTGCCCTTCTAGAGGGGGGTTTGGAGGTGAAATGCTAGAAAAGCTTCGATTTCTTTCTCTATGATGCTTCCACCCAACAGTATGCATGTGAGAAGCCCTCAATGTCCCATATATATCTACAGTAGCACAAAAAATAGAGATATATAAACTTCTTTTCACTCTCTCCTCCAAAAATAAGTGAAGAGAGAGTATGGTATCTCTCTCTCCCCTTCCGGGAAGCTCTGGTGAAGTGCAAGCAGCCTGATGGGACTCCGGGCAACTGCACGGGCGGCTTCTACATGTGTAATGCCGAAGCGAATAGGAGCTCCCTTTGTGGGGGCTCGCTTCTCCCTCTGAGGGGGCTTTAATCCTAATCCTTTTTTAAGAATTCGTTCTCTGCATCCTCCTCACGATGGCAATCATATGCAACAGAATGATGGAGATGATGATGATAAACGGCGGCCGCGTGTGGAAACTCCCCCAAAGAAAAACAAGTGATCCAAAAGCTCTTGATACCAAGTATTAGAAACTCTCTAAATTCTCTCTTCAAGGCTTAAGACTTAGAACTCTTGAATGATGTGTGTGCCACTCTCCTCCCATTCATTATATCCCCTTGTATTCAAAACACCAATGCATGATCTAGTGCCGACATGTGGCCACCATGCAACACTCATTCCCATTACCAATGAATACCTTAGGATAATATCCCCCGAGCTAGGGACCTTGCCTATGATTAGCCCTTGTCCCACACACACATGAGATGATCTCTGTAGACCAATGTCTAACATGACTGCTAATGGAGGTGATCCCATTGAGAATATTACTATGTATAGGGTAGTTGGTTCTCTACTTTTTGCCACAATCACTAGGCCAAATTTAAGCTATGTAGTAGAAGTTTTGTCTTAGTTCATGCAAAGACCTATGGACATGCATCTTCATGGAGCAACAAAAGTATTGAGGTACATGAAAGGTACTCTCAATCATGATCTTTACTACAACTCAAATGATGTTTTGGATGTAAAAAAATATTGTAATGCACACTCAACAGGTTCGAAGTAAGATAGAAGAAGTGCATCAGGTTATGTCTTCGTGATAGGTGACAAGATAGTATCATGGAAGTCAAAGAAACAGCCAACTATTTCTTTGTCATCAACAGAAGCTTAATATAGATCCTTAGCTAATGTTACATGTGAAGTTGTGGTTTAAAATGTTGTTTTCAAATATTCATCTTGATTGTGGTCAAATTTTGCTGTTACGTGACAACATTTCCAACATAAACTTGCCAAAAATCCAATGTTTCATGCAAGGATGAAACACATAAAGGTTCATTACCACTATGTGAGAGAGAAATTGTTGACAAAGGAAGTTCAAGTAAAGCATGTGAAGACCCAAGAGCAAGTGGCTGATATGATGACAAAGGCATTCGATGCAACCAAACTTGGAACATTCAAGCAAATCATTTATTTGAAGGACTCAAAAGCTCAACCTTATGAAAAAATGAGGACCTCAAGCATTTCTTCTTTATTGGAGGAGCATTGCCACATGTCAAAGAAAGTTTTTGCATGAGACATCTCACCTAACTTGTCAATCAAATTCTAAATAGTTGGCTATAGTTTATTTAAGAGAAACTTTAGGAAGATTGCTTGATTAACTGGATTGTTTTCATTTGTTATATAAGGAGATCTTGTAGATGTGTACGTATGAGAGCTGAAGAGTGGAGTATTAGGAGTCTACTTCACAAACCTATCACTTCCAAGTGAGCTCTTAAATTTTTGGAAGCATTTTTTTAGTTCATCTCTGCACATGCAGAGATTGCAAAGACTTGCCAACAACCATTGGCAGTTTTTATGTAACTTCATCTGACTGTTTCAGCTCTGTGCATCGTTTTCTATGAAATTTGTTATATTAGAAAGAGCCGTTTGTTAAATTTCTATTTCTTTTTTTTTATAGCTCCATTTAGTATCAAGATCATCTCTGAATCTTTTGTCCACTACATGGTATTCTGCATACTCTGTCAAACAGTGAGTTGATCTTGGGAGGGTCAATTGTGTCTTTTGTTGCATTTCAAGAATCCAAACTCCCACAATATATATATGTATATCTGTGTATATGTATATGTATATGTATATGTACACGCACACAAGTAGGTAGGTAGGTAAGTAGGTAGGTAGGTAAGTAGGTAGGTAGGTAAGTAGGTAGGTAGGTAGGTAGGTAGGCCGGTAGGCAGGCAGACAGACAAACACGCAGGTAGGTACGTACGTACATACACACGTACGTACATATATATGTATGCATGCATGCAATGTATGTATGTATGCATGCATGCAATGTATGTATGTATGCATGCATGCAATGTATGTATGCATGCATGCAATGTATGTATGTATGTATGTATGTATGTATGTATGCATAATTGAAAATACAGATGATTAGGAAGTGGTTTTTCTTGAGTTTGTTGCCCACAATGAGAGCCCTCTTCGTAGCTTATTGGCATTGGGGTACATATATGATAGGGCTTCACCATGAGGAGTAGACTTATGCTAGTACATAGTTTATAACATTGCACTCATGATCTTCAAATGACCTGTGTTAACATTCTGTAATATTGTAGACTGTAGCAGATAGACAATAGGCTAACCAGGGCTCGGTCTGGAAGAAACTATGGCCACTTCTAATTGAGCTGAGTATATTTCCATCCATTTGCAATCTATATGCCTGCATGTAACACCTCGTGGGTAATTATTAAGGTATAAATGGTCCATGCATGGTTGAGGAAGTCCCCACGGAACGCATGTGAGAACACAAGAAATTAGTACAGGGAGACCTTATACATGGTTCCTGAAAGGGTATAGGCTCAGGACAGTAAGAGGGCTCTGATGTGACTGTGCAAAGTTTGTCCTCTAGAGCTCTTTGCTCGGAAGGGGAAGCCTAGAAGCACACTCAAAGATGCACACCCAGCAGGTCCTCCAAAATCGAATGCCCAACTTGTGTATATGCCTGCAGCCTACAACAGCTCGGATATGACTCTAAGCAATGTAAGAGCTCTCTGATGGGACTCTGCAAATCTTGCCTTGTAGAGCTGTTTGCTTGGTGAGGGGGACCCTAAAGCCCACTCAAAAAGGCATACCTAGCAGGTCTATACAGCCTCCCAAATTGAATGTATGACATGTGTATATGCATGCAGCCTACAGCAGCTCAGATATGAGTTGCACAAACAGTATAAGTGACTAACTCAGACATGACTCTGAACAATGTTCCCAGCAATGCCCAGTTTGCACAAACAGTATAAGTGACTGTACATCTCTGCAAATGCAAGGGTAAAGTGAGAAAAACAATTTTTGCAATGGGCATGTCAGTAACACAGTGGTCAGCTAAGTATTTCCTAACGTCAGCTACATGTAGCTGACGTGTCAAGAAACAACTATGGATAATGTATGTATGCATGCATGCATGTATGTATGTATGTATATGTGTATGTATATATATATATATATATATATATATATATATATATATATATATATATATATATATATATATATATATATATATATATATATATATATATATATATATATATATATATATATATATACACACACACACACACACACACACACACACACACACACACACACACACACACACACAAACACACACACGTGTGTGTACATGTACGTGTACATACACATACATCCATACAGACATACATGTGTGTGTGCACGCAAGCGTGCATGTGTTCGTGTGTGTGCACACACACTGTACGTGTGTTCGTGTGTGTGCGCACACATATGCCCACGTGCATGTGTGTGCACATGCACGCCTGTTTGTGTGCACACGCATGCCCGTTTGTGTGCACACGCACACCTGTTTGTGTGCACACGCACACCTGTTTGTGTGCACACGCACACCTGTATGTGTGCACATGCATGACTGTGTGTGTGCTTGGGCACCCATGTGGCTCTCAAGTGGTTGGCACAACCATTTTTCCATCCACATGGTATGTCTATCTTGGAATGTGTTTCCACAACTCCAAAGCCCAAGCCCGTAGCATCACAATGACACCCCACAACCTGCCCACCTGCTTTTGTTTTCCTAATCCTTCAGGACACTTCATCTTGAGTGAACCTAGAATCAGAGAAAACAGCTTCATTTGCATCATATTTTGCAGTAAACTCCATAACAAGATTCAGTTGAGGTATGAACCCCTGCTCTCTCATCTTCCTTCTGACAACTTTGTAGCTCAGAACCTCAGTCTGAGGAGATAGACTGTCACCAGTACTGAATCTATGTATTCCATCAATAACCTCCAGCCAAGCCTGTCCCGGTATCTTCCAAGCACCAACATTCTTTCGGATATCAAGGATATTGCTGACTTTAGTCCATTTCTGAGCATCTGCATACATCTGTGCAATCATAACAAAGCTTCCAGTACCACTGCAGTTTAGTTTGGCAACATTATCAAGACACTCTAAGCCAACATCTGTATTGCCAAACATTTGGCAAGCAGTTAACAAGGAGACCCACCCTGTCACATCAGGTGGCAGTGGCATGGTCAAGAGCAGTTCTGCTGCTTTCTGCAACTGCCCAATCCTACTAAGAGAATCAACAACATAGTTGAAGTGATTTGTAGCAGGTTTGATGACGGACCCCTCTATAATGTCCTCTATGTATTGATTGGTTTCATTTGACCTTCCAGAATGAGTCAACGTGGTCGCAATACTCCTATGAGTGTGAGTATCTGGTACGAATCCTTCTGTTTCTAAATCATTTATCAAGCCTTTGATAAGGTGTATTTGATTGTCTTGAGCAAAGGCAGACAAGAGAGCTGTGCAAGCAATTTCATTGACATCTTGGATCTTACCACATGTTTGCTGGGCCTCTTTGGGACTTGAGAATTTTGCATACATGTCAACTAATGCAGTACCAACGACTACATCTGTCTCAATTCCATATCTAATGACTTGGTCATGGATCAGCCTCCCAAGCTTTGTCAGACCTGTAATACTACAGGTTTTGATGACATAAGAGGCAGTGACATTATCAAGTTGAATGCCATCAGTCCGCATCTCTGAATAGAGCTCAAGCACATTCGAGAGATTGCCACAAATTGAGTTGCAAGATAATATAGCACCCCAAGATATTTTGTCCTTCAATGTCATATTCATGAAAACATTCTGTGCATCAGAAAATCCGCCACAATTTGCATACATGTCGACAAGAGAATTGCCCACAACCAAATTCTTTTCTATACCATTCCTCACAATTTGATCATGTAGCAGCCTACCCTGGCATGACAATTGTTCAATGCCACATGATTTCAAAGCACATGCGAAGGTAGATGGGCCAGGAGCAGTACCTTGTGCTTGCATTTTCTGAAAATACTCAAGAGCCTGAAAACCATAACCATTTCGCGAATAGCCTGAAATAATGGAATCCCAAGAGGTTACTGTCAAATTTGGCACTTGTTCAAACACATAAGCTGCTTCCCTTAGAAGCCCACACTTAAAATATGTAGAAATAAGGATATTTCCAATTTTTGAATCTAAATAGTCGTCCTCTGAGATGAGATGATGGTGAATAAGCTTGCTCTGTAGTATGTCATCATTACAACCACAGGCCTTCAAAATGCATGCAATTGTAGCACCATCTGGAGTGAGCCCAAGTTCCTGCATTTTTGTGAATGATCTAAATGCAAGCTGTGAATGACCACCCTCCACACATGCTGAAATCAGCACGCCCCAAGAGAGTGCATCCTGATAGGATGAACTCTCAAAAACTCTGCATGCATCACTAATGCAGCCACACATTGCATACATGTCAATAAGAACCTTCAAAACATCCTTGTCCAACCTAAGGTTTCCTTCAATAAGCAAGGTGTGGACTAGCTGGCCCTGTAAAAGGGCACCCTCAGCATTACAAACTCTGATAATACATATGTAAATAAACTTGTCTGCCCTGACATCCTGCTGTTGCATCTTCTTGAAAAGCTCAAACACAACTACATTATCATGACCAACATATGCTGCAATCAATGTGCCCCATGCAATAACATCTTGGCATGACAACTTGTCAAATATTATGCACGCATCATCAAGCTTCAAACATTTAGCATAGAAATCCACAAGGGTACTCCTTACAATATCATCTATTTCAAGACCATGCATTAAAATCTGCTCATGTATATGTCTTCCATAGTTTATGTCTCCTTCAGTCATGCAAGCTTTCAAGGCCCCTATAAAAGTCATCTTGTTGGGTGAGGTACCTACTTCTTGCATCTTTTCAAAGGTGTCAAGTGCAAGGACCCCTTGACCAGCTTGTGCATATCCAGCTACCATCTCACCCCAAACAACCACATCTTTATTTGGCATCGTACAAAAAAGGTAATCTGCTTCTTTCAACCTACCACATTGACCATACATGCCAATAAGAGTACTTACTATGATCTCATCATCATCAAGTCCATACAGAACAAGCTGTGCATGCATCTCTATGCCATGTTTAACAGCTTTAACAGCCCTACATGATTTTAAAACAGATAAGAATGTAACCTTGTCCACTGCGAATCCACCCTTCTGCATTTCATCAAACAAGTCAATGGCTAAAATTCCACATTGCGCATACCCAGCGATCAAAGAATTCCAAGAGATTTTGTTCTGACAGTCAAGTTTGCTGAAGATGCTCTGTGCTGCATCAAGGCACTCACATTTTGCATACATACTAACAAGTGAGCTACGTATGCTGATGTCAGATTCAAGACCATATAGAATCAATAGATTGTGTGTCGATTGCCCCTCTTTCAAGGACTTTCTGGTGTTACATACTTTTAGCAACGGGAAAAACATAACACTGTCCGGACTTTTCCCATCCAGAAGCATTTGATCTAACAAGTTAACAGCAAGACCGTACTCACCATTTTCAGCATATACAGCTGCCATGGCACTCCATAAGATTTCATCCCGATGAGAGAAGTGATCAAAGATCCAGTGTGCCTCACGTAGGCATCCACGTTCTCCGTAAACCTTGATAAGAAGACTTCCAAGGCATATATCTGATTCAAGCTGAACTCTGATTATTTGATCATAGAGGAGTTCACCCAAACAGGAATAGAGTCCACTGGAACAAACCTTTAAGACATATAAAAGCAAGCACTTGTTTGGGATAGAACCACTACTAAGCATCTTTTCAAAAAGTCTGAAAGCTGTGTCGAGTTTTCCCAAATCAGCATGTACAGATATTATGGCTGTCCATGTGTAACAGGTTGGCTGGGAGATACGAGAAAATACCGCATCCATTTGAGGGATGCATGCACATGATCCATAAAGCCGGATCAGATGATCGCTGCAGAAAGTAAATGAATCCATCCCATGGAATATAATGAGACTCTCAACATGCCTGCTAGCAGCGACGTCTCTGACCTCCATGCATTTTTTGAATAAGTTCTGTATGTAATCCCACGATAAGGAAGTAGCGTATCCAGACAAATAATATGAGGCGCTACCCGGAATGGCATGATTTCTAGGTAGCAAATTTCTTGCTAGGCGTTTAGAGTTGTCAATGTTAAGAGCTTCCATTGTTTTATGCAGTCCTCAGTGCTTATACTGGGCAACAATTTGTAGAAAAAAATTGTGCCAACAGCCTGAACGTCAGCGGATACCAGAAATGTAAGCTCCCGTTGGACAAGTTTCCCATAATGGAAAAGCAAGGCAAAGCGATCAGCCTCGTATTCAAACGGGCTTACTAACAGCATTGTCAAACAGGTTGCGGTGGTCATGCTCAACCGTGTGATGCGTAAACTCACGATCGCTTGTACAAGCTGTTTTTTCCACAGAGCATTAGATATATTTCGCAAATTTTTATAAGGGAGTTGAACTGTAGAGAAACAATAATCAGTTAGGGGATCAAGGCGCCAGCCAATTAGGGGGGCTCTTGTGAGAGTCTCAAGAGTGTTCAATTACACCAATGCCTCCTTGACCACATTTAAGGCCAATACTTTCTTAAGGAGGCGTACGATCTTAGGACCCTCATCTCTCTCTAAGTTTGAATCAATTGAAAGTGAAGGCTCCCACTACAAGTAGTAAGGAGCTAGAAGAGAGGCGGACTTGGAAGGCTCGCTAACAATAGAAACCCGGAAACGATGGCCATACCACGAAGGAAGCAGGACTCTTGTTATCGTTGATAGTCTCCAACAAACGCCTCAATGCCCTTTCTCCGTTTACCTCCATTTTTCATATTTTTCACACACGCATGTATGCGTACATGCACGCACACACACAAATAAACACACATACACACACACAAATAAACACACATATGCACACATACACACACATAAAGATACATGTATACAGACACATATGCACACATAAAGACACATGTATACAGCCACATACACTCACATAAATGCAAACACATGTATATATAAGCAAATATGCATAGACACACACATACATACATGCATAAACACACGTTCATACATCCACACATACTTGAATTGAATAGTTTGTATAAATACATGCATACATTTGTGCATACTGTTTAAATACAAACATACGCACATCTAAGATGCATGCAGAAAAAAAATATAAACGCATACAAGCATGCATAAAATGTTTGGCTTATTCTAGAGGAACATTACATATCATAGAATTTCGTCTAACATAACTCATAAAATTAGGATGTATAGTATTGTATAATTCATGCTTACGTCACGTTTAACCTTGCATGCATTTCTTCAAATCTATGCAATAAGGAAGGTAGCAAATATCTTCAAACAAAAGAAAATTAAGTATACTTCCCTAATCATAAGTTGATGGTGATATTCCGTTATTATATGGCTCCATCATGTTGATGAAGATTACTCCATTACTCTATGGCTCCATTATTTTCCACTCCTTCTTGATGCTCTAAGAGATCTTTTCCTCTCTTGTTGCCTTTGTCCGATGAGGCACGTGGCATGTCTCTTTTCTTTCTTCCTTTCTCCTTCATAGGATGCCCAAAATGTGTCACGTGGTACAAGAAAGGACACACACATCCTCATGAAACTTCCCTGTAAGGCCTTCATTCGGGTGCTAAAAAGGAGTAGGATGCATAGGGAGCAAAAGTAAGGCTTGTTAAGAACATATAGATGGATTTTCTTGTCATTAAGAGATAGACATTAACCCTATAAGCAAGGAGATGGGTTCACCTCCCAACCTACCACTCATATAGCTCCAAAGCTTTGCAAAAAGCTTCAAACTTCTCCATAGGCAAAGCATTTGTGAAAAGTTATGAAATGGTATCCTATGTGGGCACATATGCCAAATTGACCTCTCCAACAAAGAACCTCTCCATGACATAGTGATAGTGCACCCCAATGTGTTTCATGCAAGCATGGAACACAGGGTTCCTCACAATTGGCAATGTGTTATGACTATGAGTGAAGATGTTGGTGGCAATAGATTGACCAACACCTAAATCAGCCAAAAGGAGTCTGAGCCACACACACTCAATAGTCACTATGAAAGCTTCCCTATACTCAGATTCACAACTAGAAATGGCCACACTAGGCTTCTTCTCGCTCATCCAAAATATGCATGAGATGCCAAGCATGAAGAAAAACCCAATAGTGGAAACATGAGTGTCATAGCAACCAACCTACTTTGATTCAAAAAAAAGCATATAAATCTAGTGGTAATGATATTGGTCCCCCTTGAGATAAAACAATACAAGTAGCTGGATACCACTCAAGTAGAAAAAGATGTGATTAACCACTTGTCAATGCTTGACACCTGGGTAATGCATAAACCTTCTCGTATGAGAGACAGAAAACAGAATATCATGCCGAGTTATGAATAATTAAATCAAGCATCCAACAACTTGCTGATAGAGAACAACATCAAATGCATCTCCAACATCATGAAGACTCAACCATAAACTTGTTTCCATAGGAGTGGCAATAGGTTTGCAATCTTCAAAGCCAAACACTACAATAATGTGTCAATATATTTTGTTTGACACAAATCCATTCCCCCATCAACTTGCATAAACTGAATGCCCAAGTAATGATGCAAATGCCTCAAATTTGACATCTCAAAAGAGGCATGCAAATCAGCCTTAAACTCATCAATATGCTTCTCATTAGGACCAGTGAGCAACACCTCATCAACACATACTATGATGATCAGAAGTACGTCATCCACACGCTTAATACATAAGTTGCTCTCAATCTCAATGTTATCAAAATCATGTACAATCAAGTAGGCATGTATCTTTTCATACCAAGCACATGGTGCTTGCTTCAAACCATATAATGCCTTTTTCAACCTGCAGACTTTGTTTTCATGCCCTTTTTCTACAATTCCATGGGGCTAAAATACATACACTTCTTCATGTAAGTCACCATTCACAAATGCATTTTTTATATCCAACTATGTACATTCCAACCATGATGAGCTTCAAGTGCACAAATGCTATGAATGGTGGTAATTTGGAAAGTGGGTGCAAAGGTCTCATCAAAATCAATGCCTCTTTCTTGAGCATAACCTTTTGCAACAAGCCTGTTCCATTAGGCTTATGTTTCAGATTGTATACCCATTTAGTGCCAATGGCCTTTTTGCCTTGAGCCAAATCACATAAAGACCAAGTACCATTCTTCATAATAGCATCATATTTTGGTTGCATATTAGCCATCCAATTTTTTGAATTTTGTGCTTCATCAAAAGAAAAAAATTCATTCTCATCACAAAGACTAGAGGAAGCCATTGAATAGCAATATGATGCAAAGGAAGCACTAGGAGAGCATGAACGAGTACCATATGACAGAGGTGCATCTAATTTTCTATCTCCGAAAGTCTACCCCAATCATTTAGGCATAATTTTGGCCTCCTCTATATCAGCCCTCTCATCAACAAGTGCATCATGTAAGTCTGCATAAAAAATGGAATGATTCACATCATCATGTGGAGCCTATAAGTGCTAAAAAATTGCCTCATTTGGACCAACACTTGACTCTCCACCTGTAAAAAGAGGCAACAAAGCATCATGCACATCTATAGAGCTAATTGAAGTCTCCTTGGTACATGAAAGTAATGGTTGAATTGCATCTTCCACAAAAACAACATCACGGCTAACTAAAATGCATTTAGTATGTGGATGATACAGATGATAACCTTTGCTTTCAAAACTATACCCAAAAAAATAAATTTCATTGCTTTATCATCCAATTTCCTGCATTGTTTTTAAGGAACTAATGCATATGCTAGACAACCAAAGACATGTAGACGAGAAACAGATGGCTTGCAACCATGCCAAGCCTCATATGGAGTGATAGATTGCAGTTCTTTGGTGAGACACATATCAAGTACATATGTTGCACACATAATAGCCTCAAGCCATAAGCTATGTGGTAAAGCTTGACTTTTGACCATACACCTCATCATCTCCATGAGAGACCTATTCTTCCTTTTAGCAACTCGATTTTGTTTAGGTGTATATGGAACTGTACACTTTGTTGTATCCCATGCTCAGCCAAAAATGTTGATATATTTAGGTAGTGATGTGTGTGAACACTCTAGGACCGCTGGGGCACTTTTTTCCCTCTTTAGGAGGTTTTTTCCCTCGGCTTGTGTATATGCCTATTGCCCTAATGGGCTACTTATCTTTGTACATTCTCTAGTAATACATTCAGTATTGTGTGTTGTGCTCCAAGCTTCTTCTTCTTCCTGTGTTGTTTGCGTGCTTCCGCAGACGTCTAACTCCAACAATTGGTATCAGAACAGGTCACCGCTTCATCTAGGGCGTCGTCTACACCTCTCCGATTGCAGTCTCATATTCGCACGAAATTTGGTGAGCTCGTTTTGGCCTCCGAACGCACTATTGCAGTGCTTGTGCAAGCTATTTCGTCTTTCTGTGCCAAAGGTATATACCTATTTCGGTTCGCCAATATAAGCGTCTTAAAGTCTGCTATAGGTTTAGCAGAACTCGTTTGGGCAGTTTCGTTCAACTTTTTGAGATACAATCAATTTTCTACATCAAGGTATTTTAGTCACCGACCATGGCTGAAAGCAGTGATGTATTTCGTATGTTGGCTATTGAGGATAAGTCGGATGGTACCAACTACCCATTGTGGGCTTATATGATGCGACATGTATTGGTTGCAAAAGGAGTGTGGAACATTGTGCAGGGTGTTGAAAAACGTCCTATCAAACCTACAACTATTACAACTGCAGGTATTGAAGCTGATGCAGAAGGTGTCGAAGATGATGATATTCTGTATATTCATGTTCGTGTTATGGTTTCTGCTGCACCTACTTCAGAGCAGATTCATTGGGATGGCAGAGATGCTCAAGCACATGCATTGATAGCTTTGTCTATCAAACATTCCATTATTCCTCACATTCGCTCTTGCAAAATAGCTAAGGATGCTTGGTATACACTTACCACATTGTACCAAGCTAGGAATGAGGCTTGTGTTGCTTACCTCCGGAAATAGTTAGAGAGTGAGCACATGAATGAAGGTTATTCATGGACAGTTTTCTAACAAAGATCAAAGACTTGAAGGAACAGTTGATTTCTGCTGATGAGGTCATACCAGATAGCTCACTTGTGTAGACTGCTCTGAATGGACTTCCTGATTCATATCAGAGTTTTTCTTCTACTCTTTGGTTGATGATGAAAGGCAATCCAAATGCCTTGTCATTTGAGGAGTTAATCTCTGTTCTATTGCAGGATGATCAGTCTAGGCAAAATAGGTTCATTATGCGTGTTGTAGATCAAGCTTTCCTAGCTAGTCAGAAGGGCAAAGGAAACTAGAGCTCTTCTACTAGTAAGCAGAAATTTGCAAATGCTACACATTTGAAGAACCAAGATAAAGATGAGAAAAAATCAGAAAATCAAAAATTGTTTTGCAAGTATTGTAAAGGGAATGATCATATCATGAAGAACTGTCCAAAACTTGCTGCTAAAGAGGCAAAGAAGAAAGAGGCTGGAATGGTTGTTGCAGAAGCCTCTACACCAAAAACGGAGTCTGCTAATCTTGTGCAGGAAGAAGAATGGGCGTTTACTATTGTTTGCAGTTTTGACCCATCTTCTCATGAGCAGTGCATGTTTGCAGTAGACTCAGATGTTTGGTACTTTGATAGTGGGGTGACCAAACATATTACCTCGCAACGCAGTTTCTTCTCTTCACTCGAGCCTGCTCCTATAGGGAATACTGTTACATGCGTCAACAACTCCTCTTATCCTATTATGGGAGTTGGTAAGATCATTTTGACTACTGCTGATGGTAGTTCTTTCACTTTGTCAAATGCTTTGTTTGTGCCAGGGATCAAGAAAAATATGTTATCAGTCTCTACATTAGCCAAGATTGGCTTAGTTGTGAAATTTGTTGATGACAGATGTACAGTTCATGATCTGTCAAATGGCGATGTGATTATTGCTTCTGGCATTCTACGTCATGGGTTGTATAAGCTCATAGACTATGAAAGATCTGTAAATGATTTGGCATGTGCAGTACATGATTCTCAGGCTATGTCAGATGCAAAGCTTTGGCATGCATGCTTTTTTCATCTGAATTTTGCTAGTTTGCTACGCTTGCACAAATCTGAAATGGTGTCCTCTTTGCCCAAACTTGAGGCACCAGGAAAACATGTTTGTGAAGGCTCTATTTTGGAAAAAATGGAGCTTCCCTCCTCTCCAAAAGATGGTTCACTTCGGGCTACTCAAAAATTGTAGCTTGTACATAGTGATGTATGTGGTCCTATGCAGACACCTTCTTTTGGAAATTATCTTTACTTTGTGACTTTCATCGATGATTTTTCCAGGCATGCATGGGTATATCCATTGAAGGCAAAGTTCGAGGTGTTCATCATGTGCTTCAAACAATTTTTGGTTTTGGCTAAAAATCTGCCAGCATGTAAAATGGGCACCCTCCGTTCTAATCGAGGTGGGGAATAGATGTCTTCTGATTTTAATGCATTTCTGGCTAAACGTGGGATAAAACACCAGTGTACAGTGCCGTATACACCTCAACAGAATGGAGTTGTTGAACGAAAGAACAGGTCACTCATGGAGATGGCGAGGTGTATGGTCAAGAGTCAAGCTTTACCACATAGTTTTTGGCTTGAGGTATCATGTGTGCAACATATTTACTTAACAGGTGTCCCACTAAAGCGCTGCAATCTATCACTCCATATGGGCATGATCGCAAGCCATCTATTGCACATCTGCGTGTTTTTGGTTGTTTGGCATATGCATTAGTGCCTGAAGAACATCGCAGAAAATTGGATGATAAAGTAGTAAAATGTATTTTTGTTGGGTACAATTCTGAAAGTAAAGGCTATCGTCTATATCATCCACCGACTAAACGCATTCTAGTTAGCCATGATGTTGTTTTTGTGGAAGATGCTATTCAGTCATTGCTTTCATGTACTAAGGATATATATGTTAGCTCCAAAGACATGTATGATACTTTGCTACCTCTTTTTACAGGTGGATAGTCTAGTGCTGGTCCTAATGAGGCAACTTCTCAGCCTTTGTAGCTTTCATGTGATGATGCAGATCATCCCATTTCTGATGTAGATTTACATGATGCACTTGTTGATGAGAGAGCTTACATTGAGGAGGCAAAAACTATGCCAAAATGGCTGGTGCAAACTTTGAGTGACAACAAATTAAATGCACCTCTGTCATATCATACTCGATCAGGATCTCATAGTGCCTCTTTTGCATCAGATTGCTATACTATGGCTGCATCTAGTCTCTGTGATGAGAATGAGTCTGTTTCATTTGAGGAAGCACAAAATTTAGAAAATTGGATGGCTGCTATGCAATCTGAATATGATGCTATAATGAAGAATGGTACTTGGTCTTTATGTGACTTGCCTCTTGGCAAGAAGGCCATTGGCACTAAGTGGGTTTACAAGCTGAAGCGTAAGCTTGATGGAAGAGTTGACAGGTATAAGGCTAGGCTTGTTGCAAAAGGTTATGCTCAGGAAAAAGGCATTGATTTTGATGAGACCTTTGCACCTACATGCCGTATGACTACTGTTCGGAGCATATGTGCACTTGCAGCCCATCATGGTTGGAATGTACATCAGTTGGACATTAAAACTGCATTTCTGAATGGTGACTTGCATTAAGAAGTGTATGTTTGTTAGCCCCGTGGCTTTGTGTAGAAAGGGCATGAAAACCAGGTGTGCAGGTTAAAAAAGGCATTATATGGTTTAAAGCAAGCACCACGTGCTTGGTATGAGAAGATACATGCCTATCTGATTGCACATGGTTTTCATAACAGTCCAACTGAAAGCACCTTGTATGTTAAGCATGCTAATGATGTGATTCTGATCATTGTTGTCTATGTTGACGACATGCTGCTCACTGGTCCTATTGAGAAGGATATTGCTGATTTTAAGGCTGATTTGCATGCGTCATTTGAGATGTCTAATTTGGGGCATTTTCATCACTATTTGGGCATTCAATTTATGCAAGTTGATGGTGGAATGGCTTTGTGTCAAACAAAATATATTGACACATTATTGCAGCGTTTTGGCCTTGAAGACTGTAAGCCTATTGCCACTCCTATGGAGACAGGTTTATGATTGAGTCTTCATGATGCTGGAGATGCATTTGATGTTGTCCTCTATCAGCAGGCTGTTGGATGCCTGATTTACTTATGCATTACTCGGCCAGATATTCAGTTTGTTGTCTCACAGATGAGCAGGTTTATGCATTGCCTAGGTGTCAAGCATTGGCATGCGGTCAAGTGCATCTTTCGCTACTTGAGTGGTACTCGGCTACTTGGGTTGTTTTATCCCAAGGGGGGATCACTACCGCCAGATTTGCATGCTTTTTCTGACTCAGACTGGGCTGGTTGCTATGACACTCGTGTGTCCACTAGTGGCTTTTGCTTCATGCTTGGTAGCTCATGTATCTCTTGGTTGAGCAAGAAGCAGCCTACTGTGGCCACTTCCAGTTGTGAGGCTGAGTATAGGGCAGCTTTCAGAACTACTGTTGAGTGTGTGTGGCTCAGACGCCTTATGGTTGATTTGGGTGTTGGTCAGTCTTCTGCCACCACCATCTTCACTGACAGTCATAGTGCATTGGCAGTTGCAAGGAACCCTGTGTTCCATGATCGCACTAAGCACATTGAGGTGCATTATCATTATGTTAGGGAGAGGTTCTCTGTTGGGGAGATCAGCTTGGCATATGTGCCCACGCAGGAGAACATTGTAGACCTTTTCATGAAGGCTCTGCCTAGGGAGAAGTTTGAAGCTTTTCGCAAAGCTTTGGGCTTACTTCCTTTCGTGGAGTGATTTCCACATAGCTTGGCACTTCCTTGTACATGAGTGCCAGCCACTTGTTCACCACATCACTCCCAGGGGGGATTTGTTGATATATTTAGGTAATGGTGTGTGTGAACACTCTAGGACCACCGAGGCACTTTTTTCCCTCTTTAGGAGGTTTTTTTCCCCCGGCTTGTATATACGCATGTTGCACTAATGGTCTACTTATCTTTGTACATTCTCTAGTAATACATTCAATATTGTGCGTTGTGCTCCAAGCTTTTTCTTCTTCCTTGTGTTGTTCGTGTGCTTCTGCAGACGTCTAACTCCAACAAAAAATACATTAAAATCAAAAGACATGTATCCCCCCCCTTGATTAGAACAAAGGGTTCCTGATTAACATGTTGATAGATTTTCAACCATAACCAGAAACTGTTTGAAGCACAAACACTTTCGCATTTGCTTTCAATAGATACACCCAATCATGCCTAGATAAATCATCAATAAAATTCGTGAAGTAAAGGTAGTTCCCAAAAGAAGGTATCTGCATAAGGCCACAGGCATCACTATGAAGAAGCTGCAATTTATGAGCAGCTCAAAATGAATCATCTTTTGGGAAGGAGTAACATTGCATTTTGTCCAAAATACAATCTCCACAGACATGTTTACAAGGTGGCTTAAGTTTTGGCAGAGAGTTCACCATTTCATATTTTTGCAGGCATAGCAAACTAGCAAAATTTAGATGATCAAAGCATGCATGAAAAACCTTTCCATTTGACATAGCTTGAGAATCATCAACTGCACATGTTGAATCATTCATAGATTTTGTATAGTCTATGAGCCAGCCCTAGAAGCAATAATAACATTTCCATTTGAGGAATCATGAAATGTGCATCTGTCATCAACAAATTTAACAATGAAGCCAATCTTGGCTAATGTTGAAACTGACAATAGATTTTTCTTGATCCCTGGTACATACAAGCATCTGAAAATGTGAAAGAACTACCATCATTAGTAGTCAAAATGATCTTACCAACTCCCATTACAAGATAAGAAGAGTTGTTAGCATGTGACAATATTCCATGTAGAGGCAAGCTCAAGTGAATTGAAGAAACTGCACTGTGAGGTAACATGTTTGGTTGCCACACTATCAAAGTACCAAACATCTGAGTCTACTATAGTCATACACTGCTCATGAGAAGATGGGCCATAGCTGCATACAATAGTAAGTGCCCATTCTTCATTCTGAACAAGATTAGCAGAGTCATAGAGCCCTCTCCAACAACCATTCTAGCCTCTTTCTTCTTTGCCTCTTTTGTAGCCAGTTTTGGATAACTCTTTATGACATGATAATTTCTCTTACAATATTGTCAGACCTTTTTTTGCTTTTTATGATTCCTTTTCATCTTTGTCTTCCTTCTTCAAATGTGTAGCATTAGCAGATTTTCGCTTACTAGTAGATGAGCTCCATTTTCTTTTATCCTTCTGACTAGCTAGGAAAGCTTGATCTACAACACACATAATGGATTTGTTATGCCTGGATTGATCATCCTGCAACAAAACAAAGACTAACTCCTCAAATATTAAGTCATTTGAAATGCTTTTCATCATCAATCGAAGAGTAGAAGCAAGACTTTGATATGACTCTAGAAAACCATTAAGAATAGTCTAAACAAGTGAACTATCTAGCAAGGCTTCATCAATAGAAATCGATTGCTCCTTCAAATCTTTCTTTGCCAAAAAGTTGTCCATAGAATCTCCTTCTTCATATACTCCCTCTCCAACTATTTTCGGGAATAAGCAATACGGGCCTCATTTATGGTCTGGTATAAAGTATCCCAATCATCCATTGCTATTTTACAAGAGTAAATGTGAGGGATAATGACATGTTTGATAGACAAACATTTGAAAATCATCATTTTCAATGACATTTGCATCACCTTCAATAACTATATTTGTAGGTGTAGTAGGATGTTTTTCAACATCCTGCACAATATTCCATAGTCCTTTTGCTACCAATACATGATGCATCATATATGCCCACAATGGGTAATTAGTACCATCCAACCTATCCTCTACAACCAACATATGGAATACATCATTGCTTTCAGCCATGGCCATTGACTAAATGCCTTGATACAAAAAGATGGTTGAACATAACCACCCTATTGATCTCTGCTAAACTTTTAGCAAACTTACTTGCAAACTAAAACATGTATATATGTTTGGCACAAAGGGATGAAATTGCCTGCATAGGCATTGTGATAGTGCATTCAGAGGCCAAAATGATCTTAGATCAAAATATGAATGCCATAATGCAAAGCCATTTTGAACTCCTAATCACCTTGAATATGCTCACTAATTTTCATGTGATTCTAAGACTATGACCGAAGGGGTGTTGACAATGCCCTAGATGAAGCCTTGACCTCCATCGATACCCATTCTTGGAGTTTGCTGTCTGCAAAAGCACATGAATAGCATAAGGAAGAAGAAGAAGCTTGAAGAAAAACACAACACTAAATGAATTACCAAGTAAATGTACAAAGATAAGTAACCCATAGGGTTGTAGGGGTATATACAAGTTGAGGGGGAAAATCTCATAAAGAGGGAAAAAGGTGCCCCGGTAGTCCTAAGCGTGTTCACACACATCAATACCAAAATATATCAACACTTATGATGTTTCTTGTAGAGATCTCTATTTAGAATGGCAAAAGTCTACAAAAATGGGCTCCATTGGTTTTCGTTCTTCTTGTGGCTCCAATAACGGTGAATGGTGCAATTTCTTCAATTTGCCTTTTGACTCTTTGACTAACATGGGGATATGTTGTGCTCTTTTTGTGGCTCTTTCTTGCATTTCTTGTAGCTGACCTGTAGCATAGCGATGGTGGCATCTTTTTTTAATTTTTTTTTCTTATAGTGTAGCCCACTCTTGGACTATTTCTTCATATTCTATTGGTTGTCCCATAGGTTGGAGATGCATCAATACTGGCATGTCAATTGTCAAGCAAATAATTAGGTTACTTTTGTTGTCATTTTATAGCTTGTTGTTTTCATCCATAAGATTTTGGGCTATCTTTTCCTAGGTGGTCCATTCTCCTATCAGAGGTTGCATGTTGTGCCTTCACTTTTTGTAACTCTTGTTGTAGCTTTTTAACTATTTCTTGTCTATCCACATCTACTTGACAGAGTAATTGAGTGTCTTGCATCAAGAAGGCATGGGCACTCTTTAAAAATACTCCTTGTTGTAATTTTGTGAGCTTCTTCTAGTTCTCTTATTTACTTGTACCTGCCTGCATTCACTAAGGCATTATTCTTTCATGCTAAGGCATGCATTATCTACCTTATGTCAAGATGCACTCTTGAAAATAGTGTGATGTTTAGGGAACTGGTGTATTGCTTTTCAATGTGAGCTATTAATTTTGACATGATTTCCTTAGCGCATGTGGTTACTTGTGTTTGAAACAATGATGACAGTTGTACTGGAGATGTTACTAATCATAGTGGTTTGTATAGTGGTAGTACCTACAGTTGTGGGTGATTTTTCCATTGTGATGGGTGATGCGTGTTCGATTACTTGTCCCCTTAGTGCTTCTTGAGACACAATCAATGGACACTAAGTCATTCTAAGACTATACATTCAATTGTTGGTGGTGAAAATGGTCCCAAGGTATCCATTACGTTCACAACTACTCCTTGAAGATGTTACTGAAAGCACTCTCATAGCTATATGTTGCAACTCCACTGCTTGATTTACAGAAGCTACTGTATGGTGGAATGCATCTCGGCCATCTATGCCTGGAAGTAGTAATTGACACGTGGTTTTGAAATTTTCCATGACTTTTTTGTTTGATGCTTGACCATTGAGTTGAAATGCTAGATCCAAGATGAACAATGTTCCATGTAAATGAGTATGCATTTGTGTCCATCCTTTTTTTGCTAGCGATACAATCTATGTTCTTTCTCCTAATGAAAAATGATTAAAGTCTTTCAAATTATCATGTATAGAAAAAAAAATGAAGGTGTGTTTGATGGAGGATCTCAGATATCATTAAAAAATGCAACAGAACCTGGTTTCATTATGAGAACTGCTTTGGAGCATTTGTATAAGCACCAAACATATCATAGATTTTCAAATCAACTCACAACTTTCTTGATCTATGTCTACACCCCCCACCCCTCATTGGATGCATCTGATTCAGTTTGAGACTATTGCAAGCTCTCTTCTTCTTCTTCTTCTATATCAACAAGAGCTCTATCATCATCCAAGTACATACCAAGTTCTACAGGATCATGCATAAATCTTCTTATTTGCCTATGATTAGCTATCTCACATAGATCTGGAGATTTTGCTTTATCATATTGATGGTCACTTTCCTCAGGTGCCCCTTTTTTTTGTTAAGGCAAAATCATAAACAAGAATATCTACACCATCCATTTTAAGACTTGATGTACTCCAAATATTCTTTTTCTTTCCTGAGCCTGTTCATTTGGTATCACATACTATTTGTAAGTTATAATTACCTTTGAATGCATACCATTTGAGCCTATTTTGTCATCCTTGGGCCTACATAAATGTTCCTTTCTGGTGGATGAATGAAGCTTTGATAATCCTTCTTCTAGGAATAATAGTTGGAAAACACACCCAAACTTCATCTCCAAAATAGTCATTTCTCCACATTTTGGTGAAATTTGGTCTAGATGCTTGATCTTTTATTAAAATCCTTCTTTTTTCTATCCATAATTTGAAATATAAAAAATCTTTTTTCTATTCATAATTTGAAATATCATGTCGCATTATGTTCCCAAAAAGGATTAATAACTAAAACATTCCAAATGGCACTTCTTTGTAGGGCTCATAATCTTTATTTAAAGAATAAAATATGCTCATATTTTTATATATCAAAATACAAACATAATTTTTCAAATATGAATATACCATTTGATGCAGAATGTTTAAAAACCCCAAGATCGACTACTCATTTACTTGATTTGGATACCTATAATTATAGATATGAAAGGTCAAATTTATGGAAAAAAAGTTAAACTTTATACTTGGCATCGACTGCATAACTTTATACTTGGCATGCACTTAATGCATAAATTCGATGCCAAGTATAAAGTTTGACTTTTTTCCATAAATTTGACCACTCATATCTATAACTACATCTGTCCAAATCAAGCAAGTGAGCAGTCGATCTTGGGGTTTTTAAGCATTCTACATCAAATGGTATATTCATATTTGGCAATTTATGTTTTTATTGCAAGATATAAGAATATGAGCATATTTGAGTCTCTAAATGAGGATCTTGACCCCTACAAAGAAATTCCATTAGGAATGTTTTAGTTATTTATCGTTTTTGGGAACATAATATGGCATGATAATTCAGATCGACTGCTCATGTGCTTGATTTGGATACTTGTGGTTGTAGAAATGAGTTATTAGAAACCCCAAGATTGACTACTCACTTTCTTGATTTAGATACTTATAGTTACAAATATGAGTGGTCAAAGTTACGGAAAAAGTTAGACTTCTATACTTGGCATCGACTTTATGCATAAAGCCGAAGCCAAGTATAAAGATTGGCTTTCTTCATAGCTTTGAGCACTCACTTCTACAACAATACACATCCAAATCAAGCACTTTTTAGTCAAGCACTCATATCTATAGATATTCAAGAACTTTGTTTAGACCAAGGACTTCAAACAGGAAGGTGATTCCCAAGATCTAATGGGAGGGCTCCATAATTATACTCACAGCCTGTACAACAGTATTGTATGTAGGTTAGGCATTGAGTTCTTCCATAGAAGGTATGAATTTCAACAAGAAGTCAATCTAAAGCATTGGCTTCTTTTGAAAAAGGCCCTTTTTTATGAACAATTGGATGCCATGCATCCACTTCTTGGATAGTGTTTTATGTAGTAAGACAGGGGCTTTTTAAGAAGAATTCGATGCCCCCCATCGACTTCTAGCATAAATTCAATGCTTGGCATCGACCTTGAGCTTAAAATTAATGTTGAAATCATGTTTTTATGAAAAAGATTCTCCATTTAGAGGAACACAATACAAAAAAATATTGCAAATACAAAGGAGCCTTATTAGCATTTTGTCCCTTTCATCTTCTTAAAAAGGCATTCATTCTTGTTGAAAAGAGAAGTCAATGCTTTGCATATCCTAGCAATTTGTTAACGTACTTGATCCCTCACATGGAGTCTCATTTTTCAAAATAATGACACCTTCATAACTTAAGAGCGCGCTTGGATTTGAATGGTGCTTGATGAATATATGACCAATAAAGGCAATTCAATTTATTGAGATGTGAGCAAAACAAATATGAGAAAATCCAAATATCCATGTTTTACTATTCTAATGGATGATGACATAAGATCACAATGTATTCAAGTATTGCTTTAGAAGTAAAAATAATTCTAGATGAATACTCATAATGAGTTTGTAGGGATACTTCATCACCCATAAACCAAAATTTTAACAATGCGCTTGTAGGGATATTTCATCACTAGTTGATTAGACTTGAAGATGCACAAGAATCAATAGAATCAATGGTATAGACCACCCATACATGGGTAATGGAAACTTCCAAAAACCTTCAAAAGAAAAGGCAAGCAGTTCAATGTTGAGGGTTTGGAGGGTTAATGCAACTTTCACGTAGAAGCATAGTTGGGAAAATTGATATCAATCTTCTCCATCATAAGGTCTCTATGATACATGACCTATTGGCCACATCTCTCTCTCTATCTCTCTCTCTCTCTCTCTCTCTCTCTCTCTCTCTCTCTCTCTCTCTCCGCATGGGACTCCTTTGTGTTTCCTTGCAAATTGCATTTCCTATGGCTCCTGTTGTATTAAAAATTTTATAAATTTGTTTCTTGCTTCCATCAATTGGAGGCCCTTTAAGTCCTCACCCACATGTCATAGTCATTGTCAACATTAAAGAAATCCAAAAGTAATGATAGCATCCCAGTCTTTGTTTGCTTGCCTTCTTCCTAAAATTAGTGTCTTTAATCTCAGAAAACATTCCATCATTACACAACCTTTGTCATTTTCATATTCATTCCTTTCATTTGACATTTTTAAGTAGTAACTAGGATATTATGATATTTTCTTCTTCTCTAGCACATATTTCCATCATTGTAATCATGTCATTGATTTTGATCTTTCATTTGAATTACTAGATACCAAAGAATCATGTATGATGATATGCATTTTCGGGATGGTGTTTTCTCTCAATATATGAAGTCAATTTAATCTCTTCTATTTTATTTTTTGTTCATGGTGTTGTTTTGGGCATAATTGGCCATTATGACCAGTACGCGTATATGACTTTATATTTTAGGAATATATAAATAAGATGTTCCTTGTACGAGTCAGTCTTATTTTTCACATAAAGGTCTTGACACATCATGGAAAACTCATCCTCCGATAGATGTATTCTAATTCTTTTCTTAAAATCGTATGAAATTATGTTTTATGTGGGTTTAAAATAAAGTGAATTGCTTGTTGATTTCCATTTTCATGAAATCATATAGTTTTTATAATCTAGAATGTTTTATAGTTCTAATTGGAACTCCTAGTGTAGAATATAGCATGTCTTCATAACTAAAAATTTGAATTGAGATTGAAGGAAATTATTATGAAACGAAAGTCATATGATTTTTATGCCCTAGTTAAAACGGATGTTATCATATCTATGAAACAATTGAAAACAGACCAATTTTTTATACATAATGCATACACACACATACACACACATATGCATATATACATGCATAGACATACAGACATAGACACATACACACACATAGACACATACTAAAAGTGACTTAACCAAAGTGCTTTTAACACTGGCGCCGTCTGTGGGAAGATGGAAATAGATTGAGAATGATCAGTAAAGGTAGAGCAGTATGTATGGCAAGCTGTGCAGAAGTGATATATGCCAGTTACGCATTCTGGCGAGTTCTATCCAAAGTATAGGAGAGATCAACATCCCTGGGCAGTTCCAAATCTATTAGGGACACCCCCAGGTGGTAGAAGTATAGGCCAATTAAGCCCAGTTGTAGAAGGATCGGAGTCAGTTAGCAACGATTCTAGTGCCAGTTTGGTGACACATGATGAGATTCCGGTGAAATCCGGTGGGAATCCGGTACTTTCTGAAGAAGGTACAGTGACTTCTTGGTGTAAAGAGACGAAGTGTGTAGTTAGTCCAACACTATCAGGTCAGAATTTGACCATTTTCAGTGATAAAGTTGTGTTACCGAGTGAGACCGTTTCCGGTGAAAAGGTAACCTGGTGCGGTGAAAGTTCGATAAGTTCCGGTGGAAGTTCGGTACGCTTTGGTGGAACTTTGAAATTTTTCGGTGATAGTGCGGTACTACCTGGTGGATCCGTATTACGTTCACCACTCTTCGGGGCAAGCTTACCTAGTTTCGATACCAAAGCTGAGGACATGCTATTTGATTTGGAGATAAGTAAGAGATTCAACGCCATTTTTGAATCGGAAGGTGAGCAGGCTGATAATACAGATTCTGAAGAACAAGAGACACCTTCTCAACATACAGATAACAACAACACTACTCACAATAGCACCATGAGTGGTTCACAGTCACAAGAGCAGACACCCCCACAGCCACAACCGTAGGTTCAGCAGGAGCAACAACATCAACCACAACCAATCATTCCACTTCGACTGGTTCCGACTGGGGTGACATATACCAAATTTGGTGGATTTTGGGGGGATGATTCCGACGCACATGTCTGCACATTCGAGATCAGTTATGCTGTGTTGAATCATCCACTCGAGGCCATTGTATTTCAGGCCACATTGGTTAATGAAGCAGCAAGGTGGTTGACTGAATATGATATTAATCATTTCGCTAACTATGATGATGTGAGAGATGCGTTTTTACAGAGGTTTCATTTGAAGAAGAATCATGCCGAAATCTTTGACTATTTGCAGAACAATCGGCAGAAACCGCATCAGAGTGTCCAGGAATATGCAACACTGTTTAGAACTCACTTAAGGCAGCTGCCTCCGACACATGCTAATCTGCCAGATGATGTCATAACCCAATGGTTCATTAACGGATTGAATCCACAGTTAAGACAAATCATGATCATTTGTTGTGTGAGCTGTCATACATTGGACGCAGTGTGATGGCCTTACAATTGGAGCACAAAGTTGGAGGCTTTACAGAGGACTTGGACTGGCTGAAAGCAAGTAAGAACATAGTTGATGATCCGTCCAAACAGGTGAATTGTACCAAGTGCAAAAATCCAGGTCACACTAGTTCTACATGTGCCCTCAACCAGATGTATTGTGCCATCTGTAACACAACAGGACACTCAACGGAAACCTATGCATATAATGCAAAGGTGCAGGGTAGAGCAGCTATAAACGCCATAATACAGGAACCATGTCAGCCAGCAACCCATTATGTGCCGCCACAGTTGCGAACCAATCAGCCACAAGGATATAGGAATTACTGGGGTCAGCGGAACACCATTTTCAATTCAAATCGATGGCAGGCGGGTACATCGGCGAAAGGTACCTCTCTTCCACCCCCTCGGTGCCATTTTTGTGGTGAGGTTGGCCATATCCGACGTTTTTGCAAGGAAGTAGCAGAGTACGACAAAAGGAAGAAGGAACGACAACATCCGATGACCAACATGGTTTATATTTCACCAGTTGAGTCACAAGCAGCTGTAGTTCAGACACGATCAGGTAAACAGTTGCAACCACCAGCTGACGTTTTCGAGCCTGGTATTTGTGAGCAGCAGCGAATGTTTGCAAGGGCTAGTCAATGGGCAGCTAAGGAGCCAACTATGTTTCCTGATCCCATTCCGGTAGCACAGGTCCCTCTGCCACAGGCAAGATCGACTGAACAGAATTCTGTCCCAACCACATTAGAATCATCACCAGAATTAGTGATAACTACGACCCAAACAAATTAGGTATGGGACATCCTATCTAAGGCTTCAATCACACTTCCTTTGGGACAGTTGCTCGACTTAGTGCCAGGAGTACGGCAGCAATTCCAACAGTAGGTTAGTCTCGGACCTTCATGTACTCTGATGACTGCAACCATACAACCGGAAATTGATTCTATGGTGGATCATTCAGTCCCACTGATCACCGTCTGGTATAAAAACCAGAAGATTACCCAAGTGTTAATTGATGGCGGGTCTGGTGTGAGTATTGCAACAGCCGCACTCTGCAAGAAATTGGGTTGGACCCAAATTGAACCCGTACAATTTTTTGTGCGAATGGAAGACCAATCTCGAGTCCATCCGATGGGATTAGTATGTAATATTCCTATTACCTTGCAGGGGACCACATTTAAAATGACTTTTGTAGTCCTAGACTTACTAGAATCCAACCTCGACTACAACTTACTCTTCGGTAGGCCATGGCTAAAGCAAGCCAAAGTTGTACAGGATTGGTCAGCTCAAGAGTTAATTTTCAAAGATAATCGCCGGAAATATGTAGTTAAATTGGATGCTATGCAACCGTGTGATCTTCATGCACGACCATATGTAGCAGAGCCAGTCCATATGTTGGAGGGGTTATCTGATGATGAGGAAGAGGCTTTCCTCAAGATCAATAAGGATCTGATCTCATTAGGTACTGTAGATTTATAGTCGGTAGCAGACAATTGGAGTCCAACAGCTTGTACAGTCGTACCAGTGACCAGAGATGCAGAAGTAGTTGACAGTGTAGCTATGGATGAAGCAATATTACATCAACTATTGCAGCCAGCTGATGATTTGGTAAAACCTCATCAATCTTATGTACCGGAAGATCAATTAGTAACGTATAATCTGGGAGACACGGTCAACCCGCGACCAGTTAAGATTAAGGCAGGTTTAGCAGCGACATTCCAAGATGATTTGGTACAACTCCTGCGTGAATTCTCAGATGTTTTCGCTTGGGATTATAGGGACATGAAAGGTCTTGACCCACGGATTTATCAACATCGGGTAGTGCTCAAACCGGACACGAGGCCAATCAAACAATCTAGTTACAGAATGAACCCTAATTATGCTGCACAGGTGAAGGTTGAGCTTGATTGTTTATTGAAGGTGGGATTTATTGTACCAATTGAGCATGCTGAGTGGATCTCTCCAATAGTGATCGTCCCGAAGAAAAATAAACAGTTGCGTATATGTGTCGACTACTAGAAACTCAATGCCACCACTGTACCGGATCCGTTCCCTCTCCCCTTTCTGGACACAATGCTCGACTGGGTAGCAGGGCATGAAATGTATTCTTTTCTGGATGGCTACAGTGGCTATAATCAAGTGAGGATGGCGGAACAGGATATACCAAAGACAGCTTTTATCACGAACTGGGGTGTCTATGCTTGCACCGTAATGTGGTTCGATTTACGGAATGCCCCGAGTACATTCCAAAGATGTATGCAAGAAGTCTTTTCACCCTACTTGATCACGTTTATGCAAGTATATTTGGATGATTTTTCCTTATTTGGCAAGACTTCGACGCACCTGTATCATTTACGGTGTTGCTTTGAAAAATGCTGAGAGTACCGATTATGCTTGAATCCGACCAAATCTATTTTTGCGGTCTCATGTGGCAAACTACTCGGTCATATTATCTCTCAAGGAATACAGGTCGATCCGGATAAAGTAGCAGCCGTGTTGGAGGCACCAGTCCCAACGACACCGAAAGAAGTTATGCGCTTTCTTGGTCAAATTTGGTGGCATGGCAGACACTTACGATGGTTAGCTCATTTAGCGACACCGCTTAATCGGCTTATGACCAGCACTGCGAGGAAGTATGAATGGACTCCAGAGTGTACTAGAGAATCTGCAGGACCTCTTGTTGCTACTACATACTATGATACGTTACTAACTTTCCTCACTGACGGTTGTCTTTCTTCTAATACTCCCCCTGCTCTACGCTGGAAACTTGCAGTCTATAGTCGACGATTCCAGTTGATCATGGGTCAACTGTATTACATAGATCATACTGGTGTTTTACTTAGATGTATCCCTCCACATGAAGCGGAATCGGTTATTGTGATGGCTCATTCATTACCCTCGGGAGGACATTTCGCAACTGAACTTACTCACCGAAAAATTCTGCAAAGTGGGCTATGGTGGCTACCATGTATAGAGATGTTGTTCAATTTGTGCAGTAGTGTGATACCTGTCAAAGGTCTGGACAGCCTTTGCAGCAACACTTCTTTCCCCTTCAACATGTTTTACCTCTAGAACCCTTTCAAAAGTGGGGTCTAGATTTTATTGGCCCAATAACACCACCAGCGACCCTCACCAACAATCGATACATATTGACTTGTACAGATTATGCCACTAGGTGGGTGGAAGCTTGGGCTTTACGGTCGGCCACAGTTGTTTTGGTGGCAAAATGTTTGATGAAGGATGTCTTCCCGCGCTATGGATTACCTTTGGAACTAGTGACGGACCAAGGAACACATTTTGCCAACAACTTAATGCAAGTGTTGACTCAAACTTTTCAGATTATGCATAAATTCAGCTCACCGTACTATCCACGTGCTAATGGTCTGGCTGAGAGTACCAATAAGACTCTGTTGCATATGCTTCACAAATTGATCTTGGAATGTCCGAAACGTTGGGACCAGCTCTTACCTGCAGTTTTGTGGGCTTACCGGACCACGTATAAAGTGGCTAGCGAAACAACTCCGTTTAAACTTGCTTATGGTATAGAAGCTATTGCACCCATGGAAGTAGTGATACCGAGTCTGCGTGTTGCCTTAGCTCAAAAATTGCTGTCGAGAGAATCTTTGCCATTTCAGTTGGATGCCCTCAGAGCATTGGATGAACACCACTGGGCAAGCTTTATGACTCTCCAAGAAGTTCAGCGTCGTCAAGCCCATACTCATGACCGCTTCTTAAAGACCCCTGTCTTTACGGTTGATCAACTTGTGTTATTCTATAATGCTAAAGCAAACAGATCTGCTAGGAAATTTAAATTACGGTGGTTCGGTCCATACCAGATTGCTGAACAAGTGGGACCAGCAACTTTTCGATTGGCGACCTTAATAGGTGTTCTCCTGCCAAAAGTGATTAATGGTTCTAAGTTGCGTCCATATGACCAGTCGTCTGATAACCTCTGATGTGTCCTTACTCTTTTTCGAGTGTCACTTGTTTTCTTTTTATCCCCGTATTTCGGTTGACCACTGACCATATTCTCCTTGTTTTGGTATCTAACTATGATTAATCGCCGCCCTGTGTTACTGTTTCTGTTCATGCATGCATGCCGTAATTATGACAGATATCTCTCCAATACGCTACTATGATTGGGTTTTTGCCGCCTGATGCTTCTCGTGCTCTTACTTAATCTTGTTTTTTCCACTGATAATCGCTATTGTGTTTGTGTGATTGTGCGTTCCTTGTCTACTGTGTTCTCCTATTGCTTGTGCACCATGGAAGCCCTCGCGAATGTCGCAACATTCCGTGCAGGCCTCACTCCCAAAGTGAGTGAGTATTTGTGCACCCGTGGGCTGTTGGCCTTCGCTGAATTGCCTTGGCATTCAGTGGAGTGTCAACCATTCCATGCGTAGATCATTTTTGCCATCGCCACCACACCTGCTACAGAGCAGTGTTGGCCCATAACTTGTTTACCATCACGAGTCGTTATTACTTTAGTGTCGTTTGTTGAAGCCTTTCGACTTCCTCGGGAAGGATTGGAGAATGGTCCCCTTCATTCTGTGGCCATCATGCAAGTATTGTTTCCCCGGCACTCATCTAATGAGTATGCCATTTTGTGTAGACCTGAACCAGAGCATACAACTTTGCAATTTCTGGTAGCCACCCTGAATTTACAGAAGCGCACATATGAGTATTGCCCGCCCATTCTATTCAATGATAGATACCGCTTCTCATGAGTCTGTCAATTTTGCCTCCTTCTATTTCCGACGCATTCACCGTGAATGTGTAGCAGTTATCAAACAAGTCACTAAGGGTGACCTTCCTCGTTCCCGTTTACCCCACATCCTTACTTTCCTCTTTCCGATGATCCAAGCCGTGCAACCTCCTCCAACCGTTCCTTTCTTGTTACATGAAGAATCTACTCACATGCTTGAGGACGATGACGATGAAGATCTGCTTCAACTCTTTCGCCGAAAACGTAGACGCGTTAGCCCCTCTGAAAGCCAGGTGCAAGGATCCACTGCTGGCCATGAACTTGAAGTTTTTCACGACACCGCTACCTCTCTCCATGTCGAATCCTCTGTTATTTCTTCTCCACCTAAGAAGCAGGATCAAGATGTACATATGGATGAATCTGATGAAGTTTTGTCTCGGAAGGACTCTTATCAGCAAGAGGAGGAAACTATGAAAGAAATTGTAGCCGAAATCATCACCGATGTGATTGCCAATGTTGAGGTCGTGTTCGATAAATATGAGGCGACAATTCAGAATCCAACCGGAATCGTCCTGGTGCAAAACACTCTTATTCCCCTTCCTCCACCAATTAACTGTGTTGAGCCCATTGCAGTGTCTACTAGTGCCATCGCCAATGACATTCCTGAAGCACCTACTCCTCCATCCTCTTCTCCCGACTACTCTCCACCACCCTCTCCTCATCTGTTCTCAGCCTCTTCATCCCAACCACTTCCTGCTCTTCCTCCTCCGACTCCGATGTTTAATGAACTAGAGTCTATGGGTCGCCTCCTAATCCAATTTTCCCAGCAGTTACCTATTCAATTGAAACTTGCAACTGAGAATATCAGGCAGGAATTGCAAGGTAAAGTTGATTTGCTTGAAGCCGACATCGCTCTGTTGTAGGAAGAAGCAAATGTGGTCAAGGCAGAGAACCATGCCTTGCAGGTTCAACTTCAACACCTTCAAGCTCGGATCACTGAGCAGGACAACCTGATTGCTCAACGCGATGCAGAATGATCTTTTATTCGCTCGTGATGAAGAAATAAAGCAGTTAACGCAGTTAGTACAGGATAAGGAAGATGCTCGGGTGGCTCTCGGCAATTTATTAGAAGAAACCTGATTGCTCAATGCGATGCAGAATGATCGCTGAGCAGGACAACCTGATTGCTGTGTTAAATGAATAGAACGATCTTTTATTCGCTCGTGATGAAGAAATAAAGCAGTTAACGTAGTTAGTACAGGATAAGGAAGATGCTCGGGTGGCTCTCGGCAATTTATTAGAAGAAACCCATGTGGATCTTGAGCTCGTGACCCAAAAAGGACAGGAAATGGCTGATCTGGCCCTATAGAACACTGAGGAATTAAAGACAGTGTCCGTCGAACTTCACCAAAAGTGTCGTGGCCTGGATGCACAGACCCTTCGGACAATTCAGATAAAGAAGGAGATGGAAGGAATTATGAAAGAAAGGGATGCGTATTACAAAACCATCCAATATCAAGCTCAGGAGCTAGAACAAAGAGAGAAGCAGCTAGGCGCACAAGCAGAAAGGCTGTCGTGCATTGATGCCCGAATTGCTAACATGAGACTGAGTAGAGATGCTGTGCTAGCTAACGGCTTCTATTTACAAGAAGCATTTTTGCAGATGCAGACTGATGCATTGATGAGTCAAGTTATTGCAGCTAGTTCAGTACGAACTAACGCACAATTGGTGGAGCCAGAGACTTTAAAGCTTATGCTGGATTCCTTAAAGCAGAAGATCACTAGGACTTTCAAATTAGCCTGAACCCTGTATATACAAGGCATAGTTGATGAGCCTTAACTTTATTTTTCTTTGCGGGTTCGAGTCCATCGTGCGTGCCAGTGTTAGGCCGCCGTATGGGAATAATGTAATTTTAATTTCCATAGTCGCACGCACCGAAAGGGCGTGATGAAGAGATGTAATTTTTGATCCATTAATGAAGGGGCATTACGGTGTTCTTCAGCAATAGAGAGAGACGGGTTCGCCAGACTGTCTGTCTGGGTGACCGCGCGGAGACACTATAGTGCAGATTTGCAGATAGTCTGAGTAATGTTATTCTGTTCTTGCTGAATCACAGTAATTCATTTTTAACATAGCAACGTTGTCTTAACAGTAATAAGTTGTGCGACATTGTGATTGTTAACTCACGCAATAAGTTACTGTGTAAGGATAATCGTAACTGGAAGAAGTAGTAACTGTGTAGAGAACGTTATTACTTGGAAGTATAGTACTGTTTAGTGGAAGGTTAATTTGGGAAAATTACATAAAGGGCCTCTGCACTATCAGACCCCTAACCATCCCCAAGAACCTGAACCGAGATTAAAATTGACTTAACCAAAGTGCTTTTAACAACACACACATAGAGAGACATACACACACATACACATACATGCATACATAATGCATGTGCATATGCATACATACATACTTACATGCATACACGCACATATGCATACATAATGCACATGCATACATACACATACATAATGCATACACACACATATGCATACATAATGCATACACACACATACACACACATATGCATACATAGATGCATACACATACACACATAGACACATACACACACATAGACACATACACACACATAAACACATACTCATAGACACACACACATACACATAGACACACACACACATAAACACATACTCATAGACACACACACACATACACACACATATATACAAACACACACATACACACATACACACACATACACATGCATACACACATACACACACACACATACACACAATACATAATGCATATGCATATGCATACATACATACTTACATGCATACACACACATATGCATACATAATGCACATGCATACATAATGCACATGCATACATACACATACTTAATGCATACACACACATATGCATACATAATACATACACACACATATGCATACATAATACACATGCATATGCATACATACATGCATACACATACACACATAGACACATACACACACATAGACACATACACACACATAAACACATACACACTCATAGACACATACACACTTACACACACACATCCATACACATTTACACACACACACATACACATGCACACCGACACATATATATAGATACACACCTATATACACACATAGACACATACACACAAATATACACACACACACATAGACACACACACTTACACACACACATTTACACACACACATACACATGCATACAGACACATATATATAGATACACACACATACACACATACATGCATATGCATACATAATGCACATGCATATGCATACATACATGCTTACATGCATACACACACATACACACGCATACACACATACACATACACATACACATACACATACACACATAGACACACACACACACATAGAGAGACTTACACACACATACACATACATGCATACGTATGCATACATGATGCATATACATATGCATACATACATACTTACATGCATACACACATACATATGCATACATAATGCACATGCATATGCATAGATACATGCATACACATACACACACATAGACACATACACACACATACACTCACATATGCATACATATGCATACATAATGCACACCCATAGACACATACACACACACATACACACACATTTACACACACATACACATGCATACACACACATAGACACACACACACATACACGCATACGTACACACATAGACACATACACACATAATGCATATGCATATGCATACATACATAATTACATGCATACACACACATACACACACATGCACACACATGCATACATAGGCATACATAATGCATATGCATATGCATACATACATGCTTACATGCATACACACACATACACATAGATACATATACACACATAGACACACACAGACACGTAGAGAGAGACACACACACATACACACGCACGTAAAGAGACATACACACACATACACATACAGGCATACATATGCATACATAATGCATATGCATATGCATACATACATACTTACATGCATACACGGACATACACACATATACACACACACATATATGCATACATACATACTTACATGCATACACAGACATACAAACATATACACACAAATACACACACATGCATCCATAATGCACATGCATATGCATAGATATATGCTTACATGCATACACAAACACACATAGACACATACACACACATGGACACATACACACATATACACATACACACATATATACACACAATTTTACACACACACAGACACACACACATACATAGAAACACTTACACATGCATACACACAAACATACACACATAGACACACACATACACACATATAAACTTACACACACAGAGATACACACACACACACACATATAAACAAACACATACACACATAGACACATATAGACTTACACACACACATACACATGCATATAGACACACACACACACACACATGTTGGTGTAAATCAAGCCTTCACACTTGGCTTTGATTTGTACCTTGAAGACTCAACATAAGGCTTGGACAATTGGAACTTTGGAAGGCTAAAAGTTTGAACCCTTGAATGATATATTTGAACCATAGGAACCAATGCTTAATTGGTTATTATTTTTTATCCAATGTAAAAGTCTATATGACTTCATCAATCATGTAATCACACCTACTAGACTAGAGTCGTGGAAAAAGTAGATGACTTAGTTGAGAAAATATCTCCCTAAGTCTAGTGGAGAGAATCAAGGGAACTTTAGTTTGAATTCAAATTCAAACACTCTTCAAAACTCCTATAAAAAGGCTATGTAAAAAGTCGCGGGTTAGCTTCACTCCTTCTGAGGCAATTCCAAGCAAATCTTTGAGAGTGTGTGAGCTACATTATAGCATACACCTCTGAGTACCATTGAGCATCTCATTACATGCCAATGGGAATGTACAATCATTATAGTTAATCAATATACATACATTCATAGTCTCTGTTTTCTCTGAGTGACCATCTTCAAGTCTGTCAACTTCAATAGAGCATATCTCAAGATCTACTGAACCAAATTGGATGATTCAAAGCTCATTGGAACCAGCTCAAAGTATTCTACAACACTACAAAGTTTCAAGTCATTCCATTCAGCCATTTGGGAGAAATTGCAGACGAAGCAGTCTCTGGTATTTCTCTGTGTAGATCCTAAAAAGTCGGGGGTGTCTCTGATTTTGCTAAAGATCATTCTCAGTGCATAGTTTATTAATTGGAGTGATTTAACTTGCTAATGGTAGCTTGTTAAGTTAATTTAATACTCCCAGAAGGAATTAATCCAATTGTAAGTGTGCTGGTCACACTGAGCTTAAGACTGAGCAGGTATCATTACAGGAATAGAAAGTTTTTGGACTTGTGAAGGTTCAAAATCATCTGTTTTGATTTGGTTGTTTCACAATTAAATTGTAAAGCACATATATAGTTTCTTGGTGTCATTTGGAAGCTCAAGGAGTCTCCTAAGCATATCTGAAGAGAAAGGAGGGCAGGTGTGAAGCAGGATTTGCAGCACCAGCTTGATCTTCTAAGTGTATCCAGCCATCACATCCAACAGTGGTATCAGAGCAAATAAGGTAATCATGGGTGATGGTTTCCCTTCCTTCATTGACAATTTGGATAGAAATAACTACCAGGCTTGGTCATTGAGAATGAAGACCTATCTACAAGGGAGAAGCTTGTATGGATACATATCAGGAGATGAGGAGTTGCCCTCATTCAAAACCAGAGGCCTACCTACAAAGGATGAACATGAGAGGCTCAACCAATGGTGTGCTAAAGATGCTTTGGCAAGGTCATATCTTCTAAACTCTATCTCTGATTTCCTTCTACCTCATATAAGGAACTGTAAGACTTCCCAAGAGACTTGGGAAACCTTGTCAACATACTTTTCATCAAGCACAAGGGCCAGAAAGAATCAGCTATGGATTGAGTTTACAACTCTTAGGAAGCAATCAAAACAATGTGTCTCAGATTTTGTCACCAAAGTCAAAGACATTGCAGATCAACTTGCAAGTGTTGGAGAAGAAATTGAGGAAGAGCAAATAGTCAGACAAGTGATCAATGGACTAAAGGCAGATGACAAGTGGGAGAGCTTTACCACAGCAATGGACTTATACATGGACATCCAAGCACCTGATCTAACAACTCTGATTGGACAACTCTTTACACATGAAGCAAAGATCACAAAGAATGGAGAGCAATCAAAAGGTAACAATCCCTCTGCCCTATATACTGATAAGAAGTCTAAAGACAAGGGTAAAAGCAAGAAGGTTGATGAAGAAGGCTCTACCTCCCAAGCAAACTATGCAGGGAGAGGTAGATCATCTAGAGGTAGGGGCAGAGGAGGTAAGTCAGGTAGGGGGAGACCCTACAACCAATGTCCATGCAATATTTGTGGCTTGTCTAACCATACTACAGATGAATGCTACAAAAACTACAAGAACCAAAGAGGAAGAGGTCACCAAAGAGGAGGATACTCTCAAGGCAGAGGCAGATTCAATCAATCTCAAGGCTACCATGGCTACAACAATAGTTACAACAACAATAGCTACAATCACAATGGCAATTATCAAGGTGGATACAGGAACAGAAAGGATTACAACAATTATGCAGAGGATCAAGATGATTCCTTGTTGATTATGAACATGACATCTAAATCAGGTATCAATGATGATCATTTGTTCTATATTGATTCAGGTTGCTCCAACCATGTAGCTGGAAATGTTGCCTTACTCTCTGATTTGGAAGAACCCAAAGGCAAGCACCAAGTGAAGACAGGTGATGACACTAAACATTCAGTTGTTAAAGTAGGCAATGTCAAAACAAGTGATGGTAATCAGAATTTACTAAGCAGAGTGTTGTATGTTCCAACAATCACCAAGAATCTGATGAGTGTAGGTCAGATTGTTGAAAAAGGTCTACAAGTCAGGTTCACTCAACATGGTGCATATGTGGAGGATCCAAGACATGGATTCAGAAGGATAGCCAAGGGAGAGAAATCAGGTAGATTGTTTACCTTTGAACTTGAGGATACTAAGAATATTGCATTGTACAACTATAAGGACCAAACCCTATCAGAATTGGAGATGTGGCACAAGAGATTAGGTCACATTGGAGAGAGGACTATAAAACAAATAAGCAGGGATCAATGTGTGCTTGGGATACCTAATGTATCCAAGCAACACATGATATACAAGTGTGGGGCTTGTCAATTTGGTAAGTCACACAGATTGCCCTATACCAAGAAAGGTTTCATGCATGAAGATTACTTGGAATTGGTGCATACAGATGTTTGGGGACCAAGCAAGGAGCCATCCATATCTGGATCAAGGTACTATGTGTCCTTTATTGATGACTATAGCAGATGGACTGTCTTGTACTTCATGAAACATAAAGATGAAGTATTTAACTGTTTCAAAAGGTATCTTGCATTAGTTGAGAATCAAACAGGTAGACATTTAAAGAGGCTAAGGTCAGATGGTGGTGGAGAATATTTCTCCAATGACTTTGAAGATTTCTTGCAGGAAAGAGGCATCAAGAGGGAGATTACTACAAGGTACTCACCTGAACAAAATGGGGTAGCTGAAAGGAGGAATAGACTCATTGTAGAGACAGCTAGGTCTATGCTTAATGAGAAAAAATTACCAAATTATCTTTGGGCAGAGAGTGTATCTACTGCCACATACTTAATCAACAGGTTGCCATCAAAAACACTTGATGGAATGACACCCTATGAGGCTTGGCATGGTAAGAGACCATCTCTGGATCATTGCAAAATCTTTGGGTGTGTTGCATATGTGCATATTCCCTCACAGGTAAGGGGAAAGCTAGACCCTAAGGCTGAAAAGTGTATCTTCATTGGTTATGATTTGAATCAGAAAGGATACAGATTCTATAACCCCTCAAACAAAGGCTTCAAGGTAAGCAGAGATGTCATATTTGATGAAAATGATTCATGGTATGAAAATGAGTGCAGGAAAGTTAGCCTACCTTATGATATGGAAGAAGACTTTCCAAAGCTTATCAGGCAAGAACCAACTCAGAAAGAGGACACAAGCTCAGATGATGAAGACACCATCAACATTGAAGAGTTCAAGGCTTGGAAATCCAAAGGGAAGATGAAGATGAAGCAACTAGAAGACAATCCAGAATCCTCAACTCAAGCTATGAGGAGATCTCAAAGAGAAAAGAAGAAACCTATTAGGTATGGATATGATACTTCACTTGTAACCAAGCACTCTGTATATCTTGCAAAGGATCTCTTGAATGAAGAACCAGGTACATTTGAAGAAGCAATTACTAAACCAGAATGGAAGGAAGCAATGGATGAAGAAATGGAAGCTCTCAAGGAGAGTGATACTTGGGACTTGGTACCCAAGAAGGACTCCATGAAGGTGATAGGATCCAGATGGATCTACAAACTCAAGAGGAACTCAGATGGTACAATAAACAGGTATAAAGCTAGGTTGGTAGCCAAGGGTTTTGCACAAACCCAAGGCATTGATTATGAGGAGACATTTTCTCCTGTGGCCAAGATGCCAACTATCAGAATTATGGTAAGTGTAGCTGCATCCAAGAATTGGAACATGTACCAATTGGATGTGAAGAATGCATTCTTGAATGGATGGATATCTGAAGAGGTCTACATGTCACAACCACCTGGCTATGAAGATCCCAATAAGGTAAATCATGTTTGTAAATTGAAGAAGGCTCTGTATGGATTGAAGCAGGCACCTAGAGCATGGAATTACAGGTTGACAACCTATCTCCTAGATCAAGGATTTGTGATGAGTAAAGCAGACACTTCATTGTTTATAAAGAGGAATAATTCAGAGGTAATATACTTGTGTGTCTATGTTGATGACATCATTATTACAGGAAATGATGTTCAAGGAATTAGACACATCAAAGGACAAATGATGAAGGAATTCAAGATCAATGATCTTGGATTATTGAAGTACTTTCTAGGACTTGAATTGGTCTACACAAATTCAGGTATCTTTATTACCCAGAAGAAGTACATTCAGGACTTGGTCAAGAAGTTTAATTTGCAGGAAGCTAAGGTGTCAAACATTCCTATGGAGGTCAACCACAAACTCAGTGCACATGAAGGAGAAGAACTCAAGGATATTACAGGTTACCAAAGTTTGGTAGGTAGTCTTAATTATGCTACCTTAACCAGGATTGATATATCATATGGTGTTAGTGTACTTAGCCAATTTATGCATAAACCAAGAGTACCACATTTGGAGGCAGCCAAGAAGATAGTAAAGTACCTAAAGGGAACACAAAACCATGGTTTGTACTTTCCATATTCATCAGACATTGATATTAAGGTATACTCAGATGCAGATTGGGCAGGTTGCAAGGATGACAGGAGGAGTACATCTGGATACATATGCTTTGCAGGTGATAAACCAATTTCTTGGTCATCCAAGAAACAACCCACAGTAGCTCTATCATCTACTGAGGCAGAGTACAGAGGGCTAGCCAATGCCACTCAAGAAGCCATATGGTTGAAGCTATTATATTCAGAATTGGGCCTATACACAAGGCCACCAATCATATTTGGTGATAACACAAGTTCTCTTCACCTAGCAGCTAATCCAATTTATCATGCTAGGACAAAACACATAGAGGTTCATTACCACTATGTGAGGGAGAAGTTACTTAGCAAAGAAATTCAATTATCATATGTGTCTACTAATATACAATGTGCAGATTTGCTTACTAAAGCTCTGGATGGGAGCAAGCTATGCAGGTTTAAATCCATGATTGGATTACAGGATATCATTGAAGACTAAAGATGAAGACTCAAGCAAGTGTTTGGCTTGAGGGGGAGCTGTTGGTGTAAATCAAGCCTTCACACTTGGCTTTGATTTGTACCTTGAAGACTCAACATAAGGCTTGGACAATTGGAACTTTGGAAGGCTAAAAGTTTGAACCCTTGAATGATATATTTGAGCCATAGGAACCAATGCTTAATTGGTTATTATTTTTTATCCAATGTAAAAGTCTATATGACTTCATCAATCATGTAATCACACCTACTAGACTAGAGTCGTGGAAAAAGTAGATGACTTAGTTGAGGGAATATCTCCCTAAGTCTAGTGGAGAGAATCAAGGGAACTTTAGTTTGAATTCAAATTCAAACACTCTTCAAAACTCCTATAAAAAGGCTATGTAAAAAGTCGCGGGTTAGCTTCACTCCTTCCGAGGCAATTCCAAGCAAATCTTTGAGAGTGTGTGAGCTACATTATAGCATACACCTCTGAGTACCATTGAGCATCTCATTACATGCCAATGGGAATGTACAATCATTATAGTTAATCAATATACATAGATTCATAGTCTCTGTTTTCTCTGAGTGACCATCTTCAAGTCTGTCAACTTCAACAGAGCATATCTCAAGATGTACTGAACCAAATTGGATGATTCAAAGCTCATTGGAACCAGCTCAAAGTATTCTACAACACTACAAAGTTTCAAGTCATTCCATTCAGCCATTTGGGAGAAATTGCAGACGAAGCAGTCTCTGGTATTTCTCTATGTAGATCCTAAAAAGTCGGGGGTGTCTCTGATTTTGCTAAAGATCATTCTCAGTGCATAGTTTATTAATTGGAGTGATTTAACTTGCTAATGGTAGCTTGTTAAGTTAATTTAATACTCCCAGAAGGAATTAATCCAATTGTAAGTGTGCTGGTCACACTGAGCTTAAGACTGAGCAGGTATCATTACAGGAATAGAAAGTTTTTGGACTTGTGAAGGTTCAAAATCATCTGTTTTGATTTGGTTGTTTCACAATTAAATTGTAAAGCACATATATAGTTTCTTGGTGTCATTTGGAAGCTCAAGGAGTCTCCTAAGCATACCTGAAGAGAAAGGAGGGCAGGTGTGAAGCAGGATTTGCAGCACCAGCTTGATCTTCTAAGTGTATCCAGCCATCACATCCAACAACACACACACACACACACACACACATATATATATATATATATATATATATATATATATATATATATATATATATATATATATATATATATATATATATATATATATATATATATATATATATATATATATATATATATATATATATATATATATATATATATATATATATATATATATATACATACACACACACATATATACACACACATATACACACACATACACACATAGACACATACACACTTACACAGACACATACACACATCCACACACATTTACACACATACATACAAATGCATAGACACATATATACAGATACACACGTATATACACACAGACACACACACACATAGACCCACACACATACACACACATGGACACATGCACATATATATATGCATAGACAGACACATGGAGACATACACACATATATATGCATACACACACATAAAGACACATACATACACACATACACATGCATGCATACATAATGCATATGCATACACACATACTTACATGCATACACACACACATACACACACATGCATACATTTGCATACATAATGCACATGCATATGCATACATACATGTTTACATGCATACACACACTCACATATACACCAAACACATATACACACATACATATGTACACGTATATATATTGATTTCTAACCCATTTTGTTTTATATGTTAGGTATTATGGATCCTAGTAGAGAGAGAAAGGCAAAACTCACTCTCATAAAAAGTCTTATGAGAGCAAAAGTTTCGTCTGATATTCTAGGGGCCATCATGCATGAGTACTCAGAGATGCCTGATGATGAGCTGGATTATACGATCCAGATGCTTACCCAGTGATCAGAGGAGGGCTCTTCTGCGGCTCCACATGTAGGAAGACACTATCTGCTCATAGGTATGTTTTTTTTCATAAACTTCTTTAATGATATTATAACACATATTTTTATTTATTTTTATCTATCTATTTTTAGGACATCTATACCACCTCTAGATCATGATAGCAAAGCAGAGTTGCCTATGAGGACATGCATAGGCACCTTAGGGCTAGAGTGCGATTTACAGCTAGAGGGGAACATTGTGTACATAGGAAATGGATTGGAGTTCAAGAGAAGAATGCGGGCACTATGCGATTCTTACCTGCACCTTGTCCAGTTACCATGGAAGTAAGTATAAATTTTACATATAAATTAAAATAAATATCTTATGTTTTATTTACATGATTTTTTTTAATTTTTGTAGTGAGCATGATGAGAGGGATAAAAAATATGTACTTAGTTCACTTGAGACAGAGTTTGGGTCAGGATGGTCGCATAAGTGGTGTCTAAAAGAGATGCGGACACTTATGGCTCATCGTCACGATAATGCACAATACACATTGCTTTTATCTATATATATGTGTGCATATGAGTATGTGTGTTTATGTTTGTATGTATGTATGTATATGAGAGAGAGAGAGAGAAAAAAAAAAAATAGTGAGACTAGAGGTACAAATACACGCATACACACACATATACATCATACATGCACATTTACACACATATACACATACATGCACATTTATACATACACACACATACATGCACATTTTTACACACGCATACACATGCATGCAGTTACACACATATAATGAATACACATAGACACATACACATACTCACATACACATACACATGCATAATCATATGTACACACACATAGACTCATATAATCATATTTACATGCATATATACATATAGAAACACATACATACATACATGCATGCACACTGATATATATATATATATATATATATATATATATATATATATATATATATATATATATATATATATATATATATATATATATATATATATAAATAAATAAATAAATAAATCCTAATTTGAAAACACTAATTTTGATATTAGGGTTTTAAAACCCCTAATTTAAAAACTCTAATTCAACCTTTTAGCCATATGATTGAAGTATATGTACACATTGCATCTATTCCTCCGACGTTCTACTAGAGAGATGTCTCTCCTCCCAACCTTATCTAACTTAAAAGAACATGATTTCATCTCTCTAGTAGGATACATCGTTATTCAAGTTGAATAAAAAATCTATTTTGGTAAGACATCAATATAGTCTCATCTTCATTATCGTTATTGATTTCATTTATTTATTCTATTGTTACATCTGTGTTCTCATGAGTCACATCATCTATTGATGGATTAATATCAATTTCTAGTAATTCCTCTTCCTCATCAGTAGAATCAGCATGTAGAGTATTATCCTCTTCATCAAAAAGATTAGTATCATTATCACGTATAATGATTCTAATTTCTCTTTCAGATGTTGATGTATCAATATCTGATGCTGAGTCATCAAGAGGACTTTCTTCGATCTCTCTAACAATAAATTGTTCCAACAATGACCTACCTCTAGGTTGAACATGAATGACTTGCCACCAAGGGTGAGCATCTAGGTTTTTATAAAAAAATGCTTGTTCAATATGCCTAGGAAGAATATATGGTTCTTTAGTAGATCGCAATTTGTGCAAAACTTTACACTATGCACTGAGAAGTAATCAACTCTTTGACCATTGACCTTGCGCCTATTTCAGACGAGACTCAATACTTTTACACATACAAATGTTCCTACTCATAATTATCTCAGCCTTTTTACAATTAGATTCTCAAATCTTAGCCATAGATGGATTAAGTATGAACTTAGATATCTACAAAAGGATTCTTGAAATGACCAAGCATAGAAGGAGAACTCAGAGAAATATCGGGCGCAACTTTTGTTCTATTCCAGAAAAAACTTACATCTGTTGATGAGAGATATCTACTTCACTTCTCAATCATCTAAAATGACTAATACATCAACTTTCATACTCTCTCTTCCTTGCCCCTAATTTTTACTTGTATATATAGGCATATATGTACAAGATCATAACCATACAAAAGGTATAAGTAAGCTAACTATAAGTTTAATGTACATATGTATACAAGTCTTCACTTTCTGAATGTGCACTATCTTCAAACTTCATAGACTAATTTTTTTCTTCAATCTTGACTTCAATCCTTCATCCAAAACATCAATTGGTGGTTGATTTGCACCAACAGCTCCCCCTCAATCATCAATTGAGGTTTTCTCCATCTTCTTTATACCTACCATGTCTTTAAACCTTTGTAGCTTTGGTCCATCCAAGATTTTGGTTAGCATATCTGCAATTTGATCTTTTGTTGAAGTATGTATAACTTCAATCTCCTTATCAATCACCTTCTCTCTTAGAAAATGATACTGAATCTCAATGTGTTTAGTCCTAGCATGAAAAACAAGGTTAGCAGCTAGATACAATGAACTCATGTTATCTCCATGAATAGTGGGTGTACTCTGAATGATGTCAAAACTCTTCATAAGAGTCTTTAGCCATATGACTTCCTTTGCAGCTTCAACCATACCTTTGTACTCTACCTCTATAGATGATAAAGCAACTGTATGTTGCTTCTTAGAGCACCATGAGATTAGCTTATCTCCCACATAACACAAGTATCCATAAGTTGATCTTCTATCATCAGGATTACCTGCCCAACCTGTATCACTATATATCTTGATATTTGTATCTGATGTAAAACCATAATACAAATCTTCCTTGAGTGTACCCTTAATATATCTCAACACTCTTTGTCCTGCAATCCAATGTTCTTTCCTAGGACAATGCATGAATTGAGACAATACTCCAACTACATATGACAAATCAAGCCTAGTTAGGGTTGCATAGATTAGACTACCAACCAGACTTTGATATAGCTTCATATCCTTGAATTCTTCTCCTCCATATCTGCTCAATTTGTGATTCACCTCCATTGGAGTAGGGGCTACCCTGCAATCATCCATTTTAAACTTGATCAACAAGTTCTTCAAATACCTTTCTTGAGTCACATATATTCCATGTTGAGTATATGAAATCTCCATGCCCAAGAAATATGATAAGTCTCCCAAGTCACTAATCTTGAACTCTTTCTCCATTTGCTTCTTAAGGCTTTGAATTCCCTTCTCATCTGTACCTGTAAGAATTATGTCATCAACATATATGCACATGTAAATGAACCCATCATCACTTGCTTTGACAAGCAAGCTATTATCTGCTTTAGATACTTGAAAACCAAGTTTCTTCAAGAACTTTACAAGTCTATAATTCCATGCCCTTGGGGCCTACTTCAAGCCATACAAAGCTCTCTTGAGCTTACATACATAATCTGGAAACCTTCTATCTTTGAACCCTTGTGGTTGTTCCATGAAAACATCATCTGGAATATAACCATTTAAAAAAGCATTTTTCACATCTAATTGACATAGTCTCCAACCTTTACATGCAGTAATGGCTATGAGTGTCCTAACGGTTGTCATCTTTGCCACAGGACTGTAGGTCTCATCATAACCATATGTTAGAGCATACCCTTTCACAACAAGTCTAGCTTTATACCTAGACACAGTTCCATCTGAATACCTCTTGGTTTTGTAGACCATTTGCATCCAATGATCTTCTAACTATTTGGTTTAGGAACCAAATCCCAAGTCTCATTTTCTATTAATGCATCATATTCTTCTTGCATAGCTTTCTCCAAATGTTCATTACCTTTTGCCTCTTCATATGTAGAAGGGTCTTCATCTACTTTCATCATGTAAGCATAGTCTTTAGTAGCCAAAAAAGAAGTATCATAGTTATACCTTGTAGGTTGCCGTTTGTGTCTTGATGACCTTCTGAGTTCTCCACTTCTTGAAGTTTCTGGTTCATCACATTCTGGATCAAAGCTTGGCACTTCTTCAACTTCAACTTGTACTTCATTGCTTTCTTCTTCATCAAATATATGAACCTTTGATTTACCTTTCTTCTGATCCAAAACTTCTTCATCACCTGCATGAATATTTATTGTACCTGCATACCAAGTACCTTGCTTATTAAATGTAACATCCTTAGACACAAGGAATTATTTTGTGGATGGACTGCACAACCTATATCCCATTTGCTTGTCATCATATCCAATAAACACATACTTTTCAGCTTTAGGTTCCAATTTATGCCTCAATTGAGATGGCACATATGCATAAGACAAACATCCAAATACTTTGCAATGATCTAAGGTAGGTCTCTTACCCCACCATGCCTCATATGGTGTCATACCCTACAAGGCTATACATGGTAGCCTATTGACCAAGTATGTAGTTGTATTTATAGCCTTGGCCCACAAAAAATTTGGACAATGTTTCTCCTTCATTATGGATCTTGCAAACGCAACAAGAGTTCTATTCCTCCTTTCTGCTACACCATTTTGTTGAGGAGAGTACCTGCAAGTAAATTCCCTTTTTATACCTACATTCCACAAGTAATCACTGAACTCATTTGAGAAATACTCTCCTCCTCCATCTGACCTTAGTCTCTTCAACTTTTGACCTGTAATTCTTTCTGCATACACATGATAATGATTGAATGTATTAAATACCTCTGACTTATCTTTGATCATATAGATAGTGATCCACCTGGTAGCATCATCAACATAAATCACATAATATCTTGAACCATTGATAGTGAAATCCTTTGATGGTCCCCACACATCTATGTGTACCAACTCAAGCTTCTCTGAATACATGAAACCATGCTTAGAATATGATTGCTTATGAGCCTTACCTAATTAAAATGCCTCACATCAGTATGTCATATGTTGACCTGCAACATTAGGCAATCCAAGCACTCAACCATTGTTAAC
>CM035444.1:52437332-52459832 GCA_020310875.1 Ceratopteris richardii
TTTGAGGATGGAGGCGTACCTTCAAGGGAGAAATCTATTTGTATACATACCTGAAGATGAAGTCATACCAACAATGAGAAGCAAAGGACAACCATCACATGAAGAGCAAGAAAAGCTTACACCTTGGTGCTCAAAGGATGCACTAGCCAGGTCTTACATCTTAAACTCAATCTCTGATTTTCTCTTACCTCATGTGAAAGGATGCAAGACCTCGAGAGAAACCTGGAAAACACTTGCTTTTTTCTTCTCTTCAAATACTAGAGCAAGGAAGAACCAGCTATGGATGGAGTTTACTACCTTGAAGAAAAGTCCCAAGCAAAGTGTGATTGATTATGTCACCAAAATAAAGGAGATCTCTAATCACTTAGGAAGCATTGGAGAGGTAATTGAAGAAGAACAAATCATAAGGCAAATCATCAATGGAATCAAAGATGATGACAAGTGGGAATCCTTCACAACTGCCATGGACCTATACATGGACATGCAAGTGGCTGACTTTACCACTCATATGGGCCAACTCTTCACACATGAAGCAAAGATAAGAAAGAATGGAGAACCCTCAAGAGGTAATCAATCTTTTTCCTTATACTCTGATAAAGCTAAAGCTAAGGATAAGTCAAAATCTAACAAGAATGAAGATGAAAGGTAGCTCTTTCCAATCCAACTTCACAGGTAGAGGAAAAGCTAGAGGAAGAGGCAGAAACCTACACTGGGAACAAATCTGCAAGTATTCGGCTACGAAAGAGTTTGATGCAAATTCATGGACTATGCATAGACATGCAAAAGCAATCATTTTTATTCCAATCTTTTGGTAATGTTTATCAAAATGCATTGGGTACACATGTGTTTGGAGAAGAAACAAAGACCATCTCCGATGAAGTGGAGGAGGATGAAGCTGACATAGAGTCAGATGTAGAAGGCAATCATTATACGTCATCGGTGGGGCAAAGAAATAGGTTACATCATGAGAATGTATAGTACAACAGCATAAACTCGATGTATGATTCTGATTCTAGTTTGAGAATGGAAACAGATTTTCTAGGAATGGGAAATACTACAACATTTACGAGCCATCAAAACAATAGTCATCATCACATGTATGGGTCAGCTCCAGCTTCTCCTTTAGGAGTATTGCCTCGTGTTGGTAGGGTGCAGGAGGATATCACCATATGTTCTCCCTTCAGTCTTGGTGAAAATATAAGAAAGATTGGGGGTGTTGCAGTAGCATTCAGAGGAGTTGGTATGGAAGAGGGAGGATACCATATTCCTTCCCACAACTTGGGTGGGGGGCTTTGTGCATCCATTTTTTAATCTAAGAACATTATATGTATGCTTGTTAATTCTAGACCATGGTGATTGTGAATGAGGATGTGCAGAGTAGTGTGTGAATGGGTGTGGATGAAACGTTAAGTGTGGGCAAGTGTGAGGAAGGTTTGTGTGTTAAGTGGAGAAGTGAGATAAGTAGGTGTGTAAGGGCCAAAGATCCATGGTGGATTGTGTGTGGGAGTGGTGAAAAAGGCCGAAGGCCTTGGCGAGAGTGTGCATGTAGGTGTGGGGAAGGAGTGAGGAGTAAGGATAAGAGAAAAAGGGTAAGCGGAGATGTGAGAAAGAGGCTAAGTGTGGGGGGGAAGAGGAGAGAATGTTCTAGAGTAACCTCATGCACTTAATTGCTTCTTGATGGGGGATATGTTACCCTCATATTTGTCATGCAAAAAGAAGATCAAGAGCACTTATTTTGTATTAAACTTGTGATTGAAGCCCATTTGCACCCTTCGAGAACCTCAAGCTTCATGTATTTGTGGCTTTGAGATGTCTTAACAAAGGACTGACCTTGTTGTTCTTTGGTGAAAAGAGAGAGAGAGAGAGAATAGGAAAAAAAAGATAAAACTGGAGAAAAAAGAAATGAAAAGAACAAAGAACAAAAAAAATCATTAATGGTGCCGTGCAACCTTTCCTTCCCACTCCTCTCCCCTCTATCGGCATGTGTCGGAGGCTGAAATGGGAAGTTTATGGCTCCACTTTACACAGATTTGGAAAAGGGGGTCTCCCTCCCTCTATGGGATGGAGGCGAGGCTCTTCCGCATTGTGAGCTATGGAGAGATGCAGACCAGGTGGAAGCCAAGAGAAGCGGACAAAGAATGAATATGCTGAGTGGAAAGGCTGAATTGCCGTTACTCCTACGGGGTCCAAATAACTGATGCAGGATGATTCTTGTATAACAAAATCAGGGTTACTACCTTTGATAAGACTTCGTTCCCATGTGGTTGAAGCCAAGTAGATGTAAAGGTTGAAAGGGATCCCAACCTACAAATATGAGCAATGCGACATGATGGGTAAAGAGTGCAAGTGTGATTATTTTGGCATTTGGATTCCCACTTGGAGCACATAGCATTTATATGAAAAGTGATATAGCAAGAGCATTCACAGCTTCACCTCCTCAAACTGGATCAGCTTCAGGTTACCACTCTAAGATAAGAGAGAATTCAGATGTGCAAGGAGATGGAGAGCTTAATGAAAATGTTGAAGTGTTAAAAACAGTGGAAGTGCCTCACCAGAAGCTAAAAAGGACGTCAATGAGAATGCTGATGTGCAGCTTGAGAAAGGTTCACAAATCCCTCAAAGCATTGAGAGTGACGTTAGAAACTTAGAAAGTGGCTTTGCTACCCTTTTTGCATCAGAAGACGAAATGGATGAGAGAATTTCGAAGGATTTAGTTTTCTCTAAGGAGAAGCCAGTAGATCACGAGGTCACACATGCCTTGGCTATTCATGAGATTGAAGCACCCTTGGTGTAATTGAGAGCATTGAAGAGGTTGCCTCAACACTTTTTTACAACTAATAGTGGCAATGTCCCAGATGAGTCTGATTCATCAGCTAACAAGGTGGTAAAAAGCTAATTCCAAACGAGTCTTCTTTGCAGGAATTGAAGCTGTAGAGGAATCGAATTTTGAACATACTGCAAATCCTCCAAATGAGGGACATTCTCAGAAGATTGCAAGCCAACAAGATGAGAACCAAAGAGTTGATTTGTTTTCAGCTGCAAGACAATTGAGATGTTCTTGCCCACTGCTATAAGTGCCCCTTCCATTCCTACAAGCACACCATCTAACTCATTCGGAGAGATAATAGTACCTGCCCAAGTTGACACACTGCAAGAGCAAACTTTGACTGCACTTCAAATTCTTAAGGTCATTGATGTTGATGTTAAACCGGATGATATTTGCATTCGAAGAGAGTATTCACAGTGGTTAATGATAGCAAGCACAATACTGACAAAGAGTCCTTCGCACAAGGTTATTCCAGGGATGTTCATTGAAAATTCCCAAGTACTTGTTAATGATGATGTAACTCCTCAAGATTCGGATGGGGTTGCTTTCTAGCAGGTTGAAAGATGAGGAACATGGAGTCGATGAAAAGAATGTTGATGTGTTCTTTCCAAACAGCTCTCTTACCCGACAGGATTCGGTTACTTGGAAAATCACTTTAGAGGGTAAGAGTGCAGCACTAGACAAAGCTGTTACTTCCACAGCTTTCATGGCAGTTCAGGACGAATTTGGTTTTATTGATCTCGACAAGGTACACAAAGATATTGGCCTACATTAAACATGGACATCAGTGTTGGAGAGCAGAGTATTATTACTTTAATATTTGGCCGTACTAGAAGACTACAACCTCTAAAACCAATAAGAAAGCATCTAGCGGTTGCTGCCCTTGCAACACGGGAAGCTTGGCAGCTTGTATCAGAGGAAGTTGCAAGAATAGAAGCAGAATGTGTTGCAAAAGCTATTGTAGTAGCTGAATTGGCTTTAAAAGCAAAAGCGCAGAAGGAAGCTGCAAAAATTGCTTTTGAGAATCTTGTCCAAGAGGAGAAGCAAAAGCAACACCCATCTGGGAGCATGCTAGAATGTACAAGAGCAGAACTTCAACATACTAGGGATCTATATATATGAGGGGGAGAAGTCAGGATTAATTAAAGAGAGAGCTGCTCTTGATGTTGAGAAGGACGACCTAGCTATCACAGACATGAATTAGAGTAGCAGGCAGTGGATTTATGTAGTGCAAAAATGGAAGTGGAATTTCAGCTTGAACAGGCAAGTAAGTTACGTTCAGAAGTAGAGGAGGAGAGAACCTCAATCAGCAAAATCCGAATTGAACATGAGATTGAAAAGAATGCTCTTATATTAGCCAGATCATGGGCAGAGGATGAGGTAAGGAGAGCTCAAGAATACTCTAGAAAACTAGAGGGAAAGACCATAGTAAGAGCACTAGAGTAACAAGTGCCCATGTATAAGGAAAACGTTCACATCAAAGCTACTTGAGGAACACAGAAGTGTAACAAACCCCCCTAGAGCGAATGATGTGAACACATATAGGGAGTGATAGATCAGCCCCCACTAAGCAATAAGCATAAAGCTTTGTGAAAAGCTTCAAACTTTTTCCATGGAAGAGCTTTGGTGAATATGTCTTCCACATTACCTTGTGTAAGAACATATACCAAATCAATATCTTTTGCATGAAAGTGCTCTCTCATATAGTGATAACGCACCTCAATATGTTTAGTCCATGCATGAAACACTCGATTTCGTGCAACAGCCAATGCACTTTGACTATAAGTGAGAATATGTGAGAAGCATCAATCTCCATGCAAAGATCCATCAATAGGCATCTCAGCCATATATATTCCATTGTAACTCCATTGTAACTATGAAAACTGCCCTCTACTCAGCTTCACAACTTGATGCCGTCACTATAGGTTGCTTCTTACTCGACCAAGATATGCATTAATCTCCAAGAAAAAAAACAATTACCACTAATGGACACGCGAGTATCATAACAACCAACCAAATCACTATCTATAAAACCATGCAAGCATGCTTGAATATCTCTGCTATAAAAGAAACCTAAACTTAGTGCTTTTGAGATTTCTAAACACACATTTCACTGTTGTCCAATGCTTAGTGCCAGAGGTATGCATAAATCAACTCAACTAGGAAACTGCATGATGTATATTCAACCTTGTGTTGCATGCATATGTAAGACATCCCACAAATTGCTGATAAAGAGAAGCATCAAATGCATCACTGGAATCCTCAACTGAGAACCTAAATCCTGTCTCCACTAGTGTGGAAACTGGCTTGCAATCATCGAAATCAAAACGTTGAAGTAGTTTTTCAGCATAGTTTGCTTGATGCATAATAATTTTCCCCTCAATCTATACAAACTAAATGCAAAGATACTAGCTCAAAAGACCAAGATAAGTGATATCAAAAGTATGTTGCATGCTGGCTAGATTAGGAGATTGACAAAGAGCTGAATGGCAAAGAGCTAAGTTATTCTCTTTTTGGATTGAGCTATAACAAAGCTTTAGATGCAAGTTTGACAAATGTAATGGACCTACATGCAAAGCTATCAGTCAAAAGAATCACAAGGTACTTACAGATATAGCCAATTGGTGTTGAACGAATCTCATGAGTTGTTTACCAATTGCCATTGAGTCTCACAAGAGGGGTTTAGGTTCACTACCAAGATTTTTGTGAGGACACAAAAATTATACAAAGGGAGAAGAGAGAGCATGAACACATCCTTGCATTATGTTGTCTTCATAAAAGACAGCCTAGCACCACATTGCCTTCATGTTATTCTGCCTTGTTTGCTTGGTAACGTCCAGGGCAGCATGGTGGCATATACCTTTGGGTAACCCAAGATTCTAAGACAATCTCAAGTCAATGGATGCAAGGAGGCATCCTCCAAGAATTGTAATCCTTCATAGATCATAGGGAAGGTAACTACGGTGTCCTATGAGCTTGGTTTACCTCAAGGAACCACAATTCCATTATTGCAAATGAATTGCTTGGGAAAGCGGCTCGGATAGGATGAGTTGGTGATACCTCAAGAGGTCTGGAGCTTAGAGGATTTTACTTGAGGGTGTATGACGGGTTGGATTTGCCTCAAAAATTCATGGTAGTTGTATTGCACACAAGTCACTCAGAGACGTGGCTCAAACATGATGATTGGTGATACCTCATTGGAGATCCGATGAGGATTTCACCCAAAATGTTCCATTGGAGCCTATGATGTCTCTAGATGAGGTGGATAGGAAGTCCAAAGTGCTTCATATCCAAGTGACTGATCGAGTAGGAGCACAAGGCTGAGTCTGCATGAGTTACACACACACACACACACATACTATGCCAATCAAACCAATATGCTCAAGAAAAGAACATTTAGACATCCAAAAGGTAGTCACAACACACGCCAAAAATAGCCCAAACTTTAAAAATACACCACTAGGCTAGCCTACACACAAGGTAAGAAGCCCAATCAGGGAGGTACAATAGATAGATAGAGTACTACAACAGAGAACAAGAGCTCTTTTTCACACACATAAACAGAGCAACAGTAGTCCAAAATCATTCCAATTAGTGCCCAACAATTGCGTATATAGATACAAGTTGGCCACATGAGTGGCTTTGCATGAACTCATATGGTTCTTGGAGGAGGGCAAAAGTGCCCCTGACATGGGTTGCACACCATGGAATGGCATGGCAAGATACCAATAAAGGTAGATGGGCCACCACCCTTGGCAAGGTAACTATCCTTGGACTTACTCCCTGCCGCTTGGCATCCAACACTTGCAAGACTTTGGAGAGTGGGTGGCCGACCTTGGGTGAGAAGGAAAGGCGACCATCATTTGTATTGGAGTCATGGCTCTTGACAGGGAGACCTCAACTCCATGGGACACTACTTGGGGTGACCAACAATTGGTGAGCTGACAATTGCATGAGGGGTGACCAACAAGCGGGAGATGTGTGACAACCAGCCTTAGAGCTCTGAACAATTGGTGAGCTGACAATTGCATGAGGGCGCTTGACAGGGCGACCTCAACGGCATGGGACACTACCTGGGGTAACCAACAATTAGTGAGCTGACAATTGCATGAGGGGTGACCACCAAGCAGGAGATGTGTGATGACCACCCTTAGAGCGGGTTGCATGACCAACCATCCTTGTTTTGCACGAGCGACCAACCTTGGTGCTCCAAGGAGGTGCAAGGGGAGATCAACTTGGATGATGCCAAGAGTGCAAGGGGAGACCAACTTTGGGCGTGTACAAGAGGGAGGGGCGACCAACCTTTGTGGTGCAAGGAGTGAGTTGGAGTAAACGTTGGAGACAAACACTTTATGATGCTCTCTCTCTCTCTCTCTCTCTCTCTCTCTCTCTCTCTCTCTCTCTATATATATATATATATATATATATATATATATATATATATATATATATATATATATATATATATATATATATATATATATATATATATATATATATATATATATATATATATATATATATATGTATGTGTATGTGTGTGTGTGTATATATGTATGTATGTGTATATATATATATATATATATATATATATACATATATATATATGTGTGTGTGTGTGTGTGTACATGTATGTATGTACGTCTCTGTGTGTGCATGTTACGTCTCCACCCTTCTAGGACATCTGTGTACTGTACTAGGACAAGCCAATTCAATGTGGACTTCACTCTTGGCCTCGCATGGAAGAGCCTAGTCACCCGTTCTAGTGGGGGATTGGTGGTATGAGACACCAATCCTCTCAAGGTGGCTGCCCCTAACATGATGCAGACTCCCAGGCTCGATGGTGAGCCCGTATAGGCTCTATGGCTGGCAGGTGAGTCTGACGTCTTCCCTTCTATATGTTTGTGAATTTTGCTTGTGATTTGACTTGCCCAGCAGGGAGGGGCCTGGAGATTCTAACATTGGTATCATATGAGCTCTCTGCTCATATGGAGGAAAAAGCCAAGACGACGTGCACAAAACCATTAGAGCTAGTGGATCCGTGATGGCTAAGCTTGACATGTCTTCCATCCTCCTGTATGGGGTGGTATGGAACGCTACCAACAAGGGAAGAAGACAAGGGGAGCACATGCAAATCGGTGGTGGAATTCAGAGGTATGTCCCACGTTACCTTTGAGTTTCTATGGAGGTAGGGGCTCGTAATAGGCACCCTTCATCTTCACCTGTTGCCTTCATGGCTAGATCTCCTATCCTACTACAGGAGGAGAGGGAGGAACCCCAAGAAGGTGGTAGATGGATGACAAGCAAGGACTGTTAGGAGGGGGCTGCGTGTGGGAAGTCACCCTTTTTGTATATTTTTGTTGGAAGTTGGATTGGAAAAGAAAGGGGCGGCAGGAGGTAGTTGCCTGCACCCCTATGTGGGCACTCGAGAAGGGGGCTGCACCTTTAATTAGGGAATCATGCGCGGGAAGGAGATTAGAGGAAAAGGTAAATCCCATAGGAAGAAGGAATCAATCTTTTACTGCCCTGATTAGAGGAAAGGAATCAATCTTTTACTGCCCTGATTGAAGTTTTCTTCTCAAATAAAAGAGGGAAAGCACAAAAGTTGGTGGTGAAAATGGCTCTTTTTTATTCTTCTCCTTATGCTCCCCTTAGGGATTAGCCTAAACCTTGCTCCCTTGATCATGGGAACCTCTTCAAAAGGTTTGCACCTAAGAAAAAAGAAGATGAAAACACTCAGCTGGCTGGCATCTGAGGAGATGTAGGGGAAGCTCTTTGAACAACTTGATTTAGGGCGTGAATAAGCTAGAAAATCAAGCACTCACCTTTTTTTGGGCAAGAGAATCCATGCGCAACACGTTGGCAGACCAACTACAACCATAGTTATTTCTGATGGATTTCTAACTTCTTACTTCTGACGTTTACCCGACATCTGCCGAGTAAGAAAAAACGTTCCTGACGTTATCTGACGCCTCTTAATTTTTTGACAAAAAAACTTAAAAAAAAACAATACTAAGAAAAGGATATCATTAGCAATACCAAAATCATGCTATATATGCTGAATAGAATAGCGAATACCAAAACCATGCTAATATGATGTACAGTGTACCGTGCAGTGTACATCATCGCATATATGATATGCATAATGTCATAGGAAAGTCATAAATCATGACAGAGACTATAGTGATGCATCTGTCATCAATGATCCTCATCATCCTCATCATCATCATCATCATCATCATCACCATCGTCCAGAGCAATATCCTCCTAGTCAACAATATCCTCAAGTCCATGGCTCTCCACAGTGATGTAAGAAGATGAAGAAGGGATCTCACCATCATGTTCTTCTTGCAATGCAAGAAGTCTATGATCATCCTCTTCTTTCTCTATCATTTCTAATGTCACTTCCATTTTTTGAAATCCTCGTTCTTTGATTTTGCATACAAGACGTAAATTCGTATGAATATACACCGGCTTTCCAACATTTCTTGGCGGCAATTTATTTCTCCTCTTTGCATGTATCAAAGAAACGGTACTCCAATCTCTTTCACAAGGGGAAGCACAAGACCCTTGAGAAAGCACATAAAGAGCCAATTTCTATAAATTTGGCACACTTGCCCCAAATGTTTCCCACCATTTTACAGCATTATGCATTTTGCTTTCATCTTTTGAAATAAGCCGTGCAAATAAACTTTCCATAGACTTATACATGTTCATTTCATCAATTAAGACTCCTTGCTTTTTTATAAGCCTTTTCTCCAAAATATCCACCAAGTGAAGACCTTTTCGGGATTCACTAACTTTTTTCGCGGGTTCATCAGAGACTATGTTCATATTGTAGAACCCTTCACTCGTGTGTTGAAGGGTATTCGTTGCAGTAGATGTAGCATTAGCCCATCGATTCACTGAACTCTGGAGCTTGCTCAGTGTTTTTAGACACTGAAAAAGCTAATTACTACTCTTCCGATGTTGCAAATAGTAGGTCCAGATAGACCATTTGTTGTGGAAATGGATGCTATTGATGTGGCTATAGGAGCCACCCTCTTTCAGGATGTAGGCCTATAGTATTTGAGAGTCATAAACTCTCTGAGATTTAGATGTGGTACACCACACAAGAAAAGGATTTGCTAGCAATTTTCCATGCTTTGAAAGTTTGGAGACATTATCTATATGGTAACAACTTCACTATATGGATGGATCACAATTCTTTGAAATATCTTTGTGATCAACCTGATCTTAGAGGCCAAAAGGCAAGTTCGGCTCAGCTCATGCACGAATTTGACTTTGAGATTAGGTATTGGAGAGGTGCCATCAATGTGGTGGTTGATGCATTCAATAGGATCCCTAAAGTGAATGCTCTTTCTTTTACAGACGTAAGGACTAATTTCTATCTTTCTCTCAGGGAGCGCTACCGTGATGACTACCACTTTGGTGGGGTTTTACAACGAGTTCCGTACGGATAAGTAGCCCGGAAAGCTATGGTGTGAGGCAGAGCAAGATCTGTGTACCCGATGATGATGACATACGCCAGCATATCTTATTTGAGTGTCATGATGCACGAGTGTAGGACACCCAAGCATACATCGTACATTAGTAGGCCGGTACTTTTATTGGCCATGCATGAGGACCTTTGTTGAGAGGTATGTGTGTGAGTGCTCTCCATGCAAGCTTAATAAAGCTTAGCGATTGAGATGAGCGGAACTACTCCACCCATTACAGATTCCCAATAGTAAATGGTCTTCCATTTCTATGGACTTTGTGACAGGGTTGCCGAGGACCCAGAGAGATCATGATACCATTTGGGTTGTTGTCGACCGACTCACGAAAATGGCAAGGTTTATACCTACACGTTCCACTGTGAGAAGTTATGAGTTAGCTCAACTCTTCGTGGAGCATTTGTATAAACTGTATAGATTACCCGATGAAATTGTTAGTGATCGTGATTCTAAGTTCACTAGCAATTTCTAGGAGACAGCCTTCCACACACTGAAGATTCAACTGAGCATGTCTTCCTCGGATCATCCGAAAACCGATGGACAGACACAGAGGACGAATCAGACTATGGAGGATATGCTATGTGCATGTCTCCCAATGGAAGTATGATTGGGAGAGTTACCTTCCCCAGATTGAGTTCTCTTATAATAGTACTAAGCATTCGGCTACACAGTATGGCCCGTTCATGTTGACGTACGCTTATGAGCCGAGACCACCGCTTGCTATTGGACTCAGAAGTGTGCAAACTCAATATGTGGCTGATTTCTTGCAGGATATGCAAGAAATGCTATATACCGCGAGGGAAAGCATAAAAGCAGCCCAAGATAGAGCTTTCTTTTATGCTAACCAGCATCGTAGACCTCATGACCTCCATGATGGCATGTGGGTGTACCTTCGGGTTCCGAGATTATAAGACAATACGAACCGACTCGTGCACGAAATTATCTTCCCGATATTGTGGTCCATTCCAGATCACAAGGAAGGTAACTGGTGTATCCTATGAGTTAGAACTACCTCGAGGAATTATGGTCCATTCCAAACCACAAGGAAGGTAAATGGTGTATCCTATGAGTTAGAACTACCTCGAGGAATCACTATTCATCCTGCGTTCCATATTAGTCGCTTGAAAGCAACTTGGGCAAGATGATACAGTGATGCCTCCAGAGGATGATACAGTGATGCCTCCAGAGGAGATTCCTACCTTGGAGGATACTATTCGATACGTTCCACTAGAGCCAGAGGTTGTTCTGGCCAGAGGGAGAAGAAGTCTGGTAGAACTTCCTATCTTGAATATCTGATAAAGTGGAAGCACATACCTCAGTCACCTTCGACTTGGGAAAGCCCTGTGCTATTTGGAGATATTTATTAGACAAAGTACACTCTAATCCCTATTGATTTGCTTCAGAGCCCTTGGGAGTCAGTCAGATCGTTAAAGAAACGTTTTTCTGGGAGAGATTGCTAAGGACAGCAATTGAAAATTAAGGGGAGAAGTGTTACATCTCCACCCTTCTAGGACATCTAGATGGGATTTGCAGGTATTGTTGGGCTTGGAGGTGTCCGGCTAGTGTAACTGGACCGGACAACTCAATGTCAACTGGGTCATTTCACTTGAGTCCTATAAATAGGACTCAAGCCCTCTCATTTGCCATTTGTCAGGTCTCCACTCTTGGCCTCGCGTGGCAAAACCTCATCACCCGTTCTTGTGGGGGATTGGTAGTATGGGACTCCAGTCCTCTCGAGGTGGCTGCCCATCGAGTGTTGAAAACTCCCATGCTCAAGGGTGAGCCCGTATAGGCTCTATGACTGGGAGGTGAGTCTCATGTCCTCCCTTCTATATGTTTGTGAATTTGGCTTGTGTCCGAAGGTTCTAACAATGTGTCTATGTGTGTGTGTATGCATGCATGCATGCATGTATGTATGTATGTATGTATGTAATTAATGTACGTAATGTAATGTAATGTAATGTAATGTAATGTAATGTAATGTAATGTAATGTAATGTAATGTGTGTGTGTGTCAAGGTGGTACGGAACGTTTGGTATGGCACGTAGGGTACGCGTACGAAACGCGGTGCCTTACCAAACGCAAGGATATGGAACGGTATGGAACGTTACCTTATTAATCAATTAATATATATATATATATATATATATATATATATATATATATATATATATATATATATATATATATATATATATATATATATATATATATATATATATATATATATATATATATATATATATATATAGAGAGAGAGAGAGAGAGAGAGATTTATTTATTTATGTGCATACATGCATGTAAAGTGTAAACATTTAGTGTGCATTGTAGTTTGTGTCATGCATGCATGCACTATATATGTGTATGCCTCTATGTATGTGTGTACGTATGAATGTATGCATGCATGTATGCTCTAAGTTCTAACTTTTATGTGACATAATAGTACTTAGTACGTGTGCAGCATAGCACCATAGGTTTAGTCTCACATCATAGATGCATTCAAAAATGCAACAAGTCACGAATGTGTGTGTATGTATATATATATATATATATATATATATATATATATATATATATATATATATATATATATATATATATATATATATATATATATATATATATATATATATATATACACACACACACACACCAGTGTGTATGTACTAATGGACTTTGGAGTGGGCGTGTGAGAGAGAGCTCACTGACTCCTAAGGGAAGATGAAATCGAAAAAATCACTGGTTTAAGTCCAGGTTCCATACGTTGTTTGGAACGTTGGTGCAGAATCAAAAGCGTCGAACCATAAATGTTGTTTGAAACGACTTCCAAACCAACTCTGTGTGCGCGTGCATGTGTGTGTGTGTGTGTGTGTGTGTGTATATATATATATATATATATATATATATATATATATATATATATATATATATATATATATATATATATATATATATATATATATATATATATATATATATATATATTAGCATACACTATATGGTAATCATCATATCATTCAATTACTCTTGTAAGAATTCACAAAATACAACTTAGGTTTCATTTGAAGTATAAAATTCATTTCTCTCAACTTTCGAGACTTCAACCTGTGTACCAAGACCAAACAAACTAAGAATAAACCTATCCATTGAAGTATCATAAAGCCATTTAATTGCAAACTTAAGTTGGTGTGTAGCTATAAATTAGCCACGGTAGAAGTAAAAGTGGGCCAAGATATAGACGATCAAAATTAACATATGTATTGTACAAGAGTCGGGTCAAGATATGGATGAGAATACATATTATGTACGTTGCACAAGAATACACATACACCAATATGTATATTATATGCCTCCTAGATAGATGATTGCTCCAATGTAACAGACAATCACTAAACAACAGCAGATGATCATGGAATAATAAACAATGAACACAACCATAAGATTGTTCTGTCTTTATGTTTATGAAGTGCATTCTGCAGCAAAAATACTTTCTCAACATCACAGTTCAGTCATATGGAGATCATTTCATCCTCTTCATGAATCAAGCCAAAGAGGACACACACAATTTGTTGGCAAATATCATGTCATGGCCACTACATACATAGCAGCTTCCACAAAACAATACACTGCCTCGAAGCTACCAACTAGCCAGATCATAATTCAGCAATGCTCCGCATTATCTCAGAAATCACAAGAAAGATAATTTTCTCCCCATAACTGCTTGTGCACTGTCTCATTAACTCCTCCTCTGACTGTAAGGACGCTGTTCCTTCACTCATGCCTGTTTCTGTCTCCATGATTGATATCATTATACATGACAAGGTACAGAAAGCCATTCATCTTATTGTGAAAAAAGGATTGGTTGTGCTGGAGTTGAAAACAATGCTGCTACAAGAAGACTGCTATTGTTCATAAAAGAAAGAAATGAGAAAATTGCCATGCAGCACCCCCAATCGCCAACTTCTATGTTCATCTACACCAATATTGACTTGCATTAATGATTGGAGGCATCTCTGTTCACATATGCAGATGAAGATCACTGCCAGAAAATTTCAAAGCCCAAACTAGTTCTTAGCAGCATGATACATATATAAACATAGACAGGCATTGCAGCAGGTCATGTTTGCCATCTTCATGGGCTTCGCTGCATTTGTTCCAATGACACTGCAAAGATCCCATTCTAAACTTTGCTTTGCTTTATATAAAGATTGCACACATTTCTGCAGATAATGTTTCTCCTTGAAGATTATTTGATTCCTTCCCATTCTCTGGCTCATTCTCCCAGAACCTTGTTGCCCAAGGATCTTGATTCTAATGAACTTGAAAACTGATGGATGCTGGGTTCCATCAAGTTCTCTACATTGCATTGATACTGCAACTGTGTCGCCTTTCATTCTCCTTAACTTTACTTTCATACGACTTCCATTTCCTGCCCAGCAAACCCACTTTCCCCCGTGATTATCAGCACAAGAAAATTAAAAGAGAACGATCTCCATTGCAGTGCAAACTGCCCTAGAGAACCATATGTTCTTCCCCTCTCTACTATGCCACATTACCTGAGAGCATGCAAGTATGTTTTAGCGAGGGCTATGTGTAACTTATAGAAGGTATGTGTACATGTATTATCCTGATATATCATTCATATCCTACAGCTTAGACACATCACCAAGATTACTCCACTAATAATGTGTATCAACTTCCTTCGCATGAAAAACTTCACCATACATATAAAGAAGGTTATTCTACTTTGTATCTTGCTGTCCTTTTGGCATTTTTCCACATGCGGCACAGACGAGGTCCATTCTGTACCATCTTAGAAAACCTTTCCTTCAGCCGCACTAAAGGATGACATTCCTCAATAAGGTGCTGCCTTTCATATCCTTCCCTCAAATAGAGAGTATGAAGGGCACCTTTTACACTTACGTAAAATATCCCAGGATACCGGTTCACTGCCTTAAAAATGTTTCCAGGCAGATTAAACTCATTGTGAAAATGATTGAGGATTTCTATTGTCAGTTTCTTCTGAATAGTCAAACTCAAGAGTTCATGAAGTAATGCTACCATCCTTCGATCGCCAAGTGGTGTCCCAATCTCAATGTTATCCGCATCTTCATAGGGGCTGATGAATGGGAGCTTTTGCCATTCCTCGAGGTAAGAAATAGCCTTCTTGGTTGGTATAACTCCTAGAGTGTACTGAAACTTGAAAGAAAGAGGGTTCCCTCGCTTCTGTGCACAGTCTAGATCTGAAGCTTGGGCTTCCATTTTAACCTTCTTTTCTAACTCTGTCACAGCTAATGTTTCATCCCAACCAATAAGTTCAAGAGTTTGATAAGGTTTTCCGTGTTGTGCAAGATTAAAATATTCCGGATACTTTGGAACTACTCTAGTTATAAGATCATCTGGAAAACCAAAAAATGGTGCCAATAACATTACACGATTTGCACGAATCTGTTGCCCCTGTGCCAACATAAGCAATCTTCTCAACTTTTCCACTGTTACATGCTCCTGACTTGCATGAATCCTCCTTTCCTGTTCTACTAGCTTCATAACATCGGCAGTGAGCCTCAGCCATGGACGATGTTCATCAGGATGAGTATAAATTTTGAAAAGAGTTGGATAATTCCTCACAAATTCTTCAAAACGTTCTTCAGTTGTCCGCAGACCAAGCATTCTGCGCCTTAATGTTAGATATTGAAGAGGAATAGCCTCTTTCTTGAACATTAAGAACATGTTTTTAATTCGAACAAGAGGCGCTATGGATTTCTCCTCTTCTGCGTCATGATCAAGAAAGCGATCTTGCTTGATTCTGATTTTAGGGACTGGGTAATTTAAGCGTTGTAACGCCGAAACAGAAGCCTTGCTAATGCACCTGTGACTCTGGAATTGAAAACTTGCAGCAACATTACCAACCTTTGTGGCCATCCATAGCGGCCATCCCATTATTGACTCCCTGGTGAGAGAACTATTCACCATGGCCGGGATGGTGGCCATCTGTTTTCGAGGTGAAGACTGAGCTGAAATTGACGCATCGAAATGCTCATCATTCCATGCCCGGAAGTGCTAAAATAATAATCTCTGGTGCGTTTATGTTCATATCGGGCTCACATTGGATCGCGGAACCCGATGATAGTTATAGTTTTGTGAAGAAGATGGTGGTGGAATTATTACAAATGTTTTGTTGTGTTCATGTGAGAAACACTTCTATACATTTTTTGTATTTAGAGCTCTGAGTTCCACCTCAAATAGAGCTAAACCGTACCATAGAGACTTTATGTTGTCATCTTATGTGAAGGATGAAACACTTTCTTTTGGCTTGAACATTGAAAAATGTTTATTTATGGGTAAGTCAAGGCGGAATCTTAAGACATATTATCTCTAAGAGCGGTGAAGACATGTTCGTAGTAATCTTAGATTTTTCTTAGACCCAAAAATGTTCAAGAGGTGGAGAATTTTATGGACCATTGTAGTTATTATAGAAGATCCATTCAAATGTACACAATGATAGTCGAACCTCTTTGTAGCTTGCTTATTCACATGGACTCGAATGACGATCGCAAGAAAACATCTAATGAGTTGAAACATAGGTTGACTCACTTCCATTCGATACATTTGGAACAAACAATGTTCGCATACTCAGTTGAACCAAGGAAAATTAGATTTCCCCCTATTAGAGGATAATTTTAGATTTCTTATGGACCATTAGGCCTTATTTTAATTAGTGAATAAGCCATGTAATATGGGGAGGCTACTGCAAAGGTTCTTGTTAGTTATGGAATCCGATTTCAAATTCACGAGAAAAAATGGGAGCACTCACATGAGAGATACCTTTCTATTTAGATTGAAAAATGGAGAACCACCTCAAGGCATAGTGGATTGTCAAGCTAGTGCTTATCTATTCAACCTAGAGGTAGTACCCTATGAAGAAAGGATTACAACACCACCTACAAGGGAGATGACTCTCCTCCCAACCTTATGCTAAATATATATAACTTTCTCCAAGGTTTTGCCAACTCAGGAAGGTCAATACTACGGCACCAAGTGTCACCCATGTAACTATATGTGCTCCAAGCATCCCAATTAACTAGAGTTAGAACCTTCTAAAAGCTTGGGCTATACAACTCTCCCTAATCTTTGCAAAACTTGAACCCAAGACCTCCCACTAGAGGCTCGAACACTCTATCCACTACGCCACACAAGTTTACTTGTTTCAAAAAGCAAATGAACTTTTCATCTTTGTGGTGGGATTTTCCTCTTATTCAAAGTGAAGAGAGAGGATCAACTTTGGTTGGAACTTACTCATTCCCAACATAATGTCTTATCCTTACTCAAATGATTTGAGACAACATTTTTTTGTGCACTTGATAAGCTAGATCGAGTGCAAAGTATGGAAAGAATGAAAAGGTTGTTCGGAAGATAACCTTGCCTAAGTTTATCATGCTAATCGGGCATTAACATGTGGAGTGGATGGATTCAAGATATCCTTGACCAAAGTTCTACATTAGTGCATGTCTAGGCACCACTAGTGCATGGACCTAGCAATTTGGGTAGGATTTCTAGCCATTTTAAGACTTTGAGAAGTTCTATTTAAATTCACTTGAAACTAGTTTGGAAAATGAAATGTAACTCAAGTTGATCAAAACATCTAACTCAAATGTTTGCACCATGCTCCAACTTTTACCAATGTTTTTTGACTTTTTACCTAACTGGAGAACTACTGTGTCCAACTACACTTAAAAGTCTTAGGTAGAATGTAGGAGAACTTGGTCCTTATACTTTTGGGAAACCTTTACTTCAACTAGACCAAACCAAATCCTAAATGAGTTATGTCCAAATCATGATGCATTTCTCCAAGACTTAACTTCTTTGGAGTTCTCACATCTATAAACAATTCCTAACTTGTTTCTCTTCAAGAGTTTTCTCAAATCTTTTTAGAGAACTATGAAATTCAACTTTATCCATTGCAGTTTTGTTGTAAGCACTTTGCTTGAAGCAAAATCATATGGATTATTCAAGTTAAATTTGACATGAAGAAAGAAGTTTCTAAGATTGAATAGGTTATGCACAAAACATCTATTTATGATGTTTAATTCAGTTACCTATTCCAATTAGCTAAACCAGACCTTTGGAGAAATAAATCAAATATTCTTATTCGGAGTCGAGCCCAAAGGTTTGAGAAGTGGGAAGGAAGAATTGGAACTCTATGTAATCAATTCAAACTTCTACGATACATAAACTAATTTAAGTCAATTTTATGGGACTCAAAACTTTAACCCTTCACTTTACCTCTGTTCTAGTCAAGTTTTGAAGCATTTTAACTATCTTTAAGAGAAGAAAATTTGAATTCTCAAAAAGTTTCTTAAATGAAGCTAAATCATCATCAAACCACTAAACACTAATGTGGCATCAAACATTAGTATCTTGAGCCATCCATCTATGATGTCTCACCTTTATTAAAAAACACTCACTACAAGGAATACGGGTGCATAGCGACGGTTAAGGGGACACTATTTCGTCGCTATAAAATTGCAAAATGCGTCACAATGAGCGTTGAGCGCGAACCGTCGATTAAAAGATGAGCCAAACGACTTTTTTTGGACATGTGACACGACGGGGTGTGCGACGCTCGCATAGAGCGTCGCTAACGCGACGGTTTAAAAAAGCTTCACATAAGCGACGCTTCTTGCATCGCATAAAGCAACGCTAAAAAATGTCGCTTATGCGACGCCAATTCCAGTGGTTTTTACGACGCATTATCTTTGCTTACACGATGGTCTGTTGATGGAAAAAAATTAAAAGGTTGGGGGCTCTTTGATTGGCATTTTCATGCATCTGATCGAAGAGCTCTCCAACGTTAGCAATTGCACTGCACTTACGATATGAAACAAGTATATGCAAAATTGTTGTTTTGCCTAAGCTCGATCTTATTGTCTCTCTCTGTCTCTGTTTCTCTCTTTCTACGTCTTTCTCTCTTTGAATTCTCTCTCTCTCTCTCTCTCTCTCTCTCTCTCTCTTTATTGCAGGTTATTCAAGAAGCTAACCAAGCAAAAGTATGGCTAACTATTGTAAGTACAATTTCTATTATTTCTATATCATTTGAATTGTGTTATTTTCATTAGATAGCATACTCACACTTATTGATATGCACATATACACTAAAACATGATGAAGATGCACGTTCACACATATACACATGCATATACACACACATATATACACACAGATACATGTGCACATACACTTAGACATACACACACATACACACACATACACATGCATATGCACAAACATTTCTACAACCACATAAAAAGACTTACATGCATGCATTATTGCATATATATATATATATATATATATATATATATATATATATATATATATATATATATATATATATATATATATATATATATATATACATACATACACACATTAACATATACTTAAATACATGTATATGCACATCCACATGCATGCACATGGATGCAAATGGAAATGCATCCACATACACATGCATGTTTCATACATATACACATGCATATACATACATTATACACATATATACACATATATATGCACATACGTACACACACATATACACATGCACACACATGCACATACATACATATACACATATACATGCACATACACACATATATACATAGAGTTACACATATACATGCACATACATATACACACACATACACATGCACATGCACATGCACATGCACATGCACATACTCATATACACACATATAAACTTACACATGCACATGCACATACATACATATACAAACACATACACGCGCACATACATACATATACACACACATACATATACACACACATACACACATATGAATGAATTATATAATTAAAGTATTAAAACATGTGCTTAATATAAACAATAATAACAATCAATAGAACAAAACTCTTCATTACTTAATACCATACACACAATTCAAACCATAATTGAAATGAAAAATATATAGATAATATATATATATATATATATATATATATATATATATATATATATATATATATATATATATATATATATATATATATATATATATATATATCAATGTAAATACATATAATCCAATGTCATAATCAAGAATCCTAATCATCATCATCATCAATCATCAGCAGCAGCAGCATCATGATCATCTTGATCATCCTCATCCTCATCATTATGATCACCCTATGACGATCAAGATCATCCCTCCTGTGTCTATCTCTCCACCTCATCCATATCTTCCTCTCCATAATACTCTTGTATTACATATAACAAACATAAATAAGTAAAACAATTAAACCATTCATAAAAATAAAATAATTATATAAATTTTAATAATACTCACAAAAGCATCCGGATGATCTCGCATATACTCGCTCAAACGCCGATATCCAAAATGTGTAGCATACTCGATCTCATTTTTCATAGGATATCGGCCATAATCCTTTCGCTGCATTGAAACAAATAAAAAAGATTAGTTTCTTGCATTTTAACTAAAATAAAAAATATACTCACAATAACACATATACTTACAAATGTAGCTTCAAAACCATGATGGCCCATTTGGCCTAGGTGCGATGTGTGGCCCGACTCAACTCTCTTCTTTGCAGCAGCCTGTTTATTTAAGAAAAAAGAAATACATAAATTAAATGTAAAAAATTACTAAAATGTATGAAAATTATAAATATAAACTATTAATTTGTATACCTTCTGCTGAGGAAATGACTCCTAAAGACGTAGCTGTCTACGAAAAAACTGCCATGTCTCAGGTGGTATGTTAGGTCGCCTCTTAATTTTTTCCACCATACAATATCTCCTGTTAATTTAATCTCAAAAAAAAAATAAAATTAGAATACATACACATATATACACACATACACATACACATACCCACATACACATATACATGCAAACATATACACATACATATATGCATACATATACACATATACATACATATAACATAAACACACATATAGATATCCACACATATATGTACACACACATGCATGCATATACACTCATTCATACAAAATACATGCATTTATCCCACAATAATGTGTATTTGTGTATATGTGAATATGTGTGTATGTGTAAATGTCTATATGTGAATATGTGTGTATGTGTAAATATGTATATGTGAATGTTTTGTGTATGTAAATAATTAGATTATTAATATCAAATACCATTATTTGTAGATTTTGATCAATCAGATGGAACTCGACCACCGTCTCCTCATCGTATGCATATTTATTCATTTATTTTTTTTAATATATCTTTTTTTGATGAACTTATAGGTTATTGTCTGAAAAGTTTTTACCAAGTCAGAATATTCTTCCTACCTCACATGGGGTATAGATTATCAATGTATACATGCATGTCCTAACGATTGTATTTTATACAGAGGTGAATATGCATACTCTTTGACATGTCCCAAATGTCAATCTCCTCGATATAAGGGCGAAGAAGGTAAAATCCCAAAAAAGGTATTGAGACATTTTCCATTGGCTCCACGGATTAGACATATGTTTCAAAGCCCCAAATTATCAAAGCTTTTGACATGGAGACATGATCATAAAAGTAATGATGGAATAATCACAATTCCTCATGATAGTGTTGCTTTTCAGCATATTGATTCTACATGGCCTGAATTTCCACAAAATCCACAGAATCTAAAGTTAGGAGTTGCATTAGATGGGGTTAATCCATTCTCCATGAAATCCAATAAATGGTCAACATGGCCAGTGGTAGTCATAAACTACAATCTTCCGCCATATCTTAGCATTAAAAATGAACATTTAATGCTTTCACTTTTAATCCCAGGCAAAAGACAAGTTAAAGATGTGAATATATATCTTGCTCCTCTCATTGACGATCTCCAAGAGTTATGGAGAGGTATTAATGTCATTGATGTATCGCAAAGCATCAATGAAAGACATATTACGGTTCGTGGTATTGTGGCTTGGACTATTCACGATTTTCCAGGATATGGTGTTTGTTCAGGTATTGATGTAATTTTTTTATTCAATATGCATATAAATAAATATGATTTAATCTAATTAATGATAATATGATGTAGGAATATGTACTAAGGGTTATAAAGCTTGTCCATATTGTGGTGATTGGTTGATATCAATCTGTAGTAAGAATCTCAACAA
>CM035444.1:52467332-52474832 GCA_020310875.1 Ceratopteris richardii
GAATCATCATATTGAATAAAGGAGGACCCCGACTGCTGTAGTCATACAAAAATCAACACTTGAAGGTTCAGAAGGTGAAATTTTGAAATGAAAGCTTGAGAAGGAGGCCTAGGATGTCAAGAAGATCAAAAGGGACTTCATTAGAAGTAAAGGTACACTTACTACTCATAAATTTTGAAGAATTCAATAGAGAGGTGAAGAAAGGATGGGAGATTCTCTTCAGATAGAGAAATTGGATTGAGAAAACTATCCAGCATGGTCAATGAAAATGGAGGCTCATGTCATGAGCAAAGATTTAATAGGTTACATCACTGGTGAAGAAGAAAAACCACAATTCATAGATCGTAGTGTTCCAACTAGGGATGAACTATCAGATTTGAAGACCTGGATGAAGAGAGATGCTCAAGCAAGGAGCATTATCTACATGGGAGTCAATGACTACTTGTTACCCCATATTAGAGGCCTTGAAAGTGCAAGTGATATATGGAATGCTTTGGAGGAGCATTTCCAAAATACTACAAAGTCAAGGAAGGCATCTTTGTGGGCAGAGTTTACCACATTCAAGAAGAAGGCCTCTCAATCCATTTCAGATTATGTAACAGGAATGAAGGACATTGCAGATGCATTAGGAGCAGTTGATGAAGATATTGAGGAGGATAAATTGGTAAGTCAAATCCTCTAGGGTTGAGAGGAGATGAGAAATGGAAGCCATTCATTTTGTCTACTGAATCGTCACTAGATCATTTCACTCCTAACTTAAATCAGTTGCTAGGACACATGCTAACTTTTGAGTAGGATGTCAAAGGTGATGGTGATAAGAGTGCAGGTCAAGCAACGTATTCAAAGGATAAGAAGAAGAATAGCAAAGGCAAGCAACAATTAAATGAAGATGAAGGTACAACTAGTCAAGCCAACTTCTTAAGAGTAAGAGGAGGTGGCAAAGGAAGAGGAAGAGGTAGAAGCAATAAAGATGGAGCCAAAGCTTGTTGGATTTGTGGTAAGACAAATCACTTATTTCATGATGTTTGGCATAATAATCAGAATAATGGAGGATATAATCAGAACTTTAATTCAAGAGGAAGAGGTGGTAGAAACCAAAGAGTTAATTTTAGAGGTAGAGGTAGTAGAGATTACTTTGGAAGAAATGCAGGTAGAGGATTCCAAAGTCAATCCTACTGCAATACCTACTACAACTATGCTTCAGATCAGAAGGAGGATTCAACCTTGATTATGAATGCAACTTGTGAAAGGAAAAGTGAAGAACAAAGAGTCTTCTACATTGACTCAGGGTGTAGCAATCACCTAGGTGGTAACATTAGGGTGAAAAACGGTCGAAAAGGGGCTAGTTGCTAATGACAGATTAAGGAAATTGACAAGTAGAGTCTTTCCACATGTACAAGAATATAACATTGCTGTCTCCTTTAATCGTATGAAGAAATTCTTTTTTTAAGAGAGAATGATCTAAAAACGCCACGAAAGTGATGAAAATTCTTGTATTCAGTGTACAATTTTTTGGTTTGATGCAAAAAAAGATATTTTTGCACACCACACAATGCATATTTTTAAAGTTCCAAGAAGGAAATGATTTTTGAAGATACGAAATATTTTTGGGTTCACGAAATTCCATAGTCATTCGGCGATAGGGTTTACATCAAATAAAAAGTTTCCATGTGTACAAAGCCTTTTTATCTATAAATGTTGGCAAAGTTTCTGAATTTCAGTTTCTTGCTTTGAACATTCTTCTTCTTCTCGATTCTAATGGCTTCTTCTTCTCGTCGTCCTTCCAATTGTGTAATCTCACGTGAGGTTTACAACATAAGAGAGGATTCTTTGTGGAAACCTCTTTCTGTGAAGTTAAATGAATGAGTAACTATGCTTCGTAGCTGTAGAGGTGCCCATAAAGTCAAGCATGCTAAAAGAGATGACACAAGAAACCATTAGAGGGGACATATTCTTAGTTTCAAATTGAAGAGATGCGGTTGGTTTGCAAGAGTACAACATGTGTACAACGCTAAGGATCTTGTTCTAGAAAATCATTTGCAATTCCCTTCGTATTGTAAGTGAAGTTTTACAATGCTCTTCTATCATTTCAGTTGTTTTTGTATAACAACATATATGTTTTTGTATTGCAGATATTTTTCCTTCCTATATTCTAGAGTGGCAACCTCTTGAATGTTTAACACGAACATTCAAAGTTCTTCGTAAGGAATATGCAGAGCTTATGTATGCAGACAAATCTGCTCAATTTTTCAATAGCATAGAGTTATTTGTCCATTTTGCATATTATCAGGTGCCATTAGGGAGGAGCTCTTATGGAAATCTTATACATTTGCCTGCTCCTTGCATCTCTTCATTAGATTGGGATGCTCTTGATCATTCAACAAAAGGTGGAAAAGAAAGCTTGGACTTTGGATAGCCTTGGAGTCAGAGGAGAGCTGTCCAGAAGTACTGATTCATCCAAATTTTCAATCTAGGAAAATAATTGTCACTGCAAATTGACAATTCAAAAATGTAAGGGAGCTCCTAGAATACCTTGATGAGGCATCATCACATTTCAGATTCTCAATTGATGATGCAATAGTTAACATTAGATCAAAGAAAACATTATCTTGCATAACTTGCCTGCCACCCAAGGTGATCAAGTTCCAACCCTTTAGATTGTAACAAGTCTCCTTCTTTAAGAAGCTTTTTTTCAAACTTCCATTGATTTTTCTTTGCAGGATGATGATTAAGAATGTGACTGATTACATCACTTCAATTATGTCTTTTTATGGACTATATTCATATTGGCATTTTTTTGTTTAATTTCAAGATTCTGAGGAGGTTTCAATGGTGCAATGATTATATGGGAACTTGCATATGACAAAACGGATGGTATGACAAAGTGGAAAAGATTGGATGACACGACCGATACAAGTGATATGGGCCATCCGAAATTCTCCGATTGCCTGTATCGCTTGCATCGGTCGTGTCATAAAAACTTCTCTATCCTCTTCACACTTAATTTTCTATAGGATGGTGACTAAGAATGTGACTGATTACATCACTTCAATTATGTCTTTTTATGGACTACATTAATATTGGCATTTTTTTGTTTAATTTCAAGATTCTGATGAGGTTTCCATTGTGCAATGATTATAAAGGAACTTGCATGAGTAGATTCTAGGTGATTCAAGAATATAAACCAAGAAATTCTTACATAATATATCTCCCCTTTTAGAACCTTTTTCCATACTTCCATTGATTTTCCTTTGCAGGATGGTAACTAAGAATGTGACTCATTACATCACTTCAATTATGGCTTTTTATGGACTATATTCATATTGGCAATTTTTTTTGTTTAATTTCAACATTTTGATGAGGTTTCAATGGTGCAATGATTATATAGGAACTTGCATATGACAAAATGGATGGTATAAAAAAATGGAAAAGATTGGATGACACGATCGATACAAGCGATACAGGCCATCCAAAATTCTTCGATTGCCCATATCACTTGCATCAGTCGTGTCATAAAGACTTCTCTATCCTCTTCACATTTAACTTTTCAACAAGAATAAAGCAAAAAGCACACAAAATAGAAACTTTGATGATAGGATCAATTCAATTTTGTTTGAACCATGCAATGAAGTCACTTTTGCTTAGTTCTCAAGAAGATCAATTCAACATTACATTACTCAAGGCATATAAATATAGTTACAATGACCATCTTCCAGATGAAGACTGGCATAATTACATACAATTTGTACATCAATAAATCTTCCAACATATGTTGGTTACACATTAGATTACAATCTTACATTCCTTAAATATAATGTTTCACCCTTCTTTTCTGTCCTTTTTGGAGCCCTCACCTCTACTCTTATTCTTTGGCCCATGCTTCAATGGGGAGTGAATAGGAAACCCTTTCTTCTTTTCTTTAGACTTCTTTTTATCTGGTGTGGTGGTGGACGTGAGTCTGGATCATAAGGGAATATTGCATGTTTCATAATGGCATTTATTTCTCTCTCATTGATCAAGATGACCCAAGCATCTGGATAGTCTGACAAGTTTAACTCAGGATTGTAATACCTTCTTTCCAAGAACCTTACTGCATTTGCAATCACTCTCCAGCCACATGAGGTGTTGTCTTTCTGTAATGGCACATGTATTTGAATGTATCCAAACCTTTTTCCTTCATTCAATTTAGGAATTCCAAGAAAGTTATGATCAATATGCATTTTGAGAAGCTTAGCAGCATTGCAAGGTAAACTTAAAGTCAAAATGGATGGCAAGGCTTTAAAATAGAACACAACAAAACGTATGGCAAGGCTTACACTTTGGAGTTTCCATGTTGTGATTGGAGAGAATTCCTTGTTGTCTTCTTTGTCCTAGCCATAACCTACAAAAAAAAAAAGAGTTAAAGAGCTTGGAAGAAATTTAAAAAGCAAAAAAACTAATGTAAAAAAGCTCTCACAAAGCACTCAAGAAACACGATCGATGCAAGCGATTAGGGTCATCTCAAAATCCTCAGATGTCCCTAATCGATTGTATCGATCATGCTAACTTGCACAAAAAAGAGTTTAAAAGCTTGGAACAAATTAATAAAGCAAAAAAACTAATTAAAAAAGCTTTCACAAAGCACTCAAGAAACATGACCGATGCAAGCGATTAAGGTCATCCGGAAATCCCCGAATGTCCCTAATCGCTTGCATCGGTCGTGTTGTAAAATAATTGATCATGATGATCCTAAACCCTCACACAAAATGTGGTCTATGGAAAGTTTTGAAAAGCATGTAAAAACTCGAAGACAATGGCAAGTCGGTTGTAGCAAGGAGTTCACAAAAAAATGAAAAAAAAGTGAATAGAGGAGCTTAAATAGGTCTCTGGAATGAGTTGACCATTGGTGACACGTGGTAGTGTGTGATTGGTCCATGTCATCTAGCCATTACGAATCCCAACTTACAATGCCACATGGCATCATTTGAGTGGGCCACATCATCTAGCCATTGCAATTCCCAATAGCCTTTTGCCACATGGCACTCGCTTATTGGTCCACATCATGTGACCATTACCCGATCCTCTTCGATTATAAATATGAGTCCCCTTCACCATTTCACATTTTCAACCTTCATAGAATTTCTCTCTTCATCACCCATGCATACTTGTGCTTCATACTCGATACGACCGATACAAGCGATTACATGAGTTTGACGCACCTTTGACTAGCTTATTTTGCTTGCATCGGTCGTGTTCTCCACTAGGACACATACTTGTGCTTCATAGCCGATACGATTGATACAAGCGATTACACACATTTGACCGGCCTTTGACTTGCTTATTTCGCTTGCATCGGTCATGTTCTCCACTAGGACACATACTTGTGCTTCATACCCAATACAACCGATGCAAGCGATTACATGCGTTTGACCAGCCTTTGACTAGCTTATTTTGCTTGCATCAGTTGTGAACTTCCTTATCTTACTATTGGCTCAGAATTTCAAGAAACTAATGCTACCATTGCATCCAAAACGTACCAAAACCCTAAGATTGACTGTCTATTTGCATGATTTTGATATCGGGAGGTCTTGATGACCCTATTTGTGCATGAATCTAGGACACGACCAATGCAAGTGATTAGGCTCATCTAGAAATGTTGGATGGGCCTAATCGCTTGCATCGGTGGTGTCTGGAAATCAATATAAAAAGGCTTATCAAGACCTCTGGGTATCGAAATCATGCAAATAGACAATTAATCTTAGGGTTTTGGCACGTTCCGGACGCAATGGTAGCATTATTTTCTCCAAATCCTTAACCAATAATGAGATAAAAAAGTTCACATGCAATCTAAGCTTCAAGATGACCTCCTTTGGACATGACCAATTCAAGCGATTAGGACCATCCAAGCTTCATTGATGGGCCTAATCGCTTGAATTGGTCGTGTCCAATCAAGTATCATATTTCTAGCTATATGAATGAATGCTCCATATAGAACAACTTAATGTGTGTATAAATGTTATTTTCAACATTAATTATATGTTTCTATAAAGTTAAGGGTGAGAAATCAAACATGACTGATGCAAGCGATTAGGCCCATCCGATATTCTCTGATGACCCTAATCGCTTGGATCGGTCATGTCTCATGCTTTGTTTCTGCTTGTGTTTCCAATTATTTCTATGACTTTAAAAGTTTTCGTGGACTTTTTCTGACCTAGGTTTTTTATTTTTTCCACAGTTATCTATATTGGATGAAGACAACTACATTGGCAAGGGGAAGGGAACAAGGAAAACCATAGAGGAGAAAGGAAAGACAAAGATGGATATTCATTCAGTGATCCACTATCTTTCAAAATTGAATCCAAAATTATTTTGTGTTATTCATAAGCAGAATAGTGAAGGGCTAGATTTTGCACTATTCTCCTTGAGGACTCTTTCAAAATATATGGGTTTTACTTCAATACCCTTTAATGCATACAGAGTTTTGCTACTTGAAAGAACAACTGCATTTTGAATTTTTGGATATGCCCCAAGATTCAATGCTTCAAGGGCATGCTACTTCCTTTGTTACTCAAGCTATGCAATGGCTGCAGGGGTGTCAGATGTTAAAAGTATTGTTCGCTATAGGAGAAAAGAGTACCTCAGATATAGAGGAGATTTTCTAGAGCCAAGCTCATTCAAAAGACTCAAGAAGGATTAAATATATTTCTTTTCAAAGCTTATTGCCCAAAGGGATACAAGACATTGCAAATATGAAGGATGTAATCTTTTTTTGTGTAATTGATCCATGTCCTTATATTAATCCTTATTGATCTATGATCTGTTTTTCTCTAGTGAAAGTCCTATTTATTTGATTTGACTAGCTTATTTGGATTGCATCGGTCGTGAACTTCCCTATCTTACTATTGGCTCAAAATTTCAAGAAACTAATGTTACCATTGCATCCAAAACGTGCCAAAACCCTAAGATTGACTGTCTATTTGCATGATTCTGATATCGGGAGGTCTTGATGAGCCTATTTGTGCATAAATCTAGGACACGGCCAATGCAAGCGATTAGGCTCATCTGGAAATGTTGGATGGGCCTAATCGCTTGCATCGGTCGTGTCTGGAAATCAATATAAAAAAGCTTATCAAGACCTTTGGATATCAAAATCATGCAAATAGACAGTCAATCTTAGGGTTTTGGCACGTTTTGGACGCAATGGTAGCATTATTTTCTCCAAATTCTTAACCAATAATAAGATACAAAAGTTCACATGCAATCTAAGCTTCAAGATGACCTCCTTTGGACACGACCAATTCAAGCGATTAGGACCATCCAAGCTTCTTTGATGGGCCTAATCGCTTGAATTGGTCATGTCCAATCAAGCATCATATTTCTATCTATATGAATGAATGCTCCATATAGAACAACTTAATGTGTGTATAAATGTTATTTTCAACATTAATTATATGTTTCTATAAAGTTAAGGGTGAGAAATCAAACATGACCGATGCAAGCGATTAGGCCCATCCGATATTC
>CM035444.1:52484832-52489832 GCA_020310875.1 Ceratopteris richardii
AGATCTCTTGATTTGGTTCAGTAGATCCAGAGCAATGCTTCTTTGAAGTTGACAGACTTGGAGTAGAACACTCAGACAAGACAGAGATGATGAAGGTATACTTCTATTGATAAATGTGTTTGTACAATCTCATTAGCTTGCCAAGCACAGCTAAATGAGGTATTGTGGTGTTAGCAATAGAGTGGCCTTCACACACAATAAGTTACAATGAGATTTTGCCTCGGGGAGTGAGCTGAAGTGAGAGTGTAACCCGCGACTTTTTACTATATCTTTTATAGGAGTTTGATCTTCATTTGAATTTGAAATTCAAACTTAGGCTCCCTTGAATCTCTCCTCTAAAAGTAGGGAGATATTCTCTCTATCTCAACAATCAAATTTCCACGACTCTAGTGGTAGGTGGATGACTTAAAGTGATTACAAACAAATGATAAGTCACTTGGACTTTTACAAGAGGTAAAAAGGTAGGAACACATAAGCATGTGTTCACATGAGTCTTCCTTTAGGTGAAGCCTAGATAATCCTTTGTCCATGCTAATCTTCCATAAGTCCAAGGGTCCAAGCCAATGTGTGTAGGCTTGTCTTGCACCAACATCTCCCCCTCAAGCCAAACACTTTGGCTTAAGTCTTCTTCTTCATTCTTCAATTACTTCCTACAATCCAATCATAGACTTGAATCTGCATAGCTTGTTTCCATCCAATGCCTTGGTAAGTAAATCTGCACATTGCATATTAGTAGAAACATATGTCAATTGAATCTCTTTACTTAACAATTTCTCTCTCACATAGTGGTAATGAACCTCTATGTGCTTTGTTCTGGCATGATAAATTGGGTTTGCTGCAAGGTGAAGAGAGCTAGTGTTGTCTCCAAATATGATAGGTGGTCTTGTGAGTAGACCTAACTCTGTATATAGAAGCTTCAACCAGATAGCTTCTTGAGTAGCATTTGCAAGCCCTCTATACTCTGCTTCAGTGGATGATAATGCCACTGTAGGTTGCTTCTTAGCTGACCAAGAGATAGGCTTATCTCCTGCAAAACAAATGTAACCTGAGGTGCTTCTCCTATCATCCTTGCATCCTGCCCAATCTGCATCTGAGTAAACTTTTATGTCAATATCTGATGTATAAGGAAAATACAAACCATGACTTTGAGTTCCCTTGAGGTACTTCAAGATCTTCTTAGCTGCCTCTAGGTGAGGTACCCTTGGTTTGTGCATGAATTGACTAAGCACACTAACTCCATATGCTATGTCAATTCTTGTCAAGGTAGCATAGTTCAAGCTACCCACCATACTTTGGTATCCTGTAATGTCTTTGATTTCTTCTCCTTCATGAGCACTTAGCTTTTGGTTAACCTCCATTGGAGTAGTAGATACCTTAGCATCCTGCAAACCAAACTTCTTGACCATGTCCTGTACATACTTCTTTTGAGTGATGTATATACCTGAGTTTGTATAGATCAATTCAAGACCTAGGAAATATTTTAGTAATCCAAGATCACTAATCTTGAATTCTTTCATCATCTGTCCTTTGATGTGTCTAATCCCATTGACATCATTACCTGTAATGATGATGTCATCAACATAAACACATAAGTAGATTACCTCTGTACTACTTCTCTTTATGAATAGAGAAGTGTCTGCTTTGCTCATCACAAATCCTTGGTCTTGGAGGTAGGTGGTCAATCTGTAATTCCATGTTCTAGGTGCCTGCTTCAAACCATACAGAGCCTTCTTCAATTTACAAACATAATGTACCTTTTTTGGATCTTCATAGCCAGGTGGTTGTGACATGCAGACTTCTTCAGATATCCATCCATTCAAGAATGCATTCTTCACATCCAATTGGTACATGTTCCAATTCTTGGATGCAGCTACACTCACCAAAACTCTGATAGTTGGCATCTTGGCCACAGGAGAAAATGTCTCCTCATAATCAATGCCTTGGGTTTGTGCAAAACCCTTGGCTACCAACCTAGCTTTGTACCTGTTAATTGTTCCATCTGAATTCTTCTTCAATTTGTAGATCCATCTGGATCCTATTACCTTCATAGTGTCCTTCTTGGGTACCAAGTCCCAAGTATCACTCTCTTTGAGGGCTTCTATCTCCTCATCCATGGCTTCTCTCCATTCTGGCTTTGTAATTGCTTCTTCATAGGTACCTGGTTCTTCATTCAACAAGTCTTTTGCAAGATATACAGAATGTTTAGTTACAAGTGATGTGTCATACCCAAATCTGATAGGCTTCTTCTTCTCTCTCTGAGATCTTCTCATAGCTTGAGTAGAAGTTTCTGCCTTGTCCTCCAATTGCTTCATCTTCATCTTTCCTTTGGATTTCCAAGCCTTGAACTCTTCAAGGTTTATGGTATCATCATCTGAGCTTGAGTCTTCTTGTTGAGTTGGCTCTTCCTTGGTAAGCTTTGGAAAATCTTCCTCCATGTCATAGGGTAAACTCACTTTCCTGCATTCATTCTCATACCATGAGTCATTTTCATCAAATATGACATCTCTGCTTACCTTGAACCCTTTGTTTGTGGGGTTGTAGAATCTGTATCCCTTTTGGTTTAAATCATAACCAATGAAGATACATTTCTCTGCCTTTGGGTCTAGCTTTCCTCTTACCTGTGAGGGAATATGTACATATGCTACACAACCAAAGATTTTGCAATGATCCAGAGAGGGTCTCTTACCATGCCATGCTTCATATGGTGTCATGCCATCAAGTGATTTGGATGGCAACCTATTGATGAGATAAGTGGCAGTGGATACACTCTCTGCCCATAGGTAATTTGGCAACTTTTTCTCATTGAGCATAGACCTAGCTGTTTCCACTATAAGTCTATTCCTTCTTTCTGCTACCCCATTTTGTTCAGGTGAGTACCTTGTAGTGATTTCCCTCTTGATGCCTCTTTCCTGCAAGAAATCTTCAAACTCATTGGAGAAGTACTCTTCTCCACCATCTGATCTTAGCCTCTTTAAGCTTCTACCTGTTTGATTCTCAACAAGTGCAAGATACCTCTTGAAACAATTAAACACTTCATCTTTATGCTTCATAAAGTATAAAATGGTCCACCTGCTATAGTCATCAATAAAAGACACATAATACCTTGAACCAGAAATGGAAGGGTCCTTGCTAGGTCCCCAAACATCTGTGTGTACCAAGTCTAGGTAGTCTTCATGCATGAAACCTTTCCTTGAGTAGGGTAATCTGTGAGACTTACCAAATTGACATGATCCACATTTGTAAATCATATGTTGCTTGGATACATTAGGTATCCCAAGCACACATTGATCCCTGCACATTTGCTTTAGAGTCCTTTCACCTATGTGCCCTAATCTCTTATGCCATATCTCTAACTCTGAAAGTGTCTGATCCTTGTAATTATACAAAGCAATGTTTTTTGTATCTTCTAGCTCAAATGTAAATAATCTACCTGATTTCTCCCCTTTGGCTATCCTTCTGAATCCTTGTTTTGGGTCCTCCACATATGCTCCATGTTGTGTGAATCTGACCTGCAAACCTTTCTCCACAATCTGACCAACACTCATTAAATTCTTAGTTATTGTTGGTACATAGAGTACCCTGCTTAATAGATTCTGATTACCATCACATGTCTTCACATTTCCAATTTTAACCACAGAGTGCTTAGTGTCATCACCTGTTTGTACCTGATGTTTGCCCTTGGGCTCTTCCAAATCAGAAAGTAGTGCCACATTGCCAGCTACATGGTTAGAACATCCTGAGTCAATGTAAAATAAATGATCATCATTTGTACCTATCTTGGAGGTCATGTTCATGATCAATAAGGAGTCATCCTGCTCCTCTGTGTAGTTGTTGTAGTCTCTTCTATTTCTGAATCCACCTTGGTAGTTTCCATTGTGGTTGTGGTTGTAGTTGTTGTTGTATTGGTTGTTGTACCCATTGTAGCTTTGATGTTGGTTGAATCTGCCTCTCCCTTGAGAGTATCCACCTCTTGAGTAGCCTCTTCCTCTCTGATTTTTGTAGTTCTTGTAGCATTCATCTGTGGTATGATTGGACAATCCACAGATGTTGCAAGGTGATGAGTTGTAGGGTCTCCCCCTACCTGACTTACCTCCTCTGCCTCTTCCTCTAGATGACCTACCTCTCCCTGCATAATTGGCTTGAGAGGTAGAGCCTTCTTCATCCTGTTTCTTCTTGCCTTTATCTTTAACTTTCTTATCAGTAAAGAGAGCAGAGGGATTATTACCTTTTGATTGATCTCCAGCTTTGGTGAACTTTGCTTCATGTGTAAATAGTTGGCCCATGAGTGTTGTAAGATCAGGGGTATGCATGTCCATGTAGAGGTCCATTGCAGTGGTGAAACTTTCCCACTTATCATCTGCCTTGAGTCCATTTGTCACTTGCCTGACTATTTGCTCCTCTTCAACTTCCTCTCCAATGCTTGCTAGTTGGTCTGCCACATCTTTGATCTTTGTCACATACTCTGAGACTGATTGCTTGGGCTGCTTCCTAAGTGTTGTGAACTCTATCCATAATTGATTCTTCCTAGCCCTTGTGTTGGAAGAAAAATAGTTTGACAAGGTTTCCCAAGTCTCTTGGGAAGTCTTACAGTTTCTTACATGAGGTAAAAGAAAGTCAGATATAGAGTTTAAGAGATAAGACCTTGCCAAAGCATCCTTTGCACACCATTGGTTAAGTCTTTCATGCTCATCCTTTGTAGGTAGTCCTCTAGTCTTGAATGAGGGCAGCTCCTCATCTCCTGATATGTATCCAAATAGACTTCTCCCTTGTAGATAGGTCTTCATTCTCAATGACCAAGCTTGATAGTTGTTTCTGTCCAATTTGTCAATGAAAGAGGGGAAACCATCACCCATGATTACCTTGTTTTGCTCTGATACCACTGTTAAGAGTGATGGATGGATGCACTCAGGAAATCAGTTGGTGCTGCAAATCCTGCTTCACACCTGCCCTCTTTTCTCTTCAGATATGCTTAGTACACTAGCTTAGCTCCCAAATGACAT
>CM035444.1:52509832-52514832 GCA_020310875.1 Ceratopteris richardii
GCAGCCCAAGCAATCAGTCTCAGAGTATGTGACAAAGATCAAAGATGTGGCAGACCAACTAGCAAGCATTGGAGAGGAAATTGAAGAGGAGCAAATAGTCAGGCAAGTGACAAATGGACTCAAGGCAGATGATAAGTGGGAAAGTTTCACCACTGCAATGGACCTCTACATGGACATGCATACCCCTGATCTTACAACACTCATGGGCCAACTATTTACACATGAAGCAAAGTTCACCAAAGCTGGAGATCAATCAAAAGGTAATAACCCCTCTGCTCTCTATATTGATAAGAAAGTTAAAGATAAAGGCAAGAAGAAACAGGATGAAGAAGGTTCTACCTCTCAAGCTAATTATGCAGGGAGAGGTAGATCATCTAGAGGAAGAGGCAGAGGAGGTAAGTCAGGTAGGGGGAGACCCTACAACTCATCACCTTGCAACATCTGTGGATTGTCCAATCATACCACAGATGAATGCTACAAGAACTACAAAAATCAGAGAGGAAGAGGCTACTCAAGAGGTGGATACTCTCAAGGGAGAGGCAGATTCAACCAACATCAAAGCTACAATGGGTACAACAACCAATACAACAACAACTACAACCACAACCACAATGGAAACTACCAAGGTGGATTCAGAAATAGAAGAGACTACAACAACTACACAGAGGAGCAGGATGACTCCTTATTGATCATGAACATGACCTCCAAGATAGGTACAAATGATGATCATTTATTTTACATTGACTCAGGATGTTCTAACCATGTAGCTGGCAATGTGGCACTACTTTCTGATTTGGAAGAGCCCAAGGGCAAACATCAGGTACAAACAGGTGATGACACTAAGCACTCTGTGGTTAAAATTGGAAATGTGAAGACATGTGATGGTAATCAGAATCTATTAAGCAGGGTACTCTATGTACCAACAATAACTAAGAATTTAATGAGTGTTGGTCAGATTGTGGAGAAAGGTTTGCAGGTCAGATTCACACAACATGGAGCATATGTGGAGGACCCAAAACAAGGATTCAGAAGGATAGCCAAAGGGGAGAAATTAGGTAGATTATTTACATTTGAGCTAGAAGATACAAAAAACATTGCTTTGTATAATTACAAGGATCAGACACTTTCAGAGTTAGAGATATGGCATAAGAGATTAGGGCACATAGGTGAAAGGACTCTAAAGCAAATGTGCAGGGATCAATGTGTGCTTGGGATACCTAATGTATCCAAGCAACATATGATTTACAAATGTGGATCATGTCAATTTGGTAAGTCTCACAGATTACCCTACTCAAGGAAAGGTTTCATGCATGAAGACTACCTAGACTTGGTACACACAGATGTTTGGGGACCTAGCAAGGACCCTTCCATTTCTGGTTCAAGGTATTATGTGTCCTTCATTGATGACTATAGCAGGTGGACCATTTTATACTTTATGAAGCATAAAGATGAAGTGTTTAATTGTTTCAAGAGGTATCTTGCACTTGTTGAGAATCAAACAGGTAGAAGCTTAAAGAGGCTAAGATCAGATGGTGGAGGAGAGTACTTCTCCAATGAGTTTGAAGATTTCTTGCAGGAAAGAGGCATCAAGAGGGAGATCACTACAAGGTACTCACCTGAACAAAATGGGGTAGCAGAAAGAAGGAATAGACTTATAGTGGAAACAACTAGGTCTATGCTCAATGAGAAAAAGTTGCCAAATTACCTATGGGCAGAGAGTGTATCCACTGCCACTTATCTCATCAATAGGTTGCCATCCAAATCACTTGATGGCATGACACCATATGAAGCATGGCATGGTAAGAGACCCTCTCTGGATCATTGCAAAATCTTTGGTTGTGTAGCATATGTACATATTCCCTCACAGGTAAGAGGAAAGCTAGACCCAAAGGCAGAGAAATGTATCTTCATTGGTTATGATTTAAACCAAAAGGGATACAGATTCTACAACCCCACAAACAAAGGGTTCAAGGTAAGCAGAGATGTCATATTTGATGAAAATGACTCATGGTATGAGAATGAATGCAGGAAAGTGAGTTTACCCTATGACATGGAGGAAGATTTTCCAAAGCTTACCAAGGAAGAGCCAACTCAGCAAGAAGACTCAAGCTCAGATGATGATACCATAAACCTTGAAGAGTTCAAGGCTTGGAAATCCAAAGGAAAGATGAAGATGAAGCAATTGGAGGACAAGGCAGAAACTTCTACTCAAGCTATGAGAAGATCTCAGAGAGAGAAGAAGAAGCCTATCAGATTTGGGTATGACACATCACTTGTAACTAAACATTCTGTATATCTTGCAAAAGACTTGTTGAATGAAGAACCAGGTACCTATGAAGAAGCAATTACAAAGCCAGAATGGAGAGAAGCCATGGATGAGGAGATCGAAGCCCTCAAAGAGAGTGATACTTGGGACTTGGTACCCAAGAAGGACACTATGAAGGTAATAGGATCCAGATGGATCTACAAATTGAAGAAGAATTCAGATGGAACAATTAACAGGTACAAAGCTAGGTTGGTAGCCAAGGGTTTTGCACAAACCCAAGGCATTGATTATGAGGAGACATTTTCTCCTGTGGCCAAGATGCCAACTATCAGAGTTTTGGTGAGTGTAGCTGCATCCAAGAATTGGAACATGTACCAATTGGATGTGAAGAATGCATTCTTGAATGGATGGATATCTGAAGAAGTCTACATGTCACAACCACCTGGCTATGAAGATCCAAAAAAGGTACATTATGTTTGTAAATTGAAGAAGGCTCTGTATGGTTTGAAGCAGGCACCTAGAGCATGGAATTACAGATTGACCACCTACCTCCAAGACCAAGGATTTGTGATGAGCAAAGCAGACACTTCTCTATTCATAAAGAGAAGTAGTACAGAGGTAATCTACTTATGTGTTTATGTTGATGACATCATCATTACAGGTAATGATGTCAATGGGATTAGACACATCAAAGGACAGATGATGAAAGAATTCAAGATTAGTGATCTTGGATTACTAAAATATTTCCTAGGTCTTGAATTGATCTATACAAACTCAGGTATATACATCACTCAAAAGAAGTATGTACAGGACATGGTCAAGAAGTTTGGTTTGTAGGATGCTAAGGTATCTACTACTCCAATGGAGGTTAACCAAAAGCTAAGTGCTCATGAAGGAGAAGAAATCAAAGACATTACAGGATACCAAAGTATGGTGGGTAGCTTGAACTATGCTACCTTGACAAGAATTGACATAGCATATGGAGTTAGTGTGCTTAGTCAATTCATGCACAAACCAAGGGTACCTCACCTAGAGGCAGCTAAGAAGATCTTGAAGTACCTCAAGGGAACTCAAAGTCATGGTTTGTATTTTCCTTATACATCAGATATTGACATAAAAGTTTACTCAGATGCAGATTGGGCAAGATGCAAGGATGATAGGAGAAGCACCTCAGGTTACATTTGTTTTGCAGGAGATAAGCCTATCTCTTGGTCAGCTAAGAAGCAACCTACAGTGGCATTATCATCCACTGAAGCAGAGTATAGAGGACTTGCAAATGCTACTCAAGAAGCTATCTGGTTGAAGCTTCTATATACAGAGTTAGGTCTACTCACAAGACCACCTATCATATTTGGAGACAACACTAGCTCTCTTCACCTTGCAGCAAACCCAATTTATCATGCCAGAACAAAGCACATAGAGGTTCATTACCACTATGTGAGAGAGAAATTGTTAAGTAAAGAGATTCAATTGACATATGTATCTACTAATATGCAATGTGCAGATTTACTTACAAAGGCATTGGATGGAAACAAGCTATGCAGATTCAAGTCTATGATTGGATTGCAAGGAAGTAATTGAAGAATGAAGAAGAAGACTTAAGCCAAAGTGTTTGGCTTGAGGGGGAGCTGTTGGTGCAAGACAAGCCTACACACATTGGCTTGGACCCTTGGACTTATGGAAGATTAGCATGGACAAAGGATTATCTAGGCTTCACCTAAAGGAAGACTCATGTGAACACATGCTTATGTGTTCCTACCTTTTTACCTCTTGTAAAAGTCCAAGTGACTTATCATTTGTTTGTAATCACTTTAAGTCATCCACCTACCACTAGAGTCGTGGAAATTTGATTGTTGAGATAGAGAGAATATCTCCCTAGTTTTAGAGGAGAGATTCAAGGGAGCCTAAGTTTGAATTTCAAATTCAAATGAAGATCAAACTCCTATAAAAGATGTAGTAAAAAGTCGCGGGTTACACTCTCACTTCAGCTCACTCCCCGAGGCAAAATCTCATTGTAACTCATTGTGTGTGAGGGTTACTCTATTCCCAACATCACACTACCTCATTTAGCTGTGCTTGGCAAGCTAATGAGATTGTACAAACACATTTATCAATAGAAGTATACATTTTATCATCTCTGGTTTTTCTGAGTATCCTACTCCAAGTCTGTCAACTTCATCAGGGCATTTCTCTGGATCTACTGAACCAAATCAAGTGTTCTATAGCTCATTGGAACCAGCTCAAAGTCTACTACAAGCATACAAAATTTCAAAGGATTCCATTCAGCCATTTGGGAGAAAATCGAGTCGAGGTGCACACTGGTATTTGTCTGCAGAGTTCCTGAAAAGTCGGGGGTGATTATAATTTTGCTAAACTTATTTCTCAGTGCATAGTTTATCAATTGAAGTGATTCCACTTGTGATTGGTAGCTTACTAAGGTACATTAATACTCCCAAAAGGAATTGTTCCAATTTTTAGTGTGCTGGATACACTGAGTAAAAATCTGAGCAGGTATCATTACAGGAATAGAAAGTTTTGCTTGATTTTTGAAGTACAAAGTTATCTGTTTTGGTTTGATCATTACCCAAACCATTTCCAAAGTACATATATGGTTTCTTTATGTCATTTGGGAGCTAAGCTAGTGTACTAAGCATATCTGAAGAGAAAAGAGGGCAGGTGTGAAGCAGGATTTGCAGCACCAACTGATTTCCTGAGTGCATCCATCCATCACTCT
>CM035444.1:52545460-52552960 GCA_020310875.1 Ceratopteris richardii
TTCTCTGCCTTAGGCTCCAACTTATGCCTCAATTGAGATGGCACATATGCATATGCCAAGCATCCAAATATTCTGCAATGATCCAAGGTAGGTTTCTTACCCCACCAAGCTTCATATGGTGTCATACCCTGCAAAGCTTTACAAGGCAATCTATTAACCAAATATGTAGCTGTATTAACAGCCTCAGCCCACAAATAATTTGGGCAATTCTTCTCTTTCATCATGGACCTTGCAAACTCAACAAGAGTCCTATTTCTTCTTTCTGCTACCCCATTTTGTTGAGGAGAGTACCTGCAAGTAACTTCTCTCTTTATACCTGCATTCCACAAATAATCATTGAACTCATTTGAAAAATACTCTCCCCCTCCATCTGACCTTAGTCTCTTCAATTTTTGACCTGTAATCCTTTCTGCATATGCATGATAGTGTTTAAATGTATTAAACACTTCTGACTTTTCCTTAATCACATAAATTGTGATCCACCTGGTAGCATCATCAACATATATGACATAATATCTTGAACCATTTATACTAAAGTCCTTTGAAGGACCCCACACATCAGTATGCACCAACTCAAGTCTTTCTGAATACATAAATCCATGCTTGGAATAGGATTGCTTATGAGCCTTACCTAATTGACATGCCTCACATCTGTATGTCATGTGTTGACCTGCAATGTTAGGCATTCCAAGCACTGAATCATTGTTAATCATTTCTTTGATACCTCTTTCATTAAAGTGTCCAAGTCTTTTGTGCCAAAGATCCAATTCTGACACCTTCTGCTCTCCATATGTGAACATAGCATGTCCAACATTTCCTTGTACCTTCAATGTGAAAAGCCTTCCTTCTTTCTTTCCTGCAATAACTTGTTTATACCCTTGACTAGGATCTTCCACATAAACTCCATCATTGGTAAACCTTACCTCATAACCTTTTTCCACAATTTGACCTACACTGATCAAATTCTTTGGAATTGTGGGAACATAGAGTACCTTACTCAGAAGAGTGCTCCCATCCTTAGCTTTGACTGAACCAATTGACTTTACCTTATGCTTTGTATTATCACCTGTCTGCACTGTATGATTAATTGCATTATGATCTAGGTCAGTCATCAAAGCAATATTTCCACTTAAGTGATTACTACATCCTGAATCAATATAGAACACTCTCATGTCCTCATGTGAGGTTTCACATGTATTCATAATGAGAGTCGAATCCTCCTTTTGATCTGATGCATAGTTGTAGTAGGTGTTATTATAGGATTGATTTTGGAAGCTTCTTCCTCCACCTCTTCCAAAAGAATTCCTACCACCTCTACCTCTGAAGTTTCCTCTCTGAAATCTACCTCCTCTTGCTCTTTGATTAAAGTTCTGATAATTACCATTGTTTTGATTATTGTGCCAACAATCATGAGATAGATGATTGGTCTTACCACATATCCAACAAGCTCTTGCATTCTCTTTGTTGTTTCTGCCTCTTCCTCTACTCCTGCCATTTCCTCTTCCTCTTATGAAGTTTGCTTGGTTTGAAGTACCTTCTTCTTCACCTGATTGTTGCTTCCCTTTGTTGGCTTTCTTCTTGTCTTTAGAGTACATTGCATGACCTGCACTCTTATCAACATCTCCTTTGATATCATTCTCAAAAGTTAGCATATGACCTAACAATTGATTCAAATCAGGAGTAAAGTGATCTAATGAAAGTTCTGTAGATAAAATGAAAGGTTTCCATTTCTCATCTCCTCTTAGTCCTGTGAGTATTTGTCTTACCAATTTGTCTTCTTCAATATCTTCATCAACTGCACCTAAAGAATCTGCAATGTCCTTCATCTTTGTCACATAATCAGAAATTGACTGTGAGGCCTTCTTCTTGAAGGTAGTAAACTCTGCCCATAGTGAAGCTTTCCTTGATTTGGTTGTATTTTGGAAATGCTCCTCCAAAGCATTCCAAATGTCACATGCACTTTCAAGTCCTCTAATGTGAGGAAGCAAATAGTCATTGACTGCCATGTAGATGATGCTTCTTGCTTGAGCATCCTTCTTCATCCAATTCTTCAAATCTGCAAGCTCCTCCCTAGTTGGAACACTAGGATCTCTGAATTCTGGCTTTTCTTCATCTCCTGTGATGTATCCTATCAGATCTTTGCTCATAAGGTGAGCTTCCATCCTCATGGACCAAGCAGGATAGTTCTCTCTATCCAACTTTTCAATTTGGAGACTATCTCCCATCTTTACTTCACCTGTAGCTTCAAATCTTTAACCTTTACAGATAACAAATGTACCTTTACTTCGAATGTTGCTCCTTCTGATCCTTTTGATGCTCTTTGTATGTCTTCCTTTGATCTTTCTTCAATCTTTACCCTTCTGCACCTTCAAGATGTAAAGTTTTGTACTTCTGCAATAGTCGGAGTCTTCTTCACTTCAATTTTGACACAACCTGCTCTGATACCACTGATGGAGAGTGTTAATCTCCAAAAGAACAAGTTAACCTTGAAGTTAGATCACTTCTATATCAAGGTTAACCTTAGACTCCACCAAACTTAGAGATCATCCACCAAATTATCAGAAATATTGAAAGTTCTGAAAAATCAACTTCTCAGAAAAGTCTGCTGCAGATTAGTCACTCATAGACTAATCAATTCTGTAAAGTTTTTGATAAAACTTTGCACAACACTTCGCCTTAAGGTTGCGCAACTTTGCCAAGTTAAATCTCTCAAAAAGATTAACCATACACTGAGAAATGTGTGAAACACTTTACCTATGTCTGAAAGTACTTCTCTGCAATGGCGACTTTGACACCTGCAACTTCTTAGCACTGGTTCTCCCAACTCTGAACCCGTTTGATCAAGATCTTCTAGCCATAGATGGCTTACCTTCCAACTTAGATTTTAAGCCCTCACTTGTGTAAAACTTTACACTGTAGACTGAGCAATGATCATTTCACTGAAGATGAAATGTGCGCCAGATTTCTCGACTGTTAGAACATTCTTACCTATGAATGTTCCTAATCAAAATTCTCACAGCCTGATTACAATTAACCTCTCAAATTCTAGCCATAGATAGATTAACTATGGAATTAGATACGTGCAAAAGGATTTCTCAAAAGATTAAGCACAGAAGGAGCAGACAGCAAAATATCGGGCGCAAAAATTCTCGATTTCTCAGAAAATTTACATCTAAGTGAGGATGAACAATTCACTCACTCTTCATGTGTCTAATGACACTAATTTCTCTCTTCCTATTCTCAAATCTTCTACTGCTCTACTTGCCCGACATTTTCCAACATATTTATAGATGAATATATACAAGTGTATGACTAAAACAAAGGTATAAGTCAACTAATGTACATATGTGTACATATCTTTGGATTTTCTGAATATGTCCTTCCTTCAACCATCTGAATTTGTTCTCTTCTTGACTCCTTGACTTCATCTCTCCATAATCCTTCAATTGATGATTGTCATGCACCAACAGCTCCCCCTCAATCATTAATTGAGGTTCTTCTCTATCTTCTTGATTCCTGCCATATCCTTGAATCTTTGTAGTTTTGGTCCATCTAGACTTTTAGTCATCATATCTGCAACTTGATCTTTTGTGGGAGTGTGTATGACTTCAATCTCCTTCTCAATGACCTTCTCTCTCAGGAAATGATACTGTATTTCAATATGCTTAGTTCTAGCATGAAATACAGGATTAGCTGCCAAGTATAATGAACTCATATTGTCTCCACAAATAATAGGAGTACTCTGAATCACATCAAAAACTTTCAAAAGTGTCTTTAGTCATATTACCTCTTTTGCAGCTTCCACCATACCTTTATATTCTGCCTCTGTGGATGACAAAGCAACTGTATGTTGCTTCTTGGAACACCATGAAATCAATTTGTCTCCTACATAGCACAAGTATCCATGTGTTGATCTTCTATCATCCACATTACCTGCCCAATCTGCATCACTATATATCTTGATTCTTGTATCTGAAGTAAACCCATAGTACAACCCTTCTCTGAGTGTACCCTTGATGTACCTAAGTACTCTTTGTCCTGCAATCCAATGTTCCTTTCTAGGACAATGCATGAATTGTGAAAGCACACCAACTGCATATGACAAGTCAGGCCTTGTCAATGTAGCATAAATCAAGCTACCAACCAAACTTTGATAGAGTTTCATATCTCTGAACTCTTCTCCTCCAAATCTAGACAATTTATGGTTCACTTCCAAAGGTGTAGGTGCAACCCTGCAATCTTCCATTTTAAATTTGGTTAGCAAATTTTTAAGATACCTTTCTTGGGTCACATATACTCCATGTTGAGTATAAGAGATCTCCATTCCCAAGAAGAATGATAGGTTCCCCAAATCACTGATTTTGAACTCTTTCTCCATCTGCTTCTTGATCATTTGTATCCCCTTATCATCTGTTCCTGTAAGTATTATGTCATCAACATAAATACACACATAAATGAACCCATCTTCACTTGCTTTGACTAGCAAGCTACTATCTGCCTTTGATGCTTGGAAACCAAGATCATTTAAGAACTTCACAAGCCTATAATTCCAAGCCCTTGGGGCTTGCTTCAACCCATACAAAGCTCTCTTGAGCTTACACACATAATTTGGACTCACTTGGTCTTTGAACCCATCTGGTTGCTCCATGTAGACTTCATCTGAAATGTAACCATTCAAGAAAGCATTTTTAACATCTAATTGAGACAACTTCCAACCTTTACAAGCAGCAATTGCAATGAGTGTCCTGATGGTTGTCATCTTTGCCACAGGACTATAAGTCTCATCATAGTCCACTCCATATGTCTGTGCATACCCTTTCACAACAAGTCTAGCTTTGTACCTAGACACACTTCCATCTGCAAACCTTTTAGTTTTGTAAACCCACTTACAACCAATGATTTTCTGACTATTAGGTTTAGGAACCAAATCCCATGTTTGATTCTCTATCAATGCATCATACTCCTCTTGCATAGCATCTTCCCAATTCTTCTTCCCTTTGGCTTCTTCATATGTAGAAGGGTCTTCATCTATTTTCACCAAATAAGCATAATCTTTAGTAGTCAAGAATGAAGTGTCATAGCTATACCTTGTAGGTTGCCATTTGTGCCTAGATGATCTCCTAACTTCTGCACTTCTTGAGGTCTCTGGTTCATCACATTCTGGATCAAACCTTGGCCTCTCTTCAACTTCAATCTGCACTTCATTACTCTCACTTTCATCAAGTAATTGAACCTTTGCTTTACCTTTCCTTTGTTCCACTACTTCTTCATCATCTGCATGTACATTATATTTACCTGCATACCAAGTACCTTGCTCATCAAATGTAACATCCTTGGATACAATAAATTGCTTTGTGGATGGACTCCACAACCTGTATCCCATTTGCTTATCATCATAACCAATGAATACATACTTCTCTGCCTTAGGCTCCAACTTATGCCTCAATTGAGATGGCACATATGCATATGCCAAGCATCCAAATATTCTGCAATGATCCAAGGTAGGTTTCTTACCCCACCAAGCTTCATATGGTGTCATACCCTGCAAAGCTTTACAAGGCAATCTATTAACCAAATATGTAGCTGTATTAACAGCCTCAGCCCACAAATAATTTGGGCAATTCTTCTCTTTCATCATGGACCTTGCAAACTCAACAAGAGTCCTATTTCTTCTTTCTGCTACCCCATTTTGTTGAGGAGAGTACCTGCAAGTAACTTCTCTCTTTATACCTGCATTCCACAAATAATCATTGAACTCATTTGAAAAATACTCTCCCCCTCCATCTGACCTTAGTCTCTTCAATTTTTGACCTGTAATCCTTTCTGCATATGCATGATAGTGTTTAAATGTATTAAACACTTCTGACTTTTCCTTAATCACATAAATTGTGATCCACCTGGTAGCATCATCAACATATATGACATAATATCTTGAACCATTTATACTAAAGTCCTTTGAAGGACCCCACACATCAGTATGCACCAACTCAAGTCTTTCTGAATACATAAATCCATGCTTGGAATAGGATTGCTTATGAGCCTTACCTAATTGACATGCCTCACATCTGTATGTCATGTGTTGACCTGCAATGTTAGGCATTCCAAGCACTGAATCATTGTTAATCATTTCTTTGATACCTCTTTCATTAAAGTGTCCAAGTCTTTTGTGCCAAAGATCCAATTCTGACACCTTCTGCTCTCCATATGTGAACATAGCATGTCCAACATTTCCTTGTACCTTCAATGTGAAAAGCCTTCCTTCTTTCTTTCCTGCAATAACTTGTTTATACCCTTGACTAGGATCTTCCACATAAACTCCATCATTGGTAAACCTTACCTCATAACCTTTTTCCACAATTTGACCTACACTGATCAAATTCTTTGGAATTGTGGGAACATAGAGTACCTTACTCAGAAGAGTGCTCCCATCCTTAGCTTTGACTGAACCAATTGACTTTACCTTATGCTTTGTATTATCACCTGTCTGCACTGTATGATTAATTGCATTATGATCTAGGTCAGTCATCAAAGCAATATTTCCACTTAAGTGATTACTACATCCTGAATCAATATAGAACACTCTCATGTCCTCATGTGAGGTTTCACATGTATTCATAATGAGAGTCGAATCCTCCTTTTGATCTGATGCATAGTTGTAGTAGGTGTTATTATAGGATTGATTTTGGAAGCTTCTTCCTCCACCTCTTCCAAAAGAATTCCTACCACCTCTACCTCTGAAGTTTCCTCTCTGAAATCTACCTCCTCTTGCTCTTTGATTAAAGTTCTGATAATTACCATTGTTTTGATTATTGTGCCAACAATCATGAGATAGATGATTGGTCTTACCACATATCCAACAAGCTCTTGCATTCTCTTTGTTGTTTCTGCCTCTTCCTCTACTCCTGCCATTTCCTCTTCCTCTTATGAAGTTTGCTTGGTTTGAAGTACCTTCTTCTTCACCTGATTGTTGCTTCCCTTTGTTGGCTTTCTTCTTGTCTTTAGAGTACATTGCATGACCTGCACTCTTATCAACATCTCCTTTGATATCATTCTCAAAAGTTAGCATATGACCTAACAATTGATTCAAATCAGGAGTAAAGTGATCTAATGAAAGTTCTGTAGATAAAATGAAAGGTTTCCATTTCTCATCTCCTCTTAGTCCTGTGAGTATTTGTCTTACCAATTTGTCTTCTTCAATATCTTCATCAACTGCACCTAAAGAATCTGCAATGTCCTTCATCTTTGTCACATAATCAGAAATTGACTGTGAGGCCTTCTTCTTGAAGGTAGTAAACTCTGCCCATAGTGAAGCTTTCCTTGATTTGGTTGTATTTTGGAAATGCTCCTCCAAAGCATTCCAAATGTCACATGCACTTTCAAGTCCTCTAATGTGAGGAAGCAAATAGTCATTGACTGCCATGTAGATGATGCTTCTTGCTTGAGCATCCTTCTTCATCCAATTCTTCAAATCTGCAAGCTCCTCCCTAGTTGGAACACTAG
>CM035444.1:52565460-52610460 GCA_020310875.1 Ceratopteris richardii
AGTGCAGGCGCCCACATAGGGAGTGAGATATCTCTCTTCTCCCTCTCCTCCCCCTCCAAGGTGACTACAAAGACCTTTAAGCACCCCTTATATAAATGATTTTTTCAAAAACCCCAGCCTATGTGGGATAAATATAATGGGCAAAGAGACTATGAGCCCAATTCTATTCTTCGTGGAGACTCTTCATGGAGCTAATTTGGAGGTCACAAAATCTGAAAATTCGAGTTTTCTTCTATCTTTAGAGACTTAGAAGTCAAGCCTAGAGAGAGCACAAGGTCAAGCCAAGGGTTTTGCATGTAATACAGGTTGTGGACAAGCTATACGGGCCATGTGAATTTCTGAAACCATTCTAGAGTCATCATTTCAAGCTTGGACGAGTGTATGATTCATGAGGGAATTTGTGTTGGGCCACCACCGTTACGTATCTGACTTCGTTGGACTCTAGCACTCTATTCCGACATCTGTTACAAGAGATTCTTGTCATGTTATGAAGCTATGCTTCCAAGATTTGCTTAGCATCAAATGCCATTGGATTTGGACGAGATTAGGTCAGTCAAAAATTATCTGCAGTGCCTCAACAGAGATTAGAAGGCACCTCCAGAGGTACTTTTGGAGGCAATCTGAGTTGGAATCCAATTTTTTCACTTGGATTGGGTTTCTCTGTTCGAAGTACAGCTGTTGGATAATCCTTACTAGACTGCTAAGGATTGAAAGTTTATAGTTTTGCTCAGTTTTGCCCATTTGAGGGTGTTCTTGAGTATTTTTGAAGTCACTTTTGGTGGTTTTTAGTGCCAAGACCCTCCCCAAGCCAACCGGACATTTTGAATTTTTGTTTGGGTCTAGCGAGGACTAAAGACCAGCTGGTTAAGGCTTCCACAGTCGCTTCAAGTTTGCCTTGGACACTTCAAATTGTATCAGGGAAGTGCTCTAGTGATATTTTCTCTCTCTTCGTCCTGTATAATTGGTTTGCTTCCATTTCATATACTTATACTAGTTAGTAAACGGGGAGGAAACATGGAAGAAAAGGGGAAAACACTTGTAGAGCATACTCCTCCACCTAGGGAAACACCACAAAGGGATCCTGATACTAGTAAGCAAGAGGCACGAGAAGACCAAGAGGAAGAATAGGAAATAGAAGAGCTCAAGGAGGTAGAGTTATATGACAAGTTGGTCACCAAAAAACAATTCCTTGAGTTACACGAATAGTCCCTTAGACTAGAGAGAGACTTAGGTAGCATCACATCTCTCATAGGCCAACTTAAGTCACAGATGGTCTCTTTAGAGACTCACATTACTTCCCTTCTAGCTATGAAAAGAAAGGAAGTTGAGATCTCTTCTTTATCTCATGAGACGGCTAGGAAGGATTTACCCATGCCTAGCAAACGCAAAGGAGAGACTAGTTCTAGGGAATCTCCACTTCTCAAAGACTTGAAGCCACGCACTTTCATGGGGGATGACCGAGATAGAAACAAGGATGCGATCTACACTTTTCTTCAAAAGTGGAATGATCTGCATCAACTCAAGGGCACCCTACCTGAGTATCGTGTGCTAGAGGCGAGTCTTTCACTTGGCCCATGAGCTTATAAGTGGTGGTTGAGTCTGAAGGAGGCAGGGACTATCCCTACAGATTGGTCTAGGTTTGAGACTCTTTTTCTAAAAGAGTTTCTACCTGAAAATGAGGAAGAGAGGAATTGGGATGAGTGGGATCACATCACTCAGAGAGGTAGGCCACTTTCAATCTATATTTCCCACTACGGAGAGATCATTCTGAAACTTAAGGGTCTTGATGATTTTCAGAAGACTAAGGGATTTGTCAGGGGCTTAGACAAAGCCATAAAGATAGAGGTGCATAGAAATGCGCCTAAGACATTTGAGGAGGCTATCAAGTATGCGCAGATCTATGAGGACCATAATCGTCCTCAGTTTACTCCTATGGAGACGTACCACTAAGTTTAAGAAAAAGGTAGTCATGGGAAAAAACAAAATTTTCATTAAGAAATAGAGAGCCCAAGGACCTAGGTTACCAGTAGAACATTTTGAGAGGGCTAAGAAAGAAAACCTATGTTTTAGGTGTTTGTCTCCCAACTATTCACAGTGGAACTATCCACTCAAGAAGGGGAAGAGAAGAAGAAAGGACCAGAGAGTAGTACAACCCTTGAAAAGGGCAAGAAGGTGGTCCACCGTGTGCAGACACTTCCTATACATGGAAGCTCTAGCTGCAAGGGAGTGGAGGTGATGCACAAGGATATAGAGCACACTTGTTGCTTGACTCAGCCATTGTGGTCACCACATTTTGGACACATGACTTAGTCAAGTTGCATGCTAGTGTATACAGGACTAGGATGCGGGTCATGATAGATGACTCAGCTACTCATAACTTTATTAACTATGCTTTGGTTAAGAAGCTAAAGATTCCCCAACAGCCTAGTGCACATAGGTACATTGTATCCATGATGTAGGGTGAGGATAAGAGGATATGGGATACTATGGTATCCAATCTAGAGGTCACTATCCAGGGGTATATAGACCACATGGACTTTCATATCATGAACATGGAGAGGACAGACCTTGTGTTAGGTAGAGAGTGGCTTTGGGGTTTGGGGGATACACTTAAACGCAGCTACTAGAATAACACACTTGAGTTTGAAAGAAATGGAAGTAAATTTTTTATATAGGGAGAGAGAGATGTACTTAGTGCACCTCTCATCTCATCATTAGAGCTATCTACTTTGTATCATTTCTAGCATGTACAGGAGACTTTTTTGTTGTATAGTCAGGACTTTCATTATGTTTTAGACACTCTTTATGATGTATATACTCATGCTAGGAATGTAAATATGGACACGACTTTCTATTATTCTTTCTTGCAAGAGTGTGTTGTTAAAAGTTTTAAAGACTTAATGTTTGAATTTAGAGACGTTTTTCCTATTGACCTACCTAGAGGGCTACCACCAGAGAGAGGGGACATTGACCATGCCATAGACATAGTTACTAATACTAACCCTATATGTAAGCCACCTTATAGGCTTAGTGTTTCTCAGCATGAGGAGGTTGAGAGGCAACTTCGGGATTATTTAGATAAAGGCTTCATTAGACCTAGTAACTCACCATGGGCATCGTCAATGCTCCTAGTGATGAAAAAAGACGGCTCTATGAGACTCTATATAGACTATAGGGCATTGAATAAGGTAACTATCAAAAATAGGTTTCCAATGCCTAGGTTGGAAGACCTATTTGATCAGTTACATCAAGCTAGGTATTTCACTAAGGTTGATCTTAGATCAGGATATCATCAAATTAGGATTAGGGTAGAGGATGTCCCTAAGACTCCATTTAGGACTAGGTATGGGCATTATGATTTTTTGGTGATGCCATTTGGGCTCACCAATGCTCCTGCCACTTTCATGAAGCTCATGAATAGTGTTCTATGGCCCTACCTAGGACACTTTGTAGTAGATTTCTTAGATGATATTCTGTTCTATAGTAGGTGAGAAGAGGAGCATTTGGAACACTTGAGGAAAGTCTTCCTAGTGCTAAGGGAAAATTCATGTTGATATATTTAGGTAGTGATGTGTGTGAACACACTAGGACCGCCGGGGCACTTTTTTCCCTCTTTAGGCGGTTTTTTTCCCCCGGCTTGTATATACACCTATTGCCCTAATGGGCTACTTATCTTTGTACATTCTCTAGTAATACATTCAGTATTGTGTGTTGAGCTCCAAGCTTCTTCTTCTTCCTTCTACTGTTCATGTGCTTCCGCAGACGTCTAACTCCAATAATTGGTATCAGAGCAAGTCGCCATTTCATCTAGGGTGTCGTCGACACCCCTCCGGTCATAGTCTCAGAATCGCACAAAATTTGGTACGTATACTCAGGTGTTTCAAAGATCAAAATTGCTTTGCTTTGTGGTGCCGAAATCGTGATCTAAGCTCGTTTCAGCCTCCGAATGCACTATCGCAATGCTTATGCAGACTATCTTATCTTTTTGTGCTAAAGGTATATACCTGTTTCAGTTCGCCATTATAAGCATCTCGAAGTCTGCTATAGGTATAGCAAAATTCCTCTGGGCAGTTCTGTTCAACTTTTTGAGATACAGTCAATTTTCTGCATCTAGGTATTTTAGTGATCGGCTATGGCTGAAAGCCGTGATGTATTCCGTATGTTGGCTGTTGAGGATCAGTTGGATGGTACCAACTACCCGTTATGGGTTTATATGATGCGACATGTATTGGTTGCAAAAGGACTATGGACCATTGTGTAGGGTGTTGAAAAACGTCCTATCACACCTGCAACTGTTACAACTACAGGTATTGAAGCTGATGTAGAAGATATCAAAGATGATGATATTCTGCATATTCCTGTTCGTGTTGTGGTTTTTGCTACATCTATTGTAGAGCAAATTTGTTGGGATGGCAGAGATGCCCAATCACATGCATCGATAGCTTTGTCTGTCAAACATGCCATTATTCCTCACATTTGCTCTTGCAAAAAAGCTAAGGATGCTTGGGATACACTTACCACATTGTACCAAGCTAGGAATGAGGCTCGTGTTGCTTACCTCCGAAAACAATTGGAGAGTGAGCACATGAATGAAGATGATTCTATGGACATTTTTCTAACAAAGATCAAAGACTTGAAGGAACAGTTGATTTCTACTGATGAGGTTATACCAGATAGCTCACTTGTGCAGACCGTTTTGAATGGTCTTCCTGATTCATATCAGAGTTTTGCTTCTACTCTTCGGTTGATGATGAAAGGCAATCCAAATGCCTTTTCATTTGAGGAGTTAGTCTTTGTTCTGTTGCAGGAGGATCAGTCCAGGCAGAATAGGTCCATTATGCCTATAGTAGATCAAGCTTTCCTTGCTAGTCAGAAGAACAAAGGAAAATGGAGCTCTTCAACTAGTAAGCAGAAATCTGCTAATTCTGCACAATCGAAGAGGGAAGACAAAGATGAAAAGAAATCAGAAAAGTAGAAATTGTTTTGCAAGTACTGTAAAGGAAATGATCATATCATAAAGAATTGTCCAAAATTGTCTGCTAAAGAGGCAAAGAAGAAAGAGGTTGGAATGGTTGTTGCAGAGGCCTCTACACCAAAAATAGAGTCTACTAATCTTATGCAGGAAGAAGAATGGGCGTTTACTATTGTTTGCAGTTTTGACCCATCTTCTCATGAGTAGTGCATGTCTACAGTAGAATCAGATGATTGGTTCTTTGACAATGGGGTGACCAAACATATTCCCTCGCAGTGTAGTTTTTTCTCTTCACTTGAGCCTGCCACTACAGGGAATACTGTTACATGCACCAACAACTCGTCTTATCCTGTTATGGGAGTTGGTAAGATCATTTTGACTATTGCTGCTGGTAGTTCTTTCACTTTGTCAGATGCTTTGTTTGTGCTAGGGATCAAGAAAAATATGTTATCAGTTTCTGCATTAGCCAAGATTGGCTTGGTTGTGAAATTTGTTGATCACAGATGTACAGTTCATGATCTATCAAATGGCGACGTGATTATTGCTTCTGTTATGTCATGGGCTGTACAAGCTCATAGACTATGAAAGATCTGTAAATGATTCGGCATGTGCAGTACATGATTCTCAGGCTATGTCAGATGCAAAGCTTTGGCATGCATGCTTTGGTCATCTGAATTTTGCTAGTTTGCTACGCCTGCAGAAATCTGAAATGGTGTCCTCTTTGCCCAAACTTGAGGCACCTGGAAAAAATGTTTGTGAAGGCTATATTTTGGGCAAAATGCATCATTCCTCCTTTCCAAAAGATGGTTCAGTTCAGTCTACTCGGAAATTACAGCTTGTACATAGTGATGTCTGTGGTCCTATATAGACACCTTCTTTTGGAAATTATCTTTACTTCATGACTTTCATTGATGATTTTTCCAGGCATGCATGGGTATATCCATTGAAGGAAAAGTCCAAAGTGTTCATGTGCTTCAAACAGTTTTTGGTTTTGATTGAAAATGTGTCAGCATGTAAAATGGGCATCCTCCAGCTACTGAACGAAAGAACAGATCAATCATGGAGAGGGCGAGGTGTATGGTCAAGAGTGAGGCTTTACCACATAGTTTCTAGCTTGAGGCTGTCATGTGTGCAGCATATGTACTTAGTAGGTGTCCCACTAAAGCACTACATTCTATCACTCCATATGGGGCTTGGCATGATCACAAGCCATCTATTGCTCATCTGCATGTTTTTGGTTGTTAGGCGTATGCATTAGTGCCTAAACAACATCGCAGAAAATTGGATGATAAAGCAGTAAAATGTATTTTTGTTGGGTGCAGTTCTGAAAGTAAAGGCTATCATCTGTACCATCCACAAACTAAATGCATTCTGGTTAGCCATTATGTTTTTTTTGTGGAAGATGCTATTCAGCCGTTGCTTTCATGTACTAAGGAGACATTTGTTAGCTCCAAAGGCATGTATGATACTTTGTTGCCTCTTTTTACAGGTGGACAGTCTAGTGCTGGTCCTAATGAGGCAACTTCTCAACCTTTGCAGGTTCATGTGATGATGCAGATCATTCCATTTCTGATGCAGATTTACATGATGCACTTGTTGATGAGAGAGCTGATATAGGGCAGGCAAAAACAACGCTAAAATGGCTGGTGCAGACTTTGTGTGATAGCAAATTAGATGCATCTCTATCATATCGTACTCGTTCGGGCTCTCATAGTGCGTCGTTTGCATCAGATTGCTATGCTATGGCTGCATCTAGTCTCCGTGATGAGAATGAGCCTGTTTCGTTTGATGAAGCATAAAATTCAAAAAATTGGATGGGTACTATGCAATCTGAATATGATGTTATAATGAAGAATGGTACTTGGTCTTTATGTGACTTGCCTCCTGGCAAGAAGGCCATTGGGACTAAGTGAGTATACAAGCTAAAGCATAAGCCTGATGGTACAATTGATAAGTATAAGGCTAGGCTTGTTGCAAAGGGTTATGCATAGGAAAGAGGCATTGATTTTGATGAGAACTTTGCACCTACTTGCGGAATGACTACTGTTTGTAGCATCTGTGCACTTGCAGCTCATCATGGTTGGAATGTACATTAGCAAAACAACATTTCTGAATGGTGACTTGCATGAAGAAGTGTATGTTTTTCAGCCTCGTGGCTTTGTGCAGAAAGGGCATGAGAACCAGGTGTGCAGGTTAAAGAAGGCATTATATGGCTTAAAGCAAGCACCATGTGCTTGGTATGAAAAGATACATGCCTATCTAATTGCATATGGTTTTGGGAACAGTCCAACTGAAAGCACCTTATATGTTAAGCATGCTAATCATGTGCTTCTGATCATTGTGGTTTATGTTGATGACATGCTGTTCACTGGTCCTCATGAGAGACATATTGCTGATTTTAAGGTTGATTTGCATGCCTCATTTGAGATGTCTGATTTGGGGCATTTTCATCACTATTTTGGGCATTCAATTTATGCACGTTGATGGTGGAATGGCTTTGTGTCAAAGGAAATATATTGACACACTATTGCAGCGTTTAGACCTTGAAGAATGTAAGCGTATTGCCACTCCTATGGAGACAGGATTACGATTGAGTCTTCAGGATGCTGGAGATGCATTTGATGTTGTTCTCTATCAGCAGGCTATTGGATGCTTGATTTACTTATGCATTACTCGGCCAGATATTCAATTTTCTATCTCACAGATGAGTAGGTTTATGCATTGCCCAGGTGTCAAGTATTGGCAGGCGGTTAAGTGCATCTTTTGCTACTTGAGTGGTACTCGACTACTTGGGTTGTTTTATCCCAAGGGGGGATCACTACCACAAGATTTGCATGCTTTTTTTTACTCTGACTGGGCTGGTTGCTATGACACTCATGTGTCCACTAGTGGCTTTTGCTTCATGCTTGGTAGCTCATGTATATCTTGGTTGAGCAAGAAGCAGCCTACTGTGGCCACTTCCAGTTGTGAGGCTGAGTATAGGGTAACTTTCACAGCTACTGTTGAGTGTGTGTGGCTCAGATGCCTTATGGCTGATTTGGGTGTTGGTCAGTCTTCTGCCACCACCATCTTTACTGACAGTCAGAGCGCATTGGCAGTTGCGAGGAACCATGTGTTCCATGCTCGCACTAAGCACATTGAGGTGCATTATCATTATGTCAAGGAGAGGTTCTCTGCTGGGGAGATCAGCTTGGCATATGTGCCCACATAGGAGAACATTGTAGACCTTTTCACAAAGGCTTTGCCTAGGGAGAAGTTTGAAGCTTTCTGTAAAGCTTTGGGCTTACTTCCTTTTGTGGATTGATTCCACATAGCTTGGCACTTCCTTATACATGAGTGCCAGCTCCTTGTTCATGGCATCACTCCCAGGGGGGGATTTGTTGATATATTTAGGTAGTGATGTGCCTGAACACACTAGGACCGCCGGGGCACTTTTTTCCCTCTTTAGGAGGTTTTTTCCCCCAGCTTGTATATACATCTATTGCCCTAATGGACTACTTATCTTTGTACATTCTCTAGTAATACATTCAGTATTGTGTGTTGAGCTCCAAGCTTCTTCTTCTTCCTTGTGCTGTTCGCGTGCTTCCGCAGACGTCTAACTCCAGTAATTCACTCTTTGCCAAAGAGTCAAAGTGAGGTTAGATATCTTGGGCATATAGTCTCCCAAAATGGAATCCAGATGGATCCTAAGAAAGTAGGGGCTATCATGGAGTGGCCACATCCCAGGAACCTAGAAGAGCTGCAGATCTTCCTAGGTTATTAGGTTTCTATCAAAGATTCATTAAGAACTATGCCAAAATTGTTGTGCCAATGACAAAACAGCTTAAAGGAAAGGGAAAGCCTTTCAATGGGGAGACGAACAAAAGCAAAGTATGGAAAAGTTGAAGGTAGCGATTGCTACAACTCCACTTTTACATATTGCAGATCCCAATAAACTCTTTGTGGAGGTGGGAACATCCTCTTAATCCATAAGTGTATGGGCTTCTAGTGAGTTGCCAAGTGGCACTCACTAGAAGAAGACACTTACGCTCACATGTTTCGAAAGGGATGAATAGCAAGGGCAACACGGCTAGGCGGTTTTCATCATCATTAATCTCCGTGCGTGTGTTTTTTTTGGGGATTCCAAAATTCGGGTTGCTTCATCTTCCTCGGGCTTCGTACAGGGAAAAATAGGAAGGATCATCAAGAGTACTATCTTATATGCTCCAAGCTTCTTCTTCCTCCTTTTGCTATTCGCATGCTTTTGCAGACCTCAAACTTTGACAATAAGACTATAGACACCACTATGGAAAAACTACAATTTATGTTCAGATCTAATTAAACCATCATTGGGGAAGGAAAAATGGTCCATTTTATCTGAAACAAGCCATCATGAACATGCTCAGAAGGGGCCTTAAGTTTGGACAAAGAGGACACCATTTTTTATTTATTCAACTGAAGCAAGATAGCTAAATTTAGATGACCAAAGCTTGCATGACAAAGTTTTACATTTGAAAATAGCATGAGAATAATGAACTACACAATTCAATCATTCTCAAATTTTGCATAGTCTATGAACTTATGCAACCCACACATAAGATGCAAGAAGCAATTATATTATCACCATTTGAGAGATCATGAAGTGTACACCTATCATCAATAAACTTAATAACTAAGCCGATTTTGGTTAGTCTTGAAAGTGATAACAAATTCTTCTTGATACCTAGCACCTATAACGAATTTGAAATTTTAGAGTACAAGAATGATCTTTCCAAATCCCATGATAGAATAAGAGGAGCTTTTTGCACATGTGACCATACTTCCTTTAGGGGAAGAATCGATTGAAATGAAGAGGCCTTTGTGGGACCATTCTAGTCTCTTTCTTCTTTGTCTTTCTTTTTTGCAAAAGCACTTTAAATTATAAACAAAGAAAAGATACACAAAGGTTAAGGAGACTTACAATGAAGGTTATAATTTTTCCATCCCATTCATGAGGGACCCAAGATTTCTCTATCGACAACTCTTCGGGAGGCTTTTCAAAGTTGACCACACATCTTTCCTTCTAGATCTTCTAGAGTGTTTCAATCCCAATAGCATTCCATAGAGCTAGAGAGCATCCAATCACTTCATCGAGCAAAGCATGTTGCTAGCTGACTTGATGATCCCACAAGAGAAACTTGTTGAGGCACTACCAAGTCATGATGCTCAAAGAATAGGAAAAGAAGAGGTGACCTATATCTTCCTACCACTTAAACATCTCTTACGCCATGAGAAATCACCACAAATTTCACTAGCTTTGACATTAGTCTCTATCCCTTGGTGGTGAATCTGCTACATAAGGATTGCTTTCTTCTTCTCAATAATTGAGTGCCATACGTCCTTGAACTAGAATTACCATCTAATCCTAGTCAACTTCAGACATCAGTTCTTGTTTAGAGAGTGATAGAAGACAAAATTTCTTTTTATTCTAAAAATTTCCTCCATTTTGTTTCCATTGTCCCACTTGAGACCCTTTAGGTGAGGTGGATCCTGACTTAGCATGAGATAGGTCTTTGATTCGCTCAAAGCATTGATTCTATTCCTTAATAGGCATCATTATTCAAAATCAACTCTATGATTTAGGCCAATGTCCTCAAACCTTATCTATTGTCTTCTATCTTGGTTCTAGAGGTGTTTCCACATATGAAGACCTTTGTTCCATAGTTTTTTTATCTTTATAGGTTCTTATTCTCCACCCTTTTGAAACCCATAATCAAAAACCAAATAGAATTATGTTGTGTCAATCTATCAACACACTTCTCATCATCATGGATGGAACAAAAGGTTTTCACAATCTGCACACCAAATCCAAGCCCTTGGGGACCATCAAGAAAGGAGAGAATAAGAGTGTGATGAGATCGATCTCTTTCCATCTAAAGACCAATTTTAATAAGAAAAAATGATGATGCTATTTCTTAAAATAGTCTATTCCTTCGCAATGTTTGACACTAATTTTAAAGCTATATATTTCTCTCATAAAGATTTTTTCTTACTTTGATAATCCACATAGTTAATAAATGTTCAAATGATTTGGTTAGTGATTTGGACAAATCTTGTAGTCCATGGAATGCACACGAATAGCTTTCCTAACCTTTCCTTGTCATATCTTTACTTCAACCATGCTTCTATATGAATTTTGGGAATTTTTAGTCATGTTTGGTTGGAATTTTTTAGTCATAATTGCATAGAAATATTCAGCCCTTTGAAACTCATTTGGATGGCCTACATGTCCATAGTCAAACTTTGAAACAAAAGCATGAGTGTGTCAAACACATCTTGTGAGGTAATTTTGGCTAAAATTTAAATTCAAGTAAAGGATAAGCTGAATTTTCAGCAAATACCATATCTCAAATTACAATAATTTTTTTGGTTAATGGACAAGTGATAACCTTTACTCTCACTAGTATATTCAACAAATATACATTTCTTTTCCCTGTAATCAAGTTTGTGATTTTGTTGTGATGGCATAAGCACATATGCCAAGCAATCAATTATGCGCATATGACTAAACAATGGATTCTCTTCATTCCACACCTGATAAAATGTAACGACTCTTAATTCTTTGTAGAACAATGATTCAATGCATAGTTTGCACACATGACCACTTCCATCCAAAAGTTATTTGGAAGATGCTTTCATTTAACCATACATCATGTCATTTCAAGAAGTGTTCTATACTTGTGCTCCACACTACCATTTTGTTGAGGTGTACATGGCACTATAAATTGCTGCACAATGCATCTTTCCTAAAGAAAATCATTAAACTCATATGACATGTATTCACTACCAAGATCCATGCAAAGAGTCAAAAGCTTATTAAGATTTTCAACCAAAGCTAAAAATGTTATAAAGCAAGGGAATTTTACTCTTTGCTTTCGTAGGATACACCCAAGTATATCATGTTGCATAATCAATGAAGGTAACAAATTATACATGCTTTCCAAAAAGATGGATTTTTTATCAGACCACATAGATCACTATGAACAAGTTGCAATTTTTGTGTAGCATGTCTAGCATTTGTAGCTGTTGGCTATGAGCGTTGATCATCTCATGTGAACACTCTCTAGCAAAGAGGGAGATCATATCTTATCCCTCTCCTTCATTTCTATTGGACAAAAGCCCTCCTCCACATGTATAAGTAAGTATGTCTTCTAATGGAAAAGAAAGGCACATCTCATTTCTAGATCAGTGCATACGTGTATGAGAGAGGAACCAACGTATTGCCATCTTATCTTTGATTCTTCGTACGAGTTTGTCTGTCTCCGCCTCTGTGGCATGGATTATTGCATATCCACTCTCCATCGCTATGCTTGGTGTTGTGCCATATGTTAATACGTGGTATCAAGAATGATGACCAAGTGAATGCAGTACAGTGACGATCTTAGTGAGTCTTGCATTGACAAAGTTCTATGTTTTGAAAATCATCGCACGATAAAATCATATCCATTGAGGCCTTCAATCATTTGTAATTTCTCCTATCAGTTTAACCATGTCACGTATAGAAGTGTATTTTCTTTTTTTGATGTTTCTACCTATGGAAGATGGGAATTAGACACCCCCTCAAGAAAGAGGGAAGGACCTTTCCCAAAGTGTTCTTTTTTAGTTCTTTTGATTTTACAAGATGTGCCTATATATATGTAAATGACAGCTACAATGATAAGTGCAACTTCAAACAAAAGGAGGCTACCAAAAGAGAGAATCAACAACAACAACAACAACAACAAAGCAAAGAATGGATAAAGTCAAGATCAATCAATTACAATGACACAAAGCAATGCTACAAGCCCTTCATCCTCTTTGTACCATCCTCATATTTATAGGGAAGGATTTGTACCACCCATGAGTTTGTTGAAGGAAGGATATAACCATTGTACCACCTTCTTTGTACATGGGAAGGAATCATATTTTTGTACCACCCTAGTCTAGTTGTGAGGAAAGGATAGTTCCCAAAGAGTTATTTGTATGATCAAGCTCAAGGGGGGGATTGTTGGCTATGAGCCTTGATCATCTCATGTGAACACTCTCTAGCAAAGAGGGAGATCATATCTTATCCCTCTCCTTCATTTCTATTGGACAAAAGCCCTCCTCCACATGTATAAGTAAGTATGTCTTCTAATGGAAAAGAAAGGCACATCTCATTTCTAGAACAGTGCATACGTGTATGAGAGAGGAACCAACGTATTGCCATCTTATCTTTGATTCTTCGTACGAGTCTGTCTGTCTCCGCCTCTGTGGCATGGATTATTGTGTATCCACTCTCCATCGCTATGCTTGGTGATGCGCCATATGTTAATAGTAGCACCATCTTTGGAAAAAGGAGAATGATTAATTTTTACAAGTGTACAACCTTCACATGCATGCTTTTCAATGGAACCAAGTGTTTTAAAACCACTAACCATACTCTTCTTTTGCAAGTAAAGCAAACTACTAAAGTTCAAGTGACCAAAACAAGCATGCCTCCATTTCAGCCATATAAGAAGTATGTGTAAGAAATGCATTTAAGGCAACTCTCTTACATGTATCCAAGAGATATAAGCCATTACATAAAGTCCACAACATCAAAATAACATCACCAATCATGAAGCATACATTTGTTATCAACAAAGTGTACATGAAGTCTAACATTAGGAATAGTAGGAATCAAAATCAAATTATTCTTGATATTGTATACATACAATGCATTCTTAAGAGTAAGAATACCTCCGTTTGCAATCATAAGCTGAATTTCTCCAACTCCAATAATAGGGTAAGAAGCAATGTTCACACATACAATATGTCCTCCTAAGGATACATCTTTCAAAATCACAAGAAAACTTTTGCATGGAGTGATATGCTTTGAAGCACCACTATTGAAAAGACAATTTGAATCAGCCTCATTCATAATCATACATGCAGAACGTGATGATGAATCATAATGACATGTAACAACACATGTCCAAACATCTTGAGCAACATTAGCTACATCATTCTTTGCATTAGATGTATTCTCAACAATAGACATGCCAGATTCTTTCTTCTTTTCAATATACTCAACAAGCTTTCTAGATTCATCAATAACATTTACAAACTCTCAACAATACTTGCATTTCTTCTTCTTTTCCATATCATCATCTAGAGAGGAGAAAGTGGAAGAGGAAGAGTGAGGCTTTGGTTTTGATGAACCCAAATCTGAGGTATACTTGCTTTTCCCCTTTTGTGTAATAACAAGTGCTTGTGTTCCCTCAAACAAACAACCTCTATTCACTCTTGATTTCTCTTTTTGTAAAAGAAGAGACAGAACCTCATGAAAAGTATATATATTTGGATTCTCTTTTGCAGCCAAAAAAAGTGTAGTAGTAGAACTTTGAAAAGATTCCAATAATCCTTTGAGTAGTATAGAAATGAGTGATGCATCCAAAATGATCTCATCAATGTTTACCAATTTCTCTTTCAAATCCTTTACACATGTCACACATCCACTGACTCATTTTTAGCCATACATTGTCAAGTTGCTTTCTCAAGTAAGCAAATTGTGCCTCATAATGCACAACATACAAAGAGGCATGAGTATCCTAAGCTTGTCTTGAAGTAGTGCATGATGGGATGTGTGGAACAATATGTTGCTCCATAGAGGGGCAATCAATGGATGAGATTGAGCATCCTTTCCATCCCATCTAATTTTCTCTTGCATAGGTGGAGAAGGCATAGTCACTATACTTGAAGAAGGTCATGAATCTATGACAATAGGATAAATAGTAGAAGAACCATTGAGTTGCTTGTCAACATTTGCCACTATGTTTGAGTTGCTTTGCAACAAGAACATGATTCATCATGTAAGACCACATTGGATAGTTGGTCCAATCAAGTTTATCCTTAGCTTGAAGCATGCCAAACAATTCATTATTGTTTGCCACTGCACCGAAGAGCTCAAAAGTAGAAAGATATGAACTTCAACAAAGCTTAAATGTAGTTCAAAATTTAACTTGCATAGTGAATTTGACTCCACAAATGGCTTTGAAAAAAGGGGACGAACCCAATAGATTTGGTGGAAATGATCTTTGAGTAATGAGCTTTGTGTTTCTATGCATCAAATCGATCTGCACTGTTAAAAGTGCATACGGTGACGACATGAAAAAAATAGTATTTTGCCCTGATACCACCGTTGGGTGTGTGAGTGAGAGAGGAATCGTGAATGTAATTACACAAAAGAGTGAAGAAGGAGGTCAAAGCATAAAGACACATGATGGATGGAAGATGCCTCTGTCAATAGATGATCAACAATATGAGAATAGATATGAACTAAGAGCTATAAGTGAATCCCTAAGTACAATGCACCATCACATATGAGTATATCATGTATATGTGTACATATGGAAAAACCCTCTAGCCAACACTAGAGTAAAAAGGGCCTATGTATAGGGAACAATTCACATCAAAGTTACTTGAGGGACACATAAATGTAACACATGTTTCGAATTGACATGAGAAGAACTCCTCTTCACGAATCTCTTCACTTCCCACCTCTGACTTTTTCAAAGACTTTTTGCAAAAAGATTGTGCCATAGCTACACGAGAAGGGTCCATGGAGCACCCCTCCTTAAGGGGTTCTCCATCAAGGTAGGTGAACACTTTCCCAACATACACATATAGAGATTGAAGAGAATCCATGTCTAGACACGCGCCTAGCACCCATGTGAAAGAGGGGAAGCCTTTATGGCCTCTTTTCCTCATGGGAATGTTTTGAAATAACAACGACTACACCTCTTATGCTTGTCCTTTGGCATTTTAGGATTGTATGTGGGATTATTACTTCCCAAATAAACGAATCTTAGCGATTTGCTCGTTCCTTCTTTTTCCAACTTTGTCACCCTCTTTTTATCCATTTGACTTAACCACTAGGCTTGTTTTAGGGAATATATGAACTTGTGCTTAAGTCTAATCTCAAGACTTTGTCCTTACATAAGAATGAACAATGATGTTCGATTTGAAATTTTTCTCAGCCAAACGGGTTCTCATGTAGTAAACTTACTTTATAACACATTCAAAATAATAAATTTTGAGCTTCTAAATAGTATTGTTGCATTACCTTTGTTTACATCCACAACATATTTTTCTGTGGGTTTGCACCACTCAAATGAAATACTCATAATTTCTTTTTCCAAGAAAATAAGCAATTAAAAACATGCCTATTTGGGATATTGCGACCTCCCTTAAAAGCATCCATATTACTAGTGGTAACCTTGAATGCCTTTCAAGAAGAAAATCTTTTTTCCGGCAGATATGTATATTAATGTCAACTTCATCTTGAAGGATTCCATTTTCGCTGGTTGGGTATTCCACATAAAAGATACAAAATTGGGATCAAATACCGTAAATGTTACAAAACTAGTATCCATCTTTGAAAGGATGTTTTAAAAATGGACATATGCTCACGCCGTCCTAGACTTAGAAAAAGTTTAACCTATTAGCTAGTTATCTCGAAGAAGCATGCGATGAAATAAATGATTATGAAAGCATGATATCAATTACATTAAAAGAAAATCCACTAATCTTCCTCAAGTGATCATTGAGTTTGTAACAAAATCCCCCTTTATGCAACAACATCAAAAGAAATCTTAATAAGAAATAAAGAGTTCAATGGAGTGCTAGAAAATAGTTTTAGAGCTTCTCTACGCCCATAAAGCAACGATTTCTTCTTTGAAGGGTTTTACACTAGGGAATTTGAACCGGATAGAGAGCTCTCTATGTGAAAATGGGTGTGGAAAAGATGCTAAATAGGGCCTCCACAATTTATTCTTTGATTGACCTATGTCTAAAAAACACATTGATAACCATTCAGCATGAATAGTTTATTCTCGATGAATGTCGTCATATTGACATTCCTTTGTGTAATGTATAGACAGCAGTTGTACTATATAAACATCAAAATGATATGGTATATGTGGAATTAAAGGAATGAATTTGCCCACAAGCGACATGTTTGAGAAGTAAAAGCCCCTCGCCTAGGATTTATCCCACAAGCTAACTGCTTGAGAAGTCAAAGCCCCTTGCCTAGCAATGTTTATTTTGCAAAGCACGCTTTAAATTATAAACAAAGAAAAGATTATAACCAAGGTAGAGAGAATTATAATCTTTTGGTCCCCTTCATGGGGACCATTTTCTTTTCAACTTTTTTTTTTTGTAAAATAAGTACCTTGTGGTTCTTAAAGGGAGTGGATTTTTTTACAATCAAGGATCCTTCACTACAAGAAATAGGGGGCGTAGCGACGCTCCCGAATTGAAAAAAAAACAAGAATGGTTGCTTATGCGATGCTAGCATCGCATAAGCGACGGTCTTGGTTTTGGATTTTTTTTACGAGCCTTCGTCGCATAAGTGATGGTAGCATCGCTTATGCGACACTAAAAGTGTACGTCGCAAATAGCGTCGCTAATTAACGACGTTATTTGCAACGTTGGCAAACTGGCTGCAACGTTTATGCATCACATAAGCGACGTCCTTTGTTCCAAAGCATCGCATAAGTGATGCTCTGGAATGTTAAAAAAAAAAATTGATTTTTCCCGGCACATTTGTTCTGGGATTTGGACAGGAGAGAGAGAGAGAGAGAGAGAGAGAGAGAGAGAGAGAGAGAGAGAGAGAGAGAGAGAGCACGAGAGAGAGAGAGAGCGCAAGAGAGAGCAAGGTATCATCGTTGAAGCCAAGTATGCATGCACACACACACTTACACACACATACATATGCATACACACACACATATACACACATAGACACACACACACATACACATACACATAGACACACACACACATACACACACATACACACATAATGTTGCATACACACACATATACATGCATACACACACACATATACATGCACACACACATTTTGCATACACACACATATGCATACATAATGCACATGTAGACATACACATACATAATGCATACACACACATATGCATACATAATGTATACATAATGCATAGACACACATACACACACATATATGCATACACACATACACACATACACACATACACACATACACACATACACACATACACACACATATATGCATACACACATACACACACATATATGCATACACACACACACATAGAGAGACATGCACACACATACACATACATGCATACATAATGCATATGCATATGCATACATTCATACTTACATGCATACACACACATATGCATACACACACATATGCATACATAATGCACATGCATACATACACACACATAATGCATATGCATAGATAATGCACATGCATACATACACATACATAATGCATACACACACATATGCATACATAATGCATACATAATGCATACACACACATACACACACATATGCATACATACATGCACACACATACACACATAGACACATACACACACATAGACACATACACACACATAAACACATACACACTCATAGACACACACACATACACATAGACACACACACACACATACACACACATATACACACACATACACACATAGACACATACACACATAATGTTGCATACACACACATACACATGCATACACACATACACACACATACACACACATACACACATACATACACACATACACACACATATATACATACACACACATAGAGAGACCTACACACACATACGCATACATATGCATACATAATGCATATGCATATGCATACATACATACTTACATGCATACATAATCCACATACATAATGCATACACACACATATGCATACATAATGCATACACACACATACACACACATATGCATACATACATGCATACATACATGCATACATACATGCATACACACACACATTGACACATACACACACATAGGCACATACACACACATACACACACATAAACACATACACACTCATAGACGCACACACATACACATAGACACACACACATACACACACATGTACACACACACACATACACACATACACACATACACACATACACACATACACACATACACACATACACACATAATGATGCATACACACACACATACACATGCATACACACATACACACACACATACATGCACACACATACACACACATACACACACATATATGCATACACACACATACATACACACACAGACATACACACACATACACATAAATGCATACATATGCATACATAATGCATATGCATATGCATACATAATGCATATGCATATGCATACATACATACTTACATGCATACACACACATATGCATACATAATGCACATGCATACATACACATACTTAATGCATACACACACATATGCATACATAATGCATACACACACATACACACACATATGCATACATAATGCACATGCATATACATACATACATGCATACACATACACACATAGACACATACACACACATAGACACATACACACACATAGACACATACACACGCATAAACACATACACACTCATAGACACACACACATACACACACAAACATATACACACACACATACACACATAGACACATACACAAATAAATGCATACACACATAATGATGCATACACACACATACACATGCATACACACATACACACATACACACACACATACACGCACACACACACACACACATACATGCACATACATACACACACATACACACATACACACACATATATGCATACACACACATAGAGAGACATACACACATATACACATACATGCATACATAATGCATATGCATATGCATACATACATACTTACATGCGTACACACACATATGCATACATAATGCACATGCATACATACACATACTTAATGCATACACACACTTATGCATACATAATGCATACACACACATACACACATATGCATACATAATGCACATGCATATGCATACATACATGCATACACATACACACATGACACATACACACACATAGACACATACACATGCATAAACACATACACACTCATAGACGCACACACCTACACATAGACACACATATACACACACACATATACACACACACATACACACATAGACACATACACACATAATGATGCATACACACACATACACATGCATACACACATACAAACACATACATGTACACACATACACACACACATACACATACACACATATATGCATACACACACATAGAGAGACATACACATGCATGCATACATATGCATACATAATGCATATGCATATGCATACATAATGCATATGCATATGCATACATAATGCATATGCATATGCATACATACATACTTACATGCATACACACATATATGCATACATAATGCACATGCATACATACACATACTTAATGCATACACACACATATGCATACATAATGCATACACACACATACACACAAATATGCATACATAATGCCACACATACACACAAATATGCATACATAATGCAAATGCATATGCATACATACATGCATGCACATACACACATAGACACATACACATACATAGACACATACACACACATAGACACATACACACACATAAACAAATACACACTCATAGACACATACAAACTTACACACACACATCCATACACATTTACACACACACATACACATGCACACCGACACATATATATAGATACACACATATATACACACATAGACACACACACATACACACATAGAGACACACACATACACACATAGACACACATATACACACACATACACATACACATACACACAAATATACACACAGACATAGACACACACACTTACACGCACACATCCACACACATTTACACACACATACACATGCATACAGACACATATATATAGATACACACACATACGCACATACACACATACACACATACACACATACATGCATATGCATACATAATGCACATGCATATGCATACATAATGCACATGCATATGCATACATACATGCTTACATGCATACACACACATACACATGCATACACACATACACATACACACATAGACACACACACACACATACACACACACATACACACACACATACACACATACACAGACATATATGCGTACACACACATAGAGAGACATACACACACATACACATACATGCATACATATGCATACATAATGCATACTTACATGCATACACACACATATGCATACATATGCATACATAATGCACATGCATATGCATAGATACATGTATACACATCCACACACATAGACACATACACACACATACACACACATATGCATACATAATGCACATGCATACACATAGACACACATAGACACATACATACACATAGACACATACACACACATATACACACAGGTTTACACACACATACACATGCATACACACACATACACACATAGATACACACACACATACACACACACACGTACACACACATATGCATACATACATGCTTAAATGCATACACACAGATCCATATACACAAAGATCCATACACTCACATATACACCATACACATATACACACATACATATGTACACGTATATATATTGATTTCTAACCCATTTTGTTTTATATGTTAGGTATTATGGATCCTAGTAGAGAGAGAAAGGTGAAACTCATTGTCATAAAAAGTCTTATGAGAGCAAGAGTTCCATCTGATACTCTAGGGGCCATCATGCATGATTACTCAGAGATATCTGATGATGACCTGGATTATACGATCCAGATGCTTACCCAACGATCAGAGGAGGGCTCTTCTGCGGCTCCACATGCAAGAAGATAGATATCTGCTTATAGTTTTTTTTTTCATAAACTTTCTTAATGATATTATAACACATATTTTTATTTATTTTTATCTATCTATTTTCAGGACAGCTATACCACCTCCAGATCATGATAGCAGAGTAGAGTTGCCTATGAGGACATGCATAAGCAACTTAGGACTAAGTGCGATATAGAGCCAGAGAGGAACATTGTGTATATAGGGAATGGATTGGAGTTCAAGAGAAGAATGAGGGCATTATGTGACTCTTACCTGTGCCTTGTCCACTTACCGTGGAAGTAAGTATAAATTTTACAAATAAATTGAAATAATTATCTTATGTTTTATTTACATGAATTTTTTTTTGTAGTGAGCATGATGAGAGGGATAAAAAATATGTACTTAGTTCACTTGAGACAGAGTTTGGGACAGGATGGTCGCATAAGTGGTGTCTAAAAGAGATGCGGACACTTATGGCTCATCTTCGCGATAATGCACGGTACGCACTGCTTTTATGTATATATATGTGGATATGAGTATGTGTGTTTATGTATGTATGTATGTATATGAGAGAGAGAGAGAGACAAAATAGTGAGACTAGAGGTACAAATACATGCATACACACATATACATCATACATGCACATTTACACACATATACACATACATGCACATTTATACATACACACACATACATGCATATTTTTACACACACATACACATGCATGCAGTTACACACATATAATGAATACACATAGACACATACACATATTCACATACACATATTCACATACACATACACATGCATAATCATATGTACACACACATAGACTCATATAATCATATTTACATGCATATATACATGTACACATGCATATATACACACACACAACACATGCATATGCACATATAGATACACATACATACACAACACATGCATACGCATAAATAAATAAATAAATCCTATTTCAAAAATCCTAATTTAAAAACACTAATTTTGATATTAGGATTTTAAAACCCCTAATTTAAAAAATTTAATTCAACCTTTTACCCATATGATTGAAGAATATGTACACATGATTGAAGTATATGTACACATTGCATCTATTCCTCCGACGTCCTACTAGAGAGATGTCTCTCCTCCCAACCTTATGCCTCTATATATAGCTACTCGAATCAACGACGATTAATACATCGATTCATTCTTTTGCTGATGCTCATAACGAGCTCGCACCCTCACAGAGATTCGTTAGCTGTTCATCCACCCGACCACGCCCGAGCTGCTGTCCTTTTCAGTTCTCATATGAGCGACTACTCAAAGTAGTATCATAATATCATATATATTCTTACTCAATCTTCTACCTTATAAACTTTTCCATGTGGTAATACACCATGATCTGCCATAGGCCATGATGTGAATAACCTATGATGTGACATTTCCTTCCCCTTGAAAACATTTTCGTCCTCGAAAATATAAATGAAATGTCCGTATTGGTAGAAGAAAGTGCTCGGACTCCCCTGAACCCCATGTACTCAATGTACATGGTCATCTCTGTGTGTTGTTTCCCCATATCCTTCCCCTTAAGAAGTCTCATATGAGATCATCTCAAAGGTGGGAAACCGTCTGAGTGGTGCCTATTATCTCCCATGTACACTCCAACTTCAAACTATCACTCTCATGACATACAACATCATCCAAATGACCTAAGTTCATATGATGTATCCTCTATGGAGTAATAATATGAAAAGGGAGTGTAAAAGTCTCAAACTTATAAGCTTGACCGTATCATAATGGAGATAATAAACCATAAAATCCTCTAAAATATAGAACAAAGTCCCGTAACAAGTGATTCCAAACCCATCTAATACTGAATGATAGATTGCCCTCATACCACTCTAGGTCTTGCTAACCTTGAGTGTAATCACAAGTAGTAGTTTTGTTCTAAACTACCTTTTGACTATGCAATTCCATCATCTAGCTCATACATACGAATTTCTTGGTAGTAAAATATAATCTATACATTTCACCCGCCAAGAACTCTGTGGTTTGTCATCCATTACATGTGGACTAAGTTCTATTGGAAGAGCATCTATTGGCACTTGTGCAAATTCTAATATTTCTCTTCCCTGTAGTTTGCCATATGAATGCAAAAAGCATTCTCTTTGAGATTTAGATAATCCTTAAGTACCCATCCTCCTAACTAATGTTTACTCATCATACTCATGATGTAACACCAACTAAGAGTTTGGTACCATAATAGGTTAGATATATCTCTATCTCCTAGAAAGCATAAAGAGAAGAGTCATATCTCTACTTCCAGTCTCACTAATATCAATAACTAGATCATCTCATCTAGTCAAGGACCATCACTGGAAATAAACATAACTACTTCTCTCTAGAGTCTCCATGTGAGACTCAATCTAACCATCATGATTAACTGATCTCCCTCTTGTCTTTAATAGAAGAGTGCCACTCCTATCTAGACAATCTAAATGAGAAAGTGAAACTCTCTCCATGTCTATCTCTGTAATCTCCTCCAAGGAAAAGAGCTCCGGTAGTGGAATCTATTCCACTTTCCCTTTCCCTTTGAAAGAGACTCTGTTGAATCCATTTACTCTGCTCATATTTTTCCTTTCAAAGTAGTGGAGAATCATACTCCCATGTGAAAGAAAAATACACTGAAAATTATAGTAAATGAATTCCTTCTGAAATAAAGACTAAGAGTGTTTTGCAAACACCTCTTCTGAATAAAGGAAAACATACTGTATTCTTCTCCTATGAAGAAATCATGCTTTCCTTTCCTTCTTTCTCTCTCAAAGAGTAGGAGCTAAAGTGAGACCACTGAACTAAAGTGAGATCTCTCATGGATCTCTTAGCTGATCCCCACTTTCTCCTTTCCTTAAAAGAGAAACTCATGAATTTATTTAGTCCTCTCTTCCATAACTAATACATAATCCCTCATTACACATATGTAGGTGGACTCTAATGAATCCCATATTCTAAAATCATATCAGTGGACTCAAATGAGTCCCATGTCCTCGAACTAGTTAGTTTGGTTCTAGTCAACAATGTGACAATGGATATCCCCTTTCTGTTCCAAACCAACTTGTTCATAGGTACCAGGACTAAGCCTAGATACCTCTCTGTAGATCCCAATACATTGGTACCCATCTATTCCTGACTAAGGGATCTATGCTCTATACCATAGAGCTAGTGCCATGCCTATGGCCTTCTTAACCATCACTCGAATCACATACGCATCCGTCGATGCTGTCTCATGAAACCCATCTCTGTGATCCCATCTATTTGGTTTCCTTAGTAGTGTAGTAGAAATGCTTCACTACTCGCTCAAGTGAGGAGTATCAGTGAAACTAATCACTCATTGGGTATTCTGAATAATACCCCATAGTCTCCTAATCATCATGTGAGACTCTTGTGAAGATAACTAAATCTTCACTGACTTGGAGATTATCAAGTTGTATCTCCCGTGCCTCTATGCAACTTCCTAAACTTATAGGATTGCTTGTGCACACTACTAATGGTGAAGGTGTAGCTCCTTCCCTAAACAATCCTATAATCTAAATCCATAAGGATTATGTGTAGGGATCCTGTTACTACTGAAGTTGCCTTATATAAAATACTATGATGGTACTAAGTCCATCAAATACATGCGTAGAAGCATGCCTATACCTTATTGACGTTTGTAGAAAAAGGCATTATGGCAAGTGCGTATATAACGCCATGAGGGGGGAAATTTTTTGACAGCATTTCCCCAGGAAATGGAATCCCAAAAAAATTTAAACCATAGCTCAGTGGCACATAGGCCACCCAATAACATAGGGCTTGACAGGCCCATGGCATGCATGCCATAAACTTATATATGGACTCCATAACCTGCAAAAACATAAAAGTAATTGCTAGCAACCATTCTCTGTGTTGCATAGCCATATGGTTTCTGCAATCCTCTTTCCTGCAAACAATCAAAAAGTACTTCTTGCCTGTCGATCCATACTTTAAGAATTTAAATAATGATCAACAATTTGATGTATGCAATCCAATCTATGCATGTACATACAGAACATGCCATAACATAAAGTAAAATGCCTGAAGCATAAAATATACGTCCCTGAGTAGTTTGATTTTGGAATTGCATGCATCCATTCGTTCTCGACAAGCTTTGAGACCTCTGCACCTTCCTCCTCAGGTCCTAACATAAACTTTGAAGTGTCCGAAAACATCGGAACACTCCCCAAAACATAAAATATGGTCAAGTGATTACCAAAATAATGCAAATTTAGTCAAAAAATGCATTAGTAATCCTTCTTTAGACCTACAAAAACCACTTTAGGACCTGCAAATGTTCATAAACTGAAATATAAAGCATGTGCAAATAGGTCTAAGTGAAATTACTCAAATCACCTTCCCGGTTTGAAAAATATGGCTCCCGGAAGGTAGTCGCCAAAAACTGTTCAGACTTTGCAGACCTGTTCAGACCTGCAAAAATTTTTACTTTCCAAAATTTTCTCTCATAAACTAAAAGTAGACCTTGTGCTTTTCGAAACGAGCCGTAGCACGTCCAATTTGGAGTTTCCTAGCCCAAGATATGGCCATTCCAAGTGGGACATGTAAAACTAGTGGACTGTTGGAGGGGCTGGAAAAAGTGCGAAAATGTGATTTTTAGGATGCCCAAAAGCATTCTTCCATCATGCAAATCCTAAAATTCTCTCCATAATCTCAGAGAGTGGTATATGAAGATGCTTAGGCCTAGTTTCACCTTTCCAAATCCTCCCTTCGTGCATGCTAATTCGCTCCCCAAAAGAGGCCTAAATCAAGATTTTTGCTTTTATACAAAAACTTGAATGGGAGCTCTTAGCAAGCTTTTAATCCACTCTAAGTGTGGATTTCTCTTGGATTATGCACAATAATCCATGGGAAGCCTCCTAAATTGTATTTTTCCTTACTCCCAGAAGTGGAGTTTGGGAAAAGATTAATTTCTGAAATTTTCCAAAAAGTGCGGGAAGGGGGTCTTTGAGGAAGTAAAATTCCTCCTTCACTTATCATTTTAATGAACCTAATGATTCGCCTAAGACTTCCACACACCATACTCTCAGTATATATACTTTTTTTTCATCCATCCGTAGCTATCGCACCTATTTTTCCCTCTTCCAAAATGGGAATTTCTTAGATTTAGGTGCTGAAATTTTTTGTCAAACTGTGATGGAAGGGGGTCTTGTGGAGCTTCAAACTCCCATCAAACTGAGGTATCTTATTTGTTTATTAATTGTATATGGAAGTCAATACACTATACTATATGTATGCATGGTTTTTTCCATAAATCCATGAAAAAACCCGCTTCATTTCCCCTTCCCAAAATGGCTATTTATCAAAAACAGCCCTTGAAATTTATGTGGAAACCATGAATAGGGCTACTTTAGGGATACCCTGAACTTGGCCTTCTTGTATTTGGAGGGAATCCTTGATCCTAGATGAGAATATATATACCTCATACTCTCCGTACATGTGATTTCCCTCCCGGATCTTGGCCTCCTAACAGTTCATGGTGCTTCTTGAAAATGCAAACCTTTCAAAATTGAAATAATAATACCTGTGATTAACATGAAGCTCCATGCCTGTAAATTTGGAATCAAGACCTTGGACAAGTCCTGGAGTATATGCTCTTCATTCGTAGACTCTTCATATGCAGTAGGTGCATCCCATCTCTCTCTCTTGTTTGTTCTCGATCTTCATTTGAAGATGTCGTTTTTACTCCTTTCCTTTTAGTTATGTGGCTCCAAAACCAAAAGGCAAAGAAAACAAGTAGCCCCTTGTCCTCCTTTCCATATGAGTGAAAGAGAAGAGTAAAATTCTTCTCCCTCTAAATTGTTGTGCCATAAATGGCCGTTGGCGGGCGTGCAACAGTTACAGTATATAATATAGTATACTGCAGACATGTTCCTTACATCTCCTTGGAATGGAGTCTTGGCTAAGTCATCCACCTCTCATATACTTGACCAGGGTTCGAATCCCACCGGCTGCACGGACGAAAGCACGCCAGCATCGCCAGCTCTGATACCAATAATACATCGATTCATTCTTTTGCTGATGCTCATAACGAGCTCGCACCCTCACAGAGATTCGTTAGCTATTCATCCACCCGACCACGCCCGAGCTGCTGTCCTTTTCAGTTCTCATATGAGAGACTACTCAAAGTAGTATCATAATATCATATATATTCTTACTCAATCTTCTACCTTATAAACTTTTCCATGTGGTAATACACCATGATCTGCCATAGGCCATGATGTGAATAACCCATGATGTGACAACGATCATAATATATATAAAGATATATACACATCATGTAGATACACATACATAAATATAAAATGGAGTAGATATATTATGCATCACACATACATGCCTAAATGCACACATAAATATATATATACATGCATACATATTTACATGTACACATTTACACATAGACACACACACACACACACACACACACACACACATATATATATATATATATATATATATATATATATATATATATATATACACACATCACATATACATGCCTACATGCACACATAAATATATATATACATGCATATATATTCACATGTACACATTTACACATAGACACATATACATTTATACATGTACACAATTATAAACACTTGCATATATTACATGAATACATGAATATTTTACATAAATGCATATGCATATATACACATATGCATACTAACACATGTATACGTATATCACACACATGCACACACATACATATACATGAAATACATATATATGCATACTAACATATGTATACATATAATACACATGCATACACACACATATGCATACATACATGATAAAAATTTGCTCCTCGAAGATAAAGCTATATATAAAATAATTAGGCATACCCCCAAGCTTCATGTTCTAACTTAAAAGAACATGATTTCATCTCTCTAGTAGGATTCATCGTTATTCAAGTTAATAAAAAATCTATTATCTGATATCCATTCAGAAGCTTCAAGTTATTGATCGATAACTAGAGTAGAATTGACTACTCTGTGTTCTCATGAGTCACATCATCTATTGATGGATTAATATCTATTTCTGGTAATTCCTCTTCCTCATTAGTAGAATCAACATGTAGAGAATTATCCTCTTCATCAAAAAGATTAGTATCATTATCACGTATAATGATTCTAATTTCTCTTTCAGATTTTGATGTATCAGTATCTTATGTTGAATCATCAAGAGGACTTTCTTCAATCTCTCTAACAATAAACTGTTCAAACAATGACCTACCTCTAGGTTGCACATGAATGACTTGCCACCAAGGGTGAGAATTTGGGTTTAAAAAAAAAATGCTTGTTCAATATGCCTAGGAAGAATATATGGTTCTTTAGTAGATCGCATTACCTTGGAAGAATCAATTGCCCAAAACCCAGATAATGTGGAATTACTACCTTTATACTTGGCTCGAAACCAGTCAACCTTCAAAATGACCTATCAAAATATATAAAACCAAAAACCCATTATTAGGTGCTTAAAAAAATAACCAATTCCATAAAAAAAATATAAACTTTTTTCTGCCTCTTTGAATGTACGAAATGAAATTTCATAGATACCAACAATAGTTCCTACGTAACCAAGTTCGCCATCTATAAGGTTCGTGTCTTTTGAGCTAGCACATGATAGTTGCTTGAAAGAAGCAACAATACTAGAATCCTCTGTTTTATGTAAAGAATCAATGGCTTTGATTCTAATATGCTGTACAAAAGCCCACATATTAGTGAACATTCGAGCCTGCAAAAGAAATTCAATTAGTAAATAGAAACTAATATACATATATGAAAAAAATAAAATATTATTAAAATAAAATTACCTTTTGTTCACAACCTATCATTAACTCTCTCTGCTCATCTGAGATTTCTTCATTATTTGTGTTGGCGCGTTGCAAACGACTATATAGCCAATCCGTGAAAGAAGATATATCTGTAATCTCATTATTATCGAGATTACGTCTATATCTTTTGTTTTTTCGCCTTTTACTTCGGAGATTTTGAAGTTCCTGTTCGTACTCGCTAAGGAATGCTTGCATGCATTTGCTATTATATGCTACAAAAGTAGAAACATCATTTTTTTCTTGAAATGTAAATAAGAATGGAACTTCCTTACCTGATAATACCTCATCTGTTATTTTTGAAGAAGACTCGTTGGTCCATGCACGTGGAGCTTCTTCATGAACTCTTTCAAGGTACTCGCTAATGTAATACATGCACTCTTCAAGCATCCAACCCTTTGCCATGGATCCTTCTGGTTTCTCTCTTTGTCGCACATAACCTTTTAATATTCCAATAAATCGCTCGACCCAAAACATCCATCAAGTGTTGAAAGCACATGCAATCTCTATTTCATCTACAAGATGGACTAATAAATGAACCTGAATATCAAAAAATGAAGTAGGAAGTTCTTTGCATTCACATTTTTTTTTGGGATCGAGTTTTTGTCAATCTCTTTGGATGTAATCCACCTATACATATCCACCTATACATATCAAACATAGTAGCTCTTTGCATTCACGTTTTTTTTTTGGGATCGAGTTTTTGTCAATCTCTTTGGATGTAATCCACCTATACATATCATAAAAACAATTATAAAAAAGTTAATTAAAAAATAAAAGATATCCAATATTCATACATATTAAATATAAAAGTATCATAATTACCTTATAAGTGATCGAAGACGGTAGACAACATCTCGTACTCCTTTCGTTGTACATCCATCGATAACCAAAGGTAAAATATGTTTCAAAAAGTTATGCCGGTCATGGGTCTTTAACCCAGATAAGCTCTTATCATCCATAGTAAACATGTTTTGAAAAGATGCTCCATATCTTGTAGGAGTCTTAATCAATTGAATTCTATTGTTGATAGTCTGTATCTCTTTTGTTGTAAGTACCCAACAAGCAGGTGCATAAGTCATTTCTTGTCGACGTCTATCAAAAAATGGCCATAACTTTGGTTTTGATTTTTGATCTTTCAAATCATTCCTTAATGCTATGGTATCTTTTAGTCCAAGAAGATGCTGCCATAGTGAATAACCAATATTTTTGAATATATGCATAGGATCAAGAAGATGACATACTTTTAACTCTTTTCAATACTCCAAAGAATAGCATATTGATATGTTCTTTGCGAGTGCCAATTTTCATTTACCTCTCTTCACATACTCATTATCTTCATCATCACTGAAGATTTCTGATTCTGGATCTATCAGAGGTCCATCTGTCTATTTTTTATACCAATCCATAGGCGTCATAGGTTTTGGACACTGACTTGTTTCAAGCTTTCCATTAAAATGTATCGCTTCTCTTTTAGATCTTAATGGATGATCATCAGGCAAGAATCGTAGATGTCGAAGATAAATATTTTTGTTGAGATTCTTACTATAGATTGATCTCAACCAATCACCACAATATGGACAAGCTTTATAACCCTTAGTAGATATTCCTGCATCATGAAAATGATAAAAATATAATTAGATTAAATCATATTTATTTACATGCATATTGAACCTGAACAAACACCATATCCTAGAAAATTGTGAATAGTCCAAGCCACAATACCACGAACCGTAATATGTCTTTCATTGATGCTTTTCGATACATCAATGACATTAATACCTCTCCATAACTCTTGGAGATCGTCAATGAGAGGAGCAAGATATATATTCATATCTTTAACTTGTCTTTTGCCTGTGATTGAAAGTGAAAGCATTAAATGTTCCTTTTTAATGCTAAGATATGGTAGAAGATTGTAGTTTATGACTACCACTGGCCATGTTGACCATTTACTGGATTTCACGGAGAATGGATTAACCCCATCTAATGCAACTCCTAAGTTTAGATTCTGTGGATTTTGTGCAAATTCAGGCCATGTAGAATCAATATGCTGAAAAGCAACACTATCATGAGGAATTCTCATTATTCCATCATTACTTTTATGATCATGTCCCCAAGTTAAAAGCTTTGATAATTTAGGGCTTTGAAACATATGTCTAATCCATGGAGCCAATGGAAAATATCTCAATACCTTCTTTGGGATTTTATGTTCTTCGCCCTTACTGTGTGTATATATGTGAGTGTATGTGCATGTGTATATGTGTGAACGTGCATCTTCATCATGCATAAGTGTATATGTGCATATCAATAAGTGTGAGTATGCTATCTAATGAAAATAACACGATTCAAATGATATAAAAAGAATAGAAATTGTACTTATAATAGTTAGCCATACTTTCTGCTTGGTTAGCTTCTTGAATAACCTGCAAGAGAGAGAGAGAGAGAGAGAGAGAGAGAGAGAGAGAGAGAATTCAAAGAGAGAAAGATGTAAAAAGAGAGAAACATAGACAGAGAGGGACAATAAGATAGAGCTTAGGCAAAACAACAATTCTGCATATACTTGTTTCAGCTCGTAAGTGCAGCACAATTGCGAACGTTGGAGAACTCTTCGATCAGATGCGTGAAAATGCCGATCGAAGAGCCTTCAACATTTTAATTTTTTTCGTCAACAGATGGTAATGCGTCCTAAAAACCACTGGAATTGGCATCGCATAAGCGACATTTTTTAGTGTCACTTATGCGACAATTTTTATCGTCGCTTATGCGACGCTATTTAAAACTGTTGCCTTAACGACGCTCTATGCGAGTGTCGCACACCCCGTCGCACCGTACGTCGAAAAAAATGTCATTTTATTCGTTGTTTAATCGACGGTTCGTGCACGATGCTCATTGCAATGCATTTTGCAATTTTATAGCGACGAAATTGTGTCGCCTTAACTATCGCTATGCATCCATATTCCTTGTAGTGCTTTTACTTAGATAGACTAGTGATTTCTGAATCGACCATTCGTTGGGAGTCGCCAAAGTTGATTGCAGATGTTTCCTTCCCCTTGCCTAAGAATTACAAGTACTCCTTTAATGTGTTGAGGCCCAAAAAAGTAAAACTTTGAGGGTAAAGTTTAGAAGAATTGAATGGATAGAGAGAGAGAAGGAATGAAGAAACTACTTTAGCTGCTTGCATTGGGAGACATTGGTTATTCTAATGATTGCTCTGATGAAGATGTCGGGGGAATGTCATGAGCCTTAATTAAGCAATGGCCAACATATGATAGACTCGAGTGCAGCGTAGGTTGTGGCGTCGTCGTGCTGCGATTCTATTATCATTTTGCCAAACGCAGCCATAATAGTATACATCTCACGCGCACACGTAGAGGGGGTTTTTGGATTTGGGACGAGTTTTAGGCTTCCCAATATTTTCTTTGTGCACAGAGAGAGAGAGTTCTTTGAGAGAGAAGTCAAAGGGGAAACAGCCGTACATGATTTTGTCGATTCTGTCGGTGTTCCGTTCTCTTTCCGCGTCCCTGGAATTCATTCTCTAGACAAAGAAAAAACCATAGAGAGGAATGTAAGGTTAGCGTGAAGAAAAGATTCACCATAGAGAGGGCATCAAGGAGACTATGGGTGGATTCAGAGTATTCCTCCACCAGGCATCGGAATAATTTAACAATGGAAATTTCTGATCGTTGGATCTTCAAAAGAAGTATCGTTGGATCTTCAAAAGGAGTCTTTGGAAAAGCATTGATTCATTATGTTTCATTCAATTTCAATATGTTCCGAGGGGAAGCATGATAGATTGAATGGAAGGCCTGTAACGTTTTGCTTTTCATATCAAGTAATTAGTATGATAAGCCCAGAAAGCTTTGCTTTTGATATCAACTAATGATTATTAACCACGTCGAAAATTTGTTGCTGCTATGGGCATCAAAAGTATCTCTGCTCGTAGATATATGATGCTACTCTTGTACAAATGCTTCTTTAATTTAGTTCTTTTTCTTTGTCCAAGGACAGGCTGGGGTTGATAATTAGCCTCTCATATGAGATTTTGTCTTGGCCGTGAAATTTAGGCCCTGCGGGCCACAACGAACGAAGCTTGCTCCATTTCATTTTGGCGTTTTGTGCGCAGATGCCGGTCTAGAGAGAGAAGAAAGGAAAGGAAAGAAACAGGCGGAAAAAGAGGCCGCGAATGTCTGGGCCCTTAAGAATGTTCCACTGCTTTTGCAGCAAGTTCTCATTGAATATTTAACATGAACCAATAATTTAACGGATACATTTAACGAGGATGGAAGTTTGCAATTCCGTCTGTCTAGCTCTCAGTCAGAACGCACTTAACATGGCTTACCTGCAGATGATATCGCCTCTTTCGCTACAAGGAATCCGCTCATACAGACTTCCCATATTCCTTCAACGTTCCGGCGCCATATTGTCCTACTACTCTAGTAGGTACTCACGCTTAAAGCTTCCGTCTTATGGAGCTCCTGAAGATTTATTTTCTTCTCCTTCTCGTCTTTCTGGAGCAGCTCATTATGGGCGATGTCTCGCAGTCAGGAATGGTAAGACTCTCAGCATTCTCTCTCCTCTCCTCTCTCTCTCTCTCATTGTCCTGCCCTTATTGTAGGCACGAGAAAGTATGAATTTGAGGAATCATCGCTACCTGACCTTCCAATTGACCAGAACGTCAGCTGTCTTAAATCCTCGACTAAGCACCAGGTACGGTCCTGTGTCTTCCCTGGGATACACTTACATGTATAATTAGCATGCTTTGCGCATTCATAATGGTTTACGTTAATTATCAGTTGTGAAGGTCGAGCAATTTTTTCGCTATGCTTTCTACTATTATTGTACTTATGATATGATTAAGATCAGTCCTTAAGTGTGAAAATTCGTATGGCCCTTACGAGTGTTAAAACGTCAATAGGTATGCGGAGCGGATAAATTAGACGCATAACCACGGGTTACGAATATCAGATCGTGCCTGCCTCTCTGCATTTATACCTATTAATTATATCATGCTCATACTCCAGTGTTTAGACCTATTATACAAGGAACAGCGTACGACGCGAGAAGTGTGTGACCCATTGTTAATGCCCTCCTTTCATAAATGATAACACAAATGACCCTAAGAATATATGTTTTTTGTTAAATAGACTAAATTATATCTCTTTCCTGTTTGTTGTTTGTTCACATGGCCTTACTATCAAGCACAACATCTTGGCATGCTACTCCTATACGACAACTTTCATACGAAGGGTTCACTCATATCGTTTGTCCATATAACGAAACCGAAATAAGACATACAAGGAAGCCTGGGCTAGATGATGCTCGGTTTACATAGATTTTTACGTTTAGTTATGTATTAGCATTTTTTCTTCATGTTGCACTTTGTCTCGTCGTATAAATATCATCATTACTGGAAAACATATCGGGATGAAGGTTTGGAAAGAAATTTCGTTATTTCGTTTTAGAGGCAACAAACAGAGTTTAGTGTATGAGGTCAATGCAGTTCTTCATGTGAAACTCAACCTTGTGGTTGTCTACCGTCCTAATTTGGATATCAGTGATCTATGGACACCAACACTAAGTTTTATGCTCGCATGTGAACTGAGTTGGATTGTTCATTCTTATTTCACGTTTTCCATGTTCTGCCATTTTACTTGGTAACCACCCCAAATCACAAAGATAAGACTTTTAGTACCTAAATGGAAGAGACACTCCTTCCTATATCGGTTATATCCTTTTTAATCCAGATTATGATTAAGGCACTCTATAAACAAGTTGGAATAGAAGCGGAACGGACGATGCGAAGAGAAGCGATTCATAATATGTCACTAGAGGATCAACATGAGGAGCATAAACTAAATTTTGGCGATGCCCTTGTAACATGTGCTGAATGTGTGTTACTTTGGATCTCATTGACCTTTTAATGAGGCTGAGCACCATGATGTGGATTGGTCTATAAGTTTTGTGGACCTGGCTAGTCCAATTACCTTTGAACTTACTTATTCAGACATCTGTCCCCAGAAGCACGTGATGTTTTGCTTTAGATTATTATGGTGGATTAACAGTGGCCCTACTGAGTTGTTAATAGTTTGTAAGCGATTAGGTGAGCTACCTCAAGGTTTATAAATGGGATAAAATAAGGACCTCATGCTAAAGTTACGGAAAATCACTTTGCTCTTGTAGCGTAGTATGGTGAGCTTGGATTGCTTTCTGTGGACTTGTGTCTATGGTGGGCGGAAAGATATACGTACAATTCTGCTGGATGATTGCGCTAGAGGGGTGAAAATGATCCAAGGAATCTAGGATGTTTTTGCCCTGGGTCCTAGGTACACGCATGTATGGCTAATGTAAAGTAGCGTTTCTGAAGCTTATCATATTGAATATCACTTTTTCCTTTTGGTCTAATGCGGCCACTACTATTATGGTCAGTAAGTAAATAGTGTTATTCGTTTTGCTGCTGCTCGTAGTAATATTTTTAGCATTTTCGGTTGGATAGTTACTATGGTTAGCCATCAATTTATTGATAAAAACCTTCAATTCATTGATACAAACCTATAGATTCATCGTGTATTAGGATTCGCATGGTCATTCCTTCCGTTTTCTTTTGTCCTTCACTGAAGAGGGATGACAGTTTCACATAGTGGGTCATGGAATGTGTGATTGTAAATATAGTTGTTACAGAAGACTTGCTACCACAAATGCACTCTACATGTATTTCATATATTTAAAGAAATAATAATAAGCAGTATTTCGTTTATATTTGGCCATTCTGATTGACTGATTATAATCGTGTTTGGTCAAAAATCATAGGCGTAGAAAAGTTATTGTCTTTGTAGACTGTAGCAACCACTAAGTTTTGCATTCTCGTTTCTACTGTTCCTCCTTTGAAAGTGAGGCAGAGGTTGTTCATGAAATGTGACTGCGTTCTCGTTCCTGTCAATTGCACAGAAGGAATGTCCGTACAATGCGTGTTCGGAGATGTCGTTGTAACATGCATCAAAAGAAATATTAGTTTGCCTTTTATTCAGGGGCTGTCCTTCCGATTGAGCATTTATCATTCATTGCCTGCTCATTACATTGATGCCTAATTAATACTATTAATTTGTTCTGATGGTAGTGACGTGGTGTGCAGTTCATGATGGATTACATTGCAAAGTTTTTCTCAATATGTATTGAGTATTGCAGTACTGTTAATAGATTTCATGATTGTCACTGTGGACTCCGAGCTTTTATGCTCAGTTACTCCACTCATTTTGCAGACTCTATTTCAACTACCAAATTATTTTGGATGCTCATGGAGAGTAGTGATTCAGATAACTTCATCATGTCTCTTTCAATAGTTCTTTAGTGAGTTCATCCTCTATGCGAATGCAGAGTAGTGATTCAGATAGGTCCATCAATTCCCTTTCACTTAGTTCTTTAGGGTGTAGTGAATCATGGAGTGCTCTTCTCCATGAGCCCATGGAAGTTGAAAAACCAATAGCAGTCTTGGACTGTTTGTCGAGGGACCTCCTAAAAGAAGAAAATACAACCAACAATGTGAAAATGTGCTATATGCCTTAAGCCTCTTTCGTCTTAAAAGAACAAGCTCTAGAAGCTCAATAAAAGGGCCATCCAATGGTGAACTTGGTCCATTTTTCTAGCTCTTTTGAAGAGCCTTCCCCAAAATATATCTAGCCCACCTTGTTCAACTTTAGTGCTCAACATGTAGATAAGATTACCAATATATGATCTTCTTGCTTGTATATTAGTTTTTTGGACAAGCTTCCTCAATATATTTAGCTCACCAAGTTCTACATCATTGCTCAACCTATACATATAGATAAAAATATACATATATGATATCCATGCTAGCATACCTTTGTAACATGTGACACTCGCACTGTAATAAAGTAAGTCTCTGATCTAAGGATCGAGCCGGTTCAGATAGATCTAAAATTGGACACCGTTTGGTCATTCATATGTATGATCAAAGATCTCGAGTCTAGACTTACTCGAAGATCATTTACTCTTGTAACCAAGTGAACCACTTAGCCTAGTGGTTAAAACTCAAGGGTGTGAAGGAGGAGGTCTTGGGTTCAACCCCCATGGGCTACATGGGGAGAGTGGTTTGTCTAAAGAGCTCTAGAACCTTCTAGAAGCATCCACTCGAGTTAACTCTGGTTAACTCGGACACTTGGTACACATGTAGTTACATGGCTGACACTTGGATGATTAGAATCAACCTGCCCAAGAAGGCTGACCCTTGGTGAGAGCTATATATAGAGGCATATGGCTGGGAGGAGAGTCATTCATTCATGAGCAATTCCTGTGGCTACGATGTTGCATTGGTATCAGAGCTTGGCTTCTCTTTATCTTCCTCGTCAAGATTTTTGTGAGTGGCGATAGTTTTTTCTCACGGTTGTTGCTCTTCTTGGCGTTACATATTTCTCGCGCCTGTTGTTCTTCTTGGCGGCGCAATTGAACTCTTCAATAGAAGAGATTATCAAAAGGATTGAGCTTTCTATGATCTAGCGGATTTGAACCCGGGACCTGATTATTCAGAAGATATTCCCATATCCAACAGAGCGATATACGTTGGTAATCTTTTTAGTTTACCGTTTTAAACAAGATCTATAATTGCTACTAACTACAGAGCAAGGAAGTTCTCAGGCGCACGGGATTCAATCTTGTAACCTCTTCATAGGAAGGCATCCACTTATCCAAATAAGCAAGGCGCTTGTGATGACCACTGTTTCCAGCCATATCTTACTCTGTTGTATAAGCACATAAGGCATAAACAAAAAGAAGCTTTCAAGCAGCATGCAAGATCAACCGCGGGACCCAATAATTCTGAAACTCTGTTGTATCCGCGAGAGCAAGGCATTTTTCGACGTTCCAAATTCTCTGCAAGTTGATACTCGACTTGCTGTAGCTTCTCCAAACGCAAAAGAAGACGTTGATAATACCAAAACGGTGGTACTTGATGATCGAACTCGCGACCTGTTGAGCATCCTGTGAATGAGAAAGCTCTCTTTTATCCAAGAGAGCAAGGTGGATTGGTGAGGTTCTTTACAACAAAACAAAAAACCTTTCTGGGTACTCTAGAACTACATCACGAAGAAGCACTAGGCAGAGCAGGTCAGGATTGAACGTGGAACCTTTGGGTTTAATCTCACGCGCCATATCCACTACATCAAAGTGCCTCTCGGTGATATTCTCTGCATATATAATCTTGTTCTGTTATTTTGTAAGCTTTGCTAATCTCGAGCCGAGATCCTTGTGTTTTGTATATTCTCCGGAGCTTGCTATCATTTCCAACAAAACCCGATTGCATATCCTTGGTGATCAAAGCCGAAGATAACCAAAGTCTTTGGAGAAGATCGAAGGAAGGACAAGCGAAGACCTGAAGGATCAAGCTACATCATTATTCTAGCACTCTTCACTAGAATTGAGTCCACTACAAAACACAAATTAAACGGGGAAGTTTTCTTGTGAATTTGTGCATCGTACCTTTGATTCCATTACACATACCACTTACGTTAGGAAATCTAAATAAGTTTGTATACGGACTGTGTGTGATGGAAGGGACTTCCAGCCATGCCGCTTTGACGAGTAATACTAGCACCTCGATATATGTTTCAGTTCCTGTTTTAGTAACATCTTCACTCATGACTAGACCACCAATAATATCACGTGCATTGCATACATCTGCACAAACAATTTCAATTCCTAATCATGTATCTGATGCATCAAACATAGAAAAGACGACATTAATTTTAGACGTTGAGGGAACCACGTTGCGAGGGGATATCAAGAACATCTTAAACGAGAGGAAAGATCTTGAAGGTAGGATATTGAGAGTAGGATAGGATCTTGGACGTTTGTCCAATGTCCCAACAGAAGTTGCGGAACTTCGTCAATCTTTTGATGGAGTTCAAAGTCACCTTAGGACTATTCTGGACTTACTCCAGAAGCCCAAGGAGGTAGGTAGGGCTACTCTTGGTAGCCATAACGACATGATAGCAACCTCATTGATGTCTGTTTTGATGGAGAAGGATCCAGCTATATCCATCTCCCAAGCAGACTTATTTCCCCTGACTGGTAGCATGATTCGTCTTAGTTTGATGACTCCTACTGCTCCACTTTTTGCTAATATGTTGGGATAAGCAGTAGGTCAAAGTCGTCCCATATATCTTTCCTTAGGAAAAGATCTACGTCCACCTTACTTCTCGGGCGAAGATAAGGATAGGAATAAGGATGCTGTTTTGATGTTCTTAGAGAAGTGGCATGATGTCCACCAGCTCAAGAATACCCCCGAGCATGTGAGAGTGGTAGAGGTCAGTTTATCGCTGGGCCCTAAGGCTTATACGTGGTCGATGAGTCTCTTTGAGACTCATAAAAAACCTTCAACCTAGGTTGAGTTCATGCATCTCTTTAAGAAAGAGTTTCTCCCCGAGAATGAGGAGGAACGTAACTGGGAGGCGTGGGATAGAATTCAACAAAAAGAAAGGCCATTATCAGTTTACATTTCAGAGTACCGAGATGTTATTCTGAAATTGAAAAACCTGGATGACTTCCATCGGCTTTTGGTTTTGTCAGAGGACTTAATCAGCGAATCCGTAATGAGGTGAAGAGACACACACCTAAATCACTTGAAGCGATTAAGGTTACGCAGATTTATGAGGATAATTCTCGTGTAGATGTCCAGCAAGATAGTGGTTATTCTCGAAAGAATAACACTGAGCGCAAGGGCAAAGGGCCAAGATTGTCTAAATGTATGTCTAAAAAACCTCGTATTTTCTGACGTGCGCTTTCTCAAGAAGATCATGTTATAGCGCAAAAGAAAAAGTTGTATTTTAAATGCCTGAAGCTAGGACATCGTAGTATGGCCTGTCCAGTTGGAAGAGATAATAAGGCCTCTTTGACTGACAAAGATAAGGGGATACAACAAATTCATGTGATCCAAACTTTGAACTTGGATGAAAATTCAAGCACAAAGAAGGTTCAGATCACACTGCACGGGTCAATCAAAGGTCACATCATCCAGATTATGATGGACGATTTAGCCACGCATAATTTTATAAATTATGCACTTGTAAAGAAATTGTCTCTTCCTCAGAGCCCCTCTCCTCATAGATATGTTGTCTCTATGATGCATGGGTAGGATAATCGCATTTGGGATACCATGATTTCAAATTTGGAACTAGAAATCCAAGATTATAAAGATAAATTGGACTTCCAAATTATGAACATGGAGCGGGTATATTTGGTTCTAGGGAGAGAGTGGCTTTGGTGTCTTGGACCTTCATTATCCAGATGCTGCTATACAAACACTTTGGAATTCCAACGTGATAGGCTGTTGTATAAGATCAAGGGCAAGCACAATGTTCTAAGCATCCCTTTGATTTCACACACAGAGCTCTTTAACTTATAAGCAATGAAGCTAGGACCCAAGCTTTTCTGGTCCTTAACACTGATGTAATAGATTTTGATAATACAAATCAAGTTTCTTATGTCTCGTCTTTTATTCCTCGTGAAGCGTATGTTAAATTCAATGAATTAATGAAGGAATTTAAAGATGTGTTCCCTAAGGAACTCCCCCATGGCTTTCCACTCTCTCGTGGAGACATTGATAATGCAATCGATTTGTTTTTGGGAACCAAGCCAAAATCTCAAAACCCTTATTGCCTCCCCTATATCCAAAATCTAGAAGTCGAGAAACAGATTAAAGACTATCTAGATAAAGGATTTTTTTGGCCAAGCCAATCTTCTTGGGCCGCATCCATCCTTCTTGTACAAAAGAAAGATGGAACTTTAAGGTTGTGTGTCGACTATGGGGTGTTAAACAATCTTACTATAAAGAATAAGTATCCCATGCCGTTTGTTGAAGACCTTTTCGACAGCCTAAAGGGAGCTAAAGTTTTTTCAAAGATTGATTTGTGCTAAGGTTATCATTAGGTTAGAATCAAAGAGGTTGATATTACCAAGATAGCCTTTCGAACTAAGTATGGTCACTACGAGTTTTTAGTAATGCCATTCGGGTTGACAAATGAACCCGCAACATTTATGACTTTAATGAATCAAGTGCTTAAGCCTTACTTGGAAAAATTTGTAGTTGATTTTCTCGATGATACACTGATCTACAGTATTGATCATGAAAATCATCTAGAGCACTTGAAGAAAGTCTTTGAGTTACTTTGCGATAATCAACTTTATGATAAAGAGTCAAAATGTGAATTCTTTATCCCAGAAGTAAAGTATCTAGGCCATATCATTTCTGTGGAAGGAATCAAAGTTGACCCAGATAAAGTCCAAGCGATTCTTAGCTGGCATGAGCCCAAGACTGTTCAAGAATTATAAAGTTTTCTCGGATTGGCTGGATATTATCGGAAGCTTGTAGTTGCATATACCAAATTAGTAGTACCTTTAACAGACCAACTCAAAGGGAAGCATCAAAAGATAAATTGGAAAGAGGAACAAGCAAAGAGTTTTCAAGAACTTAAACTTACTTTAGTTTCGGCACTGGTTCTACAAATCGTAGATCCGAACAAGCCTTTCCAATTAGAAACAGATGTAAGTTCATCCGCGGTAGGAGCACTACTAAGCCAAGATGGTCGACCAATAGCTTTCGAAAGTAGAAAGTTAAGTCTTGCTCAACAAAACTACTCTACCTACGAGCGAGAGATGTTCGTTATTATAAATGCTCTGAAGAAATGGTACCATTACCTGTGAGCATAAAAGTTAACCATAGTCTTTGATCAAGAAAGCATCAAGTGGTTTGCAAACCAACCAGATTTGAGAGGTAGAAAAGCAAGATGAATAGTTACAAGAGTTCGATTATGAACTAAGGTATAGAAAAGGAAATTTCAATGCAGTGGTAGATGCCTTAAGTGGGATGCCTATGCTGATCAACCTAAGATTTGTACAAATTCAAAGTGAATTTATTTCAACTTTGAAAGGAAGCTACAAAGAAGATCCAAGCTACAATCAAGCATGGAAAGCAGATGAACAAGCTCAACAGAATGAAGCAAGTACTTCTGAGAGAAAGTTTAAACACTATTCTCTCCAAGATGAATATTTTCTTTATAAAGGTAAGGTTTGTGTCCCGAGTATACTGGACATACGAAATCAAGTACTTTTCGAATGCCATGATGCTCCAAGTGTTGGACATCCTAGTATTAAGCGAACCTATGAGTTAGTTAAAAGTCATTTTTATTGGCCTAGTTTACATCGAGATATGCAAAACTATATATCCAAGTGCTATAAATGTCAATTCAATAAGTTTGAATGACTTAAAGTTGGAGGATTGCTGCATCCTTTGGAGATTCCCAAAGGAAAGTGGGAAAGTATTTCCATGGATTTCATTTCTGGATTACCCAGCACTCAAAAAGGCTTTGAAGTGTGGGTTGTAGTTGATCGATTGATTAAACTTGCTCAGTTTATTCCAGTCAAGACTACTTATAAGACTCCAGAACTTGCACAAATATTTGTAAATCAACTTTATAGACTCTATGGTCTTCCAGTAGACGTAGTTTCTGATAGAGATGATCGATTTACAAGTCATTTTTGGCGAGCAATCTTTAGTAGACTTGAAACTAAACTAAGTTTAAGTACAGCTGAACATCCCTAGACGGATGGATAGACAGAGAAAGTCAATCAGATCTTGGAAGACATACTAAGAACTTATGTCACTTCCAAACAGATCGATTAGGAAGACTATCTACCTTTAGCTGAGTTTGTCTATAAGAGTGCCAAGAATTCATCAACTGAATTTAGTCCATTCATGTTGATGTATGGGTTCCAACCTAGATCTCCATATGCTGTAGGACTTCAAAATGAACGAGTTCAAGCAACTCAAGAATTCCTTCAAACTTAAGTTAGCTAAAGAAAACTTAAAGAAAGCTTAAGATCGTGCAAAGGCTTATGCCGACCCGAAGTGAAGAGATGTTATTTTTCAAGAAGTTTATCTTCGTATTCCTAAAAGATCGGAAAAGTTCAAGACTGGTCAATGCGCCAAGTTATCGCCTAGATATTGCGGTCCTTTTCCAATCACCAAGAAAGTTGGTTTGTTATGAATTGCAACTTCCAGACGATAGTTAGATTCATCCAGTGTTCCATGCTAGTCGACTTAGGAAGAGTCTGATAGATTTTGATAATCTAGTTGGACAATAGGTTATACTTCCACTTCCAGTAAGAGAAACAGTTCCTCATGAACCTGAAAGGATACTTCGCACCTGAGATAAACATACAAGAAGTCACTTGTATGAAGAGTGCTTAGTAAAATTGAAGGATGGAACTGAAGGAAATTCAACATGGGGAAAAGTTTCCACAATCCAGTAATGTTTTCCAACTTTCCAGTTTTAAGTTGGTCCCAAATAAAGAAGGTTTTAAGTGGATAAACCGATCATATTCTTCCAGTTCTAGAATATGATAAGGTTTTTTACTTTCAAGTTTTAAGCAAATAACCTGATTGAATTAATGCATGTTCTTCAAGTTTTAGAACATGAGGCTCGTGGGTTGCCTACAATATATATAGCTCTAATTTTCGAGGACGAAAATACTTTCCAAGGGGGGAAGAATGTAATAAAGTAAGTCTATGATCTAAGGGTCCAACCGGTTTAGATAGATCTGAAATCGGACACCGTTTGGTCATCCGTATGTCTGACCAAAGATCTTGAGTCTAGACTTACTGGAAGGTCATTTACTCTTGTAACCAAGTGAACCACTCAGCCTAGTGGTTAAAACTCAAGGGTGTGACGGAGGAGGTCTTGGGTTCAACCCCCATGGGATACATGGGGAGAGTGTTTTGCCCAAAGAGCTCTAGAACCTTCTAGAAGCATCCACTTGAGTTAACTCTGGTTAACTGGGACACTTGGCACACATGTAGTTATATGGCTGACACTTGGGTGATTAGAATCAACCTGCCTAAGAAGGTAGACCCTTGGAGAGAGCTATATATAGAGGCATATGGTTGGGAGGAGAGTCATTCATTCATGAGCAATTCTTGTGGCTACGCTATTGCACGCACATCCTTAGCCCATTGTAAAAATTCAGCCGCCCAGAATATGAGTAGATAATTTTTATTAAAACTATCTAATCATTTCAATCTCTTGAATCAATTTGATTTTTTAGGAGCAAAGAAAACCTATTAATAAGGGGATGATACATTATGAGCGATAGGGTTAGAATGATATATTTTAGAAGAGACTCTCGCTATCAAAAGGTGAAGTTTGCTTCAGCATGATGCTCTGAGCAAGATATAGTATCAACGAAATGGGATCTACCTTATTCTAGTATGTAGTGATCTATGATTCAAGTCATATTGCTTATCTCTATATGACCTAGAAAGTCTACATTACTATAGCTTAGATGTATTTCTCTTCCC